>JASPKZ010007817.1:3687500-4015000 GCA_030220185.1 Diploptera punctata | reverse complement strand
TCTTATTTATATCTAGAATACACCTTCATTTTTATTACTCCTTGCCCCTCTCTCTTTCTTACCTAAGTTTAATCTCTCCCTTTATATGTACTTTACATGCCCCATGTTATTTGGGCCTTATAGGGATAAGTCGCTTTGGGAAAGGATTTGTAGCTCTGTTATCACACACGCATACTATTTTTAATAACACACAATTTTTAGGATGGAAAATTCCTAGAGACTTGTCCTCCGGGAGGGACTATTAGCCGTGGGTCCTGAGACTCAATATTTTCAGGCTCGTAAAAGAATCACAAGCCTGAATAAAAGCGCCTTTGTGCAAAATTTAACCAACCATCATCAATCCAATTAATATCTCGGCCGCGATGGACTAGTGGTTATGCTCCTTGCCTCTGGTCCCGAGGGTCGCGGGTTCAAACTCGGCCGGGGTCGATGGATTTTTTAGGACGGAAAAATCCAAGGAGCAAGTCCACCGGGAGGGACTTTAAGCCGTGGGTCCCGAGTCTCAAGATTTTCAGGCTCGTAAAAAATCCTTAAGCCTGAATGAAAAGGCCTCTAAGCAAAATTTGCCGAATTTTCCCGTCCTAGTACTACCTTGGTTTCTTAGATGTCAGTATGAGGCGGAACGCTGACCACGGACCACTCAAAATGACATCTATACGAAAACAAGTGTAACAAAATTAGTATGGTTCAAATTCTTTCCTGTAGGGGGAGAGCGCCTAAATCTCTGTAAAGGGAAAATATAGGCTTACAAAATACTTGCTTACTAGATGTCGTCTCATTTAGGTGATGTACTAGCTACATGCCACTCGCTAACATATGTTGATAAATAAGCTTAGATAAATTAGCTTGGTGAAGAAACTCCCGCTAGGAAGTACCCATGCCACCACGCTGAACTTATGGGATATGCACATGCGTATACACCATCTTATGTAAAACTTTTCTGTATTTGATATTATTCACTGGTTGAGTAGAAGCCCTCCATGATATCTCTACCTTGTCGTGGTGGAGTGGCTTGCGTGCTTAAATGATCCCGAGAGCTATGCCGTCGGTAGCTTTGCTGCCGATAGGGTTACCCATGCCGGACTGGTCGAAGGTGATAAACCAATCGAAAAAAAAGTACCTTGGTCGAAAGAGTGACAATCTTTCACTATAAAAATACAACCGTCCAGAAATACGGACATGGGTTCCACTGGGGTAAAATTTTCCGGAGGTCAAATAGTCCCCCATTCGGTTCTCCAGGCGGGGACTACTTCAGGGAACCCATGCCAAAGGCTCAAACACAGGGTTGAGTAGAAGAAGAAGAAGTAAAAGAAGAATAGCTTATGGCCTTGAAACTACCGCAATTTAAATATATTATTATCACTATTACAAACCTAAAGGCACCCGAGATGTGGGCAGACCTAGAAAGAGATGGGCTGAAGTCGGAACGGGTCAACAGACCTAATCCATGAATGAAGAAGATGATGATGATTATCACTATTATACTATTATTATTGTTATCGTCCACCGCTGTGGTCTCGAGGTAGCGTGCTGCCTTGTCATGCTGCGGGTCCGGGTTCGATCCCCGGTTGCTGCAGTTTTTCTGGGTGAGATTTTTATCGGGGTTTTTCCTCACCTGTAAGACAAATGTCAGGAAAAATTTAAGGCCCAAACGGTCCCCGAAATCATATAGCCATCATCATTATCGTTATCGTCATCATCATCATCATCATCATCATCCTTCACTGGTGTGGAAAGGAACGGGAAGCTACCACGCCTACAATTGCCTAGTAAAGCTGCAAGCATAGCATGAAAATGCTATGATTACAGTGAAGGACCTGCCTTCAGGCAGAATTACTATGGATGGATTATTGTTATCATTATTATTTGGAAATTATATAATTCATTGGAAAAAATAAGAAATAAAGTCGTACGATAAAAAATTCAATATTAAATATTTAATAATACATTGTATAAGGTGCATATAGTTAAATTGGCGTATACACGACGAATGAAAGAAGAAAGATTACCCAGAAAAAGCATTGTAATGGTGTCCACCTGGAAGAACAAAAAAAAAAAATACACGATGGAACTCATGGATGCAAGAAATAAGAAATGGAATGAGAACAAGAGGACTGGACGACATGGAGTTCATGGATAGGGACGAATGGTGAAAGAAAATAAAAATTTAGGCGTATAAAGATATGTAAACATTGAAAATTTGTATATAAATAAAAGTATTATTATTATTATTATTATTATTAATATTATTATTATTATTATTATTATTATTATTATTATTATTATTATTATTATTATCATTATCATTTTTAAAGCATATAGGCTAGTGTTCTTGACTATGAATATAGATGAATCTAATATTGACTCATTTTCTCAGAGAATTCCAGCAGGTCTCAGTGAATAACTCTCAACTTTGTATGCACCTCCTTTCAGCCAATCTATCTGAAGATGAAAAAGGAGACCATTCTCCCTTCCCACTTAATCTTGAGTGATTTTCTTGCTTTCCCGCCGCCATACGATCTATTTGACTCGTCAAACTTGTGATGGATGAGGTAGAATGCGTGGCTGCATACATCTCAGCTTTAAAAATCCAAGTCAAGGCAAACCTGAGTGGAAATATTGATGTACCAGCTCAATCCAGACTTGTAGAAATTTTCGAATCTGGAAATAAATTTACTACGAATTGTGATGATTAATAATAATAATAATAATAATAATAATAATAATAATAGGAAATAATAATAGTAATAATAGTAAACCTAATAGTAATAATAATAATAACAATAATAGCAATAATAATAATTATTATCGGAATTCCTAAAAAGTTAGTTAGACTTATACGAATGTGTCTAAACGGCTCAAAGGGTAGGGTGCGTGTAGGCAAACGGTTTTCAGACACTTTTGAAATCCAGAATGGGTTGAAGCAAGGAGATGCACTATCTCCTTTACTATTTAATTTTGTACTAGAGCATGCCATTAAATCTTTAGAGAATGAGGAACTGAATGGTATTAATAAGCTGTTAGTTTATGCTGATGATGTAGTACTACTGGCCGATAGCGAGGAGATACTAAAGGCCAACACGCACACACTATTGAGTAACACTAAGAAATTAGGACTGGAAATAAATATCAGTAAAACTAAATATATGGTCACACGTAGAAATACATTATATAATGGAAGTGGACAGCTAATGACAAATGAGGGAAATTTTGAGGAAGTGGCTGAATTCAAATACCTAGGAACAATAATCACAAATAGGAATGAGATGCAAAAAGAAATTAAACATAGGCTCAATTCTGGAAATGCATGCTATTATGCATTGCAGAGACTTTTGATCTCCCAACTCCTTTCAAAAAACGTTAAGCTGAAAATATATAAAACTATTATTCTACCAGTTATATTATATGGATGCGAAACCTGGACTCTTACTTTAAGGGAGGAAAGGAGATTACGAGTATTTGAGAATAAAGTTCTTAGGAAAATTTTTGGATCAAAGAGAGATGAACAGACAGGTGAATGGAGAAGACTTACAAAACAATGAACTACATGGTCTTTATAGGAAGCCAGATATAATAAGAACAGTTAAGTCTCGTAGACTGCGATCGGCAGGACATGTTGCGCGTATGGGGAATGAAAGACGTGCATGGAAACTTCTTGTAGGAAAGCCAGAGGGAAAGCGCCCAGTTGGTAGACCAAGAATGAGGTGGGAAACAACATTAACTATGATTTGAGGGAAGTAGATTATACAGGGAATGATTGGAAAGCATTAGCTCAGGATAGGGATGTATGGAGAGCTTATGTCCGCGCGGCCATGAACCTTCGGGTTCGATAGTGCCAGTGAGTTAGTTAGTTAGTTTATTATTATTTATTTATATTTTTATTTATTTATACATAGATTTTCAATGTTTACACATTTTTCTGTACCTAAATCCTCATTTTCCTTCTCTGCACATCCCTATCCATCCACTCCATGCTCTCTAGTCCTCTCCCTTGTTCTCATTCCAGTTCTTCTTTCTTGCATCCATGAATTTCAAGTATTTCTTTTTTTCTTTTTTCCAGGCGGACACCATCCCAATGTTTTTCTGGGTAACCTTTCTTTTTGCATTTGTCGTACCTGCCCATACCAATTTAACTGCTTATCATCATCATCATGAACAAATTCGTTTTAAGCCATGTGGCCTGTACGGTAAACCTAGCGAAGATGGTCTTGATCTTTCCACCGATGTTTTGGTCTTCCTTGGTCCCTATGTCCAGTTGGGGTATATTGGAATGCCAATTTTGGAAGTCTATTTCTTGCCATTCTTCTCAGATGATTTTTCCATTCTTGTTGGTATCTTTGTATATCTTCATTTAAACTTGTTACTCCAAGTTTTCCTCTGATAGTAGTGTTCCTTTGGTGATCCAGTCTATTAACTCCTAACAATGATCGTAAGAAGCGCATTTGGCTTACTTGAAGTTTATGAGAGTTTCTTTTATTTAAAATCCAAATTTCACTTCCGTATTTTAGAGCAGCTTTTGATGTGACATTATGTAATCTTAGTTTTGTCTCTGTCCTCATCTGTTTACCAAAATGTCTTCGTATTACCCCATTCATTTTATTATATTTTTGTAATTTTGAATCAATGTCACTCTTATACTCTGCAAATACACTTCCTAAGTAAGAGAAATCTGACACTTGTTCTATAATTTTTCCATCAATCTCAATTTTCACCCGTTGTATGTTTTTTCCACACATTGCCATTGTTTTGGATTTTGATGTGGAAATTTTCATATTATATTTGCTGGCAATTTTGAATAATTGATATGCTGCTATTTGTAAGCTATCTTCGGAATCTGATAATATTATTTGATCATCAGCATATAATATTGTTTGAATTATTTTATTCCTAGTTATTGAAATTCCACTGTTTACTGTTTGTTTCCATTCTTGCACTATTCTGTTAATATATATATTAAATAAGAGTGGAGATAGTCCACATCCTTGTCGAACACCTTTGCCTGTGTTTATGTGTTCTGTTATTTCTCCATCTGGTAATTTAATTTTGATTTTAGAATTTTGATATAAGCTTTGTATGGCTCGTATTACATGTGAGTGTATATGTTCTTCATGCAGTATCTGCCAAAGTTTATCTCGGTTTACATTATCATATGCCTTTTCATAATCTATAAATAGTATGTACAGTGGGAGATTAAATTCTCTCCTTTTTTCCATAATTTGTTGCAGAGTAAATATTGCATCTATTTTAACTGCTTATATCTCATATAATGTACTATCGAATATTTAATATTAATGTTTTCCTCATATGGCATTATTTCTTATTTTTTTCCAATTAAAAAAAACCGCCGCTCTTCTCAAGAAAACCATTTCTTTCGACATACTTTTTTATGTTTTCGTTTAATTTTCACGCTATAGCTCTATATATGGCACTACTTCTCATTATGGAATTATATATTTATAAATTATTTTTCTGGTTATATGTCTTTTCCATAGGATAGCATTTATCATTGCTGTTGTTGCTTCACGTTTATTTATTATGTTCTTAACGTCACTTTCTTGTCTATGCTCTTTATCAATTTTTACCCCCAAATACATTTGTCACGTTCTTTGATATTTCCCTTCTGATCTTTTAGTATTATATCTTGGGTTTCTCCTGTACATCCCATAAAATATTTATATGAATGTAACAATCACATTATATAAAATGTATTAATAATAATAATAATAATAATAATAATAATAATAATAATAATAGTAATAATATATATAATTATATTAGTAATAATAATATATAATAGTAATAATAATATAACATTTTTTTATTAAGGATTTTCTCTACATTACAGTAGTTATCCTTCAGCCCAAATGTATTTTGCTCCGCCACAGATTTCTATCCCCAGCATGTTCTTCTTTAGGGTCTCTGCTGATCACGTTTCTTCTCACTTCACCCATCCACAATTCCCTGGGTTTCCCCCTACTCATCCTGCCTTCAGCATTCCAATCCAGCATCATTCTTGGGATTCTATTATTCTCCATCCTCTACAGATGCCCATACCATTTCAATCTTCGTACTTCTATTGCTTCTATAATATTATATTAAACATTCATTATTTCTCTAATATTCTGGTCTCGAATTTTCTCCTTCCTTGCTTTCAATCACCGTTGTCAATAATTTTTGTACTTGCTGCCTACATAAATTCCAGGGCTCTACACCATATAACATAACACTTTGTACCTAATGATTTAAATATCGATGTCTTGGTTTTATTTATAACAATTTTACTCCACTGAATTTAAGATTCCAATTTTTTTTCCTTCGCTAATTATTTTCTCACTTTTAACTATAAGGCTTCGCATCTGATTCTAAAATCGGCACTAAATACTTGAATTTTTCAACTTCCTTAATTTCCACATTTTTACATTGTAATTTAATTTCATTCTCTAGTTCTGTGGGGAGATAATCGGTTTTCTTAATATTTATATTCAATCGTCATTTCTTACTTACTTACTTACTCACTGGCACTATCGAACCCGTAGGTTCATGGCCGCGCTGACATAAGCTCTCCATACATCCCTATCCTGAGCTAATGCTTTCCAATCATTCCCTGTATAATCTACTTCCCTCAAATCATAGTTAATGTTATTCTCCCACCTCATTCTTGGTCTACCAACTGGGCGTTTTCCCTCTGACTTTCCTACAAGAAGCTTCCATGCAAGTCTTTCGTTCCCCACACGTGCAACATGTCCTGCCCATCGGAGTCTACGAGACTTTACTGTTCTTAATATACCTGGCTTCCTATAAAGACCATGTAGTTCATTGTTAAGTAGTCTTCTCCATTCACCTGTCTGTTCATCTCTCTTTGGTCCAAACATTTTCCTAAGTACTTTATTCTCAAATACTTGTAATCTCCTTTCCTCCCTAAAAGTAAGAGTCCATGTTTCGCATCCATATAATATAACAGGTAGAATAATAGTTTTATATATTTTCAGTTTAACATTTTTTGAAAGGAGTTGGGTCATCAAGAGTCTCTGCAATGCATAATAGCACGCATTTCCAGAATTGAGCCTATGTTTAATTTCTTTGTGCATCTCATTCCTATTTGTGATTACTGTTCCTAGGTATTTGAATTCAGCCACTTCCTCAAAATTTCCCTCATTTGTCATTAGCTGTCCATTTCCATTATATAATGACCATATATTTAGTTTTATTGATATTTACTTCCAATCCTAATTTCTTAGTGTTACTCAACAGTGTGTGCGTATTGTCCTTTTTCTTATATACCTCAATTAATTTCCTTGTCATATATGATGCATCTTCCGTGTTCTGAGTAATCACCACTTGGTGGTCTGCAAATAATACATGCAAATAATAACACTGAGCAACAAAAACTATTTTTTTTTGTCTCAGAAAGAAAAATATGTGATTCTCATAGTATTTTTTCTCCTGGATTCAAATATGATATATGTTTTTCTCCATCACGCAAGGTTTCCGAGAGACAGGCATTTATAATTTCAAACACTTCAATATTTTCTACATTCGTAACTACACAATATTCGAACATTCGGACTCACATAGAAAGTAAGAAATGACGATTTTCTGCTATATTTCGCCTGTGGAGCATCCTTCTTGATGGACCAACAATAATCGGCCAGCATAATAGGATTCCATTTGTCTTGATATCTCTTTTCCATAGCTGAATCCATTTAAGTTAGCTCATTTAGTTTTATTTTATAATGGACAAATGGGCGAAAAAAAAGTTTATTAAAAATAATTATTTAAACCCATTAATTGAAATTGAAATAAACAATGTGGGTGATGGATAGGGATAGGGATGTATGGAGAGCTTATGTCTGCGCGGCCATGAACCTACGGGTTCGATATTGCTAGTGAGTAATTAAGAGTAAGTAAGTAAGGGTGATGGAGAAATTCCGAATACATATTTGAAAACACGATAAAAATTGCGTTAAGAACAACTATTGGCACTTATGAGACAAAAATCATGTTGATCAGTGTAATCCTAGTAGTAATAGTAACCTTAATAATAATGATAGTACCGGTAATAGTATTAGTAATAATAACGCGATGTAGTTATGTGATTAAATCTTTAGGAAACGACTTTATATCCACGTATGAGCAGTATAAACTTTTCCATTTAGCGGCAGGAATTCTAAACTTTCGAGATCACCACAAATAGTGGACTCTATCTGCTTCAAGCGTAGATTTAAATGGATATTAAAACACGCAGTCATGAGGACAGTATCTTATTGGCTATAAAAAGAGCTTGTTATTAAAATGGAGATAATCCGAGAACAAAGAGAAATGTCTATAAATGAGTAAGCTTTAAACTAGAGTTAGGTGAAATTTCAGCGATGAAATGTAATGGCGAAAGTTTGCTAATAGTCATTTCACATTGATCCATTTTGAAAGTCTTCATATTACAGGACTTCAGTGAAATTCACATTTAGAATAATTATAAATTATTCAGACAGGAAATGCGTAAACTTTCAGCAAGTGGAATGTACGATCCGATTTTGCGTGTTTACGGAATATATGTTTCTTTTGTTAAACTGTCAACACTTTTAAAATTAATTTTAAAGCACCGTTGAGGTTATGTAATATGATATTAAATACATAAGGACTTTATTAGTCTAAAAGTAAAATACATACAATGTTATTTACAAATATGGGTCGCACGGGCAGTAAGCGGTACGTGCTGTTGATAGTCCGTTACAAAAGTTGATGTTTGGTAATAATATACTTAAAACAAAAAAGAAAACACAATAATATTACAATTAGATAACAATACAATTACATTATACATTAACTTAGTTATGTAGAATTATTAAGAATTAATGTTTTTGCAATTTGTTAACATATCTATTTATTTCTGATTGAGTGTTGTTCTAATTTTCCGCGTTTTGTCCAGAAATCTACCCAAGTTTAATCAATTTTCTGGGCTTACCGATAACTCGTAGCATGCCAATCTTTCACGATTATAATTTTAAAATCTTCCCGGTAATAACTGAAGCTCCAATTTTCCAAATCGTTACATTTTCCTAATATATGTATCTCGTCTTCAAAGCTCCCGCACATTGGACATATTCGCATATCGTGATCGTTGTTAATTTTTAAAAAAATTTCCATGCCCCTAACCTGAACCAAGCAAGCCCTGACCTTTCTTTAAATCCTAGATTGAGTACATAAGATTATTTTCTCCATACTTGTTTTAGGTCTCTTCGTAAAAACAGTGATCGTTTTCCCGCACATTCGGCCAAAATATTTTGTCGGTTATATCTAATTACCTCTTTCTTATTTTTCTCCATACATTCTTGCGATTTCAGTCCCTCTTTTTCCATACCCAATCCATTCCAATCTTTTGGAGTTCTCTCCGAACCTCGTCTGCCCAGAATTTCACATTTGCTTTCCTAATTTGGTGTGTCGTAACAAATTGCTATGAGCATTGTTTGTTAACCTTGGATTAGCCGCAACCAGTACTTGAGTACACGAATTTTGCACTTTATGTCGTCCTGAAATGACCCAAATTCATGTAAATACCACTGTTAGAAACGGCCTTACTAAGTCCTGTAATATGTTAAATTGATACCTGATAATTCAGTAGTTCTCAACTAAATTATTGAAATTCATCAAGTAGTTCCTATATGGAGGCCTTTCAAAAACAGTGTTTCATCTTCTGGTATTGATGTTTTTGCGTATGTTGTACAACGGGTTTAGGCCTGTGGGTGTATTCTCGTTGAGTAGATCTGTATTCTTCGCTTCTTTTAGAATTAATATGTCTTCATGGACGCTAATCGTCTTGTTGTTATACTCCCTGTATAGTACTGATATAATATTATCGATTTTGTCGATACTCTGAACATTTAAAAAAATTATTGATACCGAAGAAAAATTAAATTTTGCCAAACACATACTAGAAACGGGTCATCAGTTCGAGCCTCGGTCACTTCATGTGGGTTTCGTAATGGACGAAACGGAGCTTGAACAGGTTTTCTTGGGGTTTCTCTCGATTTACCCTGCCACAAATTTCATTCTACCATTTCTCCACACTCATCTCATTCATTTGATTTCATATCGTTCATCCGCTCCTGTGACGGTGTGTCAGGCGTGATCGCCCAGTACGTATAGCAGTTTAGGACACATATGGAGTGCTTATGTCCGCGTGGCCATGTGCCTACTGATTCGACAGTTCCAATTAGTTAATAGGCCTTGGTGCCTCAATATATATATATATATATATATATATATATATATATGAGCAGTTCCATATGTGACTGGCATACATTTACAATACACTTTTGCAACAAAATGGTTGCGTAAATATTACAATTGATTGAAATTAGGGGTGTTATCTACGTGATATGATAGAGGAATAGTATGTGGTTAAGACTGTACTTAAATATACAACTTTTGAAGAAAAAAAGTGCTATTTATTATCTATCAAAGTATGTGTGACTGACTGACATAAATGTCAACTCATCATGCAGCTTAACATGTTTATCTGCATCATTCTCTGAAGTGTGATTCCTAATTCAATTTTCCAAATACTGTTTGGAGGACACTTTCAAGTTACATTCTCAATAAAAACGAAACAAAAATCACAATTAAGACCAGAGTTATAACTAATGTATGGTGTGTGACTGACTGACTATATTCTGTGACTGACTGACATATCTGAATTTTATTTAGACTTCAATATTCTGGAGCTGCAAATTTTATACGAATATTACAAAATAATATGAAATTATAATAGGTACGTCCACCGCTGTGATCGCGAGGTAGCGTGCTGCTTTCTCACGTAGCGGGTCCGGGTTCGATCCCCGGTCGGGACAGTTTTTCTGGGTGAGGTTTTTATCGGGGTTTTTCCTCACCTGTGAGACAAATGTCAAGAAAACTTTAAGGCCCAAACGGTCCCCGAAACCATGTGGCCATCATCATTCTTATCATCATCATCATCATCCTTCACCGGTGTGGAAAACAACGGGAAGCTACCACATCTACAGTTCCCTAGTAAAGCTGCAAGCATAGCGTGAAAATGCTATGATTGCAGTGAAATACCTGCCCTCGGGCAGAATTACTATGGATGGATAATATATAAAAAGCGATAATATGGAGATGAATAAAGAACTTAGTTTAGTTAGGAAACTGTCGCTAGGGAGACCCGGGACATATAAGGTATATACCTACTACACACTTTTTTATAGGAATGGTTAAAGAATCTTAAATATTAGCAGTATTATTATTATTATTATTATTATTATTATTATTATTATTATTATTATTATATTTATCTTCATATAAACCACGAATAAACTAGCTATTTGAGATATCGAACCCGGAAGTTCATGTTTGCGCGGACATAAACTCTCCATACATTCCCTTCCTGAAGCAACGTTTTTAATATATTCTATATAATATATTGACTTAGGCTATCACGACAGAAGTTCGTATTATGACCTAGTAGAAGATTTTCGGGCTGTTGGTCGTGGTCTTCACGCTTGAAGTTCCCCAACGATTCGCCAGAGACTACGTCTCGAGGGTTGGCTTGAGGATGCCTGATGTAGTCTGTGGCAAAATGTCGGGAACTTCAAGCTTCAACGCCACGACCAAGAGCCCAAAAATCTTTTTCAATATAATAATTATATATATATATATATATATATATATATATATATATATATAATTCACTTTCCTCAAAACATAATGAATGTTATTCTCTCACCTCTTTGTCAGCCTACATACTGGGGGCATTACCTTCTGGTTTTCTACAAATTGCTTCCATGTCCCTCTTTCATTACCCATTTGTGTTACTTGTCCTGACTATCTAGTTCCATATAAACATGTAACTCACTACTTATATTCAATTTTCACCATTCACCTGTCTTTTCTCCCTCTCTTTGGTCTTTTAAGGTAAGACACCATGTTTTGCATCAACATAGTATAATTGGAAGAATATCAGATATA
The DNA here is from genome assembly GCA_030220185.1 of Diploptera punctata. Classification (NCBI taxonomy): domain Eukaryota; kingdom Metazoa; phylum Arthropoda; class Insecta; order Blattodea; family Blaberidae; genus Diploptera; species Diploptera punctata. The sequence goes on along the minus strand of JASPKZ010007817.1, from coordinate 4,003,021 downwards.
TATTATATATATATATATAGATATATTGTTTTCTATTTCGTTGTGGTCTGTGAGTGTAAACAGCAGACCCGGGTTCCATACCTCGTCGGGAAAAGTTTCTTTGGGTGAGATCTTTTCGGGGTTCTTCCTCATCTGTGAGACAAATGTCAAGAAAAGTTAAGGCAAGTTAATTTAGTATTCTAATCAAAATAATTCGATCAATTAATAATAAATTAATGTTCTCAAAACAAATGTTGGCCATCTTAATCATCAATCATTCGCCATGTTTAGTATGAATGTGTGTCATTGGTGTGTTTCTTCTGTTTCTTGTCTCGGAGGAGGCCCTGACATTGAGCTGATCACTCATTCACGGAAGTCCTCCACACCCTTGTGTAGTCAAAAAAGTATGTACAGTAAAACTTGTTTAATCCGGAAGGTGAATAATGCGGAAATCTGCCCAATGTGAACAAATTTATTGGTCCCGGCAAAATAATAATAAATTTACGTGTATTTATTTTGTATAAAACAGAATCTGTCCAAAGTGGAAACGGAAGGATATTTCTACACAATTACTGAAAAATGTGTATAAGGCGGAAATATAGAGAAATAAATTCGTTTTCACTTCATTGAATTCCCATTAGGCGAATTAACAATAAGTGATGATTCCTGTCCCGGGTTAAGTAGAGTTTGTACCTGTATTTGGAATTTTCATTCGCCTCACTGCACACCCGTTTTGCGAAACACAGGTTCGTTTAACAAATATTTGGCGTGTGACATCTGTCTTACAAATAACCAGTGCACTGTAAAATCCTAAATTAGTTTAAGATTTGAGACCTATTGTGTACGTATCTTTCATAGGTAGCGTTCTGAATTTACGGAATAAAGATGCCTAAATCTTATGTATCATTCCCATTAAACAAAAAAGTGAAAGTGATTTAAGATAAAGAAAATCAAACTCTCAGTACGCGAAATAATGACAATTTAAATGTGGAAAAAACCAAGTTTATGAGATTTTAAAACACAAAGAAAAAGTAATGAGTGGACGCAAGGAAATGGGGAAATCAAGAGAAAAAATCAACGAATTGTGGGAGGTGTTTTATAAGTCCACGATCAAAAAATCTCCAAATTCCCGGATGCTATATCTCTAGGGAATGACGATTTCAAGGCATCTTCAGGTTAATTGTGGACAGTTTTAAAAGACGACACAATATACTTACTTACTCACTGGCACTATCGAACCCGTAGGTTCATGGCCGCACGGACATAAGCTCTCCATACATCCCTATCCTGAGCTAATGCTTTCCAATCATTCCCTGTATAATCTACTTCCCTCAAATCATAGTTAATGTTGTTCCCACCTCATCTTGGTCTACCAACTGGGCGTTTTCCTTCTGGCTCTCCTACAAGAAGTTTCCATGCACGCCTTTCATTCCCCATACGCGCAACATGTCCTGCCCATCGCAGTCTTACGGGACTTAACTGTTCTTATTATATCTGGCTTCCTATAAAGACCATGTAGTTCATTGTTATGTCGTCTTCTCCATTCACCTGTCTGTTCATCTCTCTTTGGTCCAAAAATTTTCCTAAGAACTTTATTCTCAAATACTCGTAATCTCCTTTCCTCCCTTAAAGTAAGAGTCCATGTTTCGCACCCATATAATATAACTGGTAGAATAATAGTTTTATATATTTTCAGCTTAACGTTTTCTGAAAGGAGTTGGGAGATCAAAGTCTCTGCAATGCATAATAGCATGCATTTCCAGAATTGAGCCTATGTTTAATTTCTTTGTGCATCTCATTCCTATTTGTGATTATTGTTCCTAGGTATTTGAATTCAGCCAATTTCTCAAAATTTCCCTCATTTGTCATTAGCTGTCCATTTCCATTATATACTGAATTTCTAGGTGTGACCATATATTTAGTTTTACTGATATTTACTTCCAGTCCTAATTTCTATGTGTTACTCATAGTGTGTGCGTGTTGGCCTTTAGTATCTCCTCGCTATCGGCCAGTAGTACTACATCATCAGTATAAACTAACAGCTTATTAATACCATTGAGTTGTAAGCCTTCCTCATTCTCTAAAGATTTAATGGCATGCTCTAGTACAAAATTAAATAGTAGAGGAGATAGTGCATCTCCTTGCTTCAACCCATTCTGGATTTCAAAAGTGTCTGAAAACTGTTTGCCTACAAGCACCCTACTCTTTGAGCCATTTAGACACATTCGTATAAGTCTAACTAACTTTTTAGGAATTCCGAACTCCAGCAGGATACTATATAACTTCTCCCTCCTAATTGAACGACACAATATAGGGTGGAATGAAATTTTCTGGGAATCAAAGGATGTGTCCGAAAGTATAGTTAGTGAGTGGAAACCTAAACTGCATACTTTAATTTCAGGACACGGGCCTAAGAGACATTTTAACGCTTACGAAACGGGACTGTTTTACCATCGAAGTCGCTTGTACGTACTACACTTCACATTCCAACGGCAGCGGAACTACAATGTATCGAAGGTACATGAAAAGACATCCGGTACTCTATAATCTGAGATTGCTTAATAATTTTGTTTTTATAATGCGGAATCTTGTTTAATGTGGAAAAAATATTTATCCCATGCGATTCCGCTTTGAACAAGTTTTACTGTATGTGATACATTGTTAAAAATCCCTCTCCCGACAGCTCGTGTCAGTCTAAATCCCGGATGGTATTTGGCACTTAGAATCTATATGGTGAGAGATTAAACTGGTTAATGGAATGGAAATGGAATTTAATATGTTTAATTAAATTTAATTTTGATTTGAAATATTTGATAATTTCTACAGGGATTTGAGTGATTTCTGAATGCCGTGTACCGCAATGCTTTTCATCGCTTAATATCCTTAGACAGAAGTTTTTTATGCAAGATTGCAGCAGGAAGCCAGGATTATATCATCAATCTGAAGGCTAATAACGCATAGCAAACTTTATTCACATCCTCACCCTCCGATGCCATTGGTTATTTCTCAACGAGGTCATAGAACGTGGGAGGGGGGGTTGCTGCTGAATTTTTTTTACTCGTCCTTCCTAGCTTATAACGTAAACAACGTGAAATCGATTTTTTGCACGGTCAATTTAAGGTAATACATTCACTTTAGAATGAGGAAATTTAAGGCAAATTGCCTTTGCAGACCACACCCGTCTCATATGCTAAACTGCAACTACAATTTAATTTTTTTCATATTTCTGCGTTTATCGACATCAATGCCCACTTTCGACATCACTTTTTAGAAATATATATATATATATATATATATATATATATCAAAGCATAATTCAGAGCATTTTAACATATGGTGCTGAAGTCTGGCAAATTCCTACCAGGGAAATGAAAAGAATGTTAAGTACAGAAATGGATGTTTTAAGAATATCAGCTGGAAAATCTAAAATAGATAGAATAAAAGATAAAGAAATAAGGAAAATTATGGATGTACAAGAGGACCCGGATATCATAGACATTAAAAATTTGAATAATACCTCAATGTAAAACATCATGCATATTATAAAAGTTGATCATAGACATTATAGAAAAGAAAAGATTACAGTGGTATGGCCATGTCAAAAGAATGCCAGAGCAAATATTGCCTAAAATTGTTATGGAATGGATCCCAATAGAAAGGAAGAAGAGAGGAAGACCGAAGAAAATTTGGATAGAACGGGTACAAGCAACTATGACTATCAGAGGATTGGAGGAAGTTCACTGGATGGATAGAGAGGAATGACGTTTGGTTTCCGGAAAACGGCGGCAGCTGCCATGATACCGGATGATGATGATGATGATATATATATGTACAGGGTGTTTATAAATTAGACCAACCTGCTTTGGGAGCAGTTAGTTAACCTTCATTGAAGCATATTTTGTTAAGGAATCTATAGGCTGTGACGCTTTGTTTCAGTGCAAGAGGAAGGGATAGAGAGAAGTTGGTATGTGCAAATATCAAGTTATTCTGTATCACATAATTCTGTGTGTTAATCCAAATACTTTGCAGACAAGCAGAAACAAAACGTACTAAATTCTAAAAAAAGAATAAATAAATAATACAAAAACAAAAAACACTCACTCCAGTGTTGCATTGTCAGGATGGATCTAGATTATTGTCCCAACACAACAATTGCTGGACACACGTCCATTGACATTCAGACGACAGTGCATCAACGTGCCATATTTTGTCGAATCCTTCAAAAGATGCCAGGCGTTTGCCTTATTTCAGCTGCTGCGCTGACAAGTCGTGCTACAAGATCATCTAAGATCTTCAGAGTCAATATCGGTTTCATAAACCATTGCCTTCATGTAGCCCCACAAAACGAAATCTACGCAAATAGGTCAGGCGAGCGTGTCAGCCAGGCAGTGGGCCCACCTCTACCTATCCGAGAAATCGTACCAATGGATGTAAACAAACTTGCTTTAATAGGTTCCGAATGCTACTGAGCTTCGGAAGTAAACACACCAAGCGATAATAGTAATGACAAACTCCTCTTGGACTGAAATGAGTGTTTATTCGTTTCCTTCAATACCTTCCTATAAGGTCCATCTAACCCTGCAACGAAGCGTTTGAGTCCATAGGTTCCTTAACAAAATATGCTTCAATGAAGGTTATCTATCTGATCGCAAAGTTTTATCGGTCTAATTTAGGAACACACTGTATACATGAGAGGAAAAGCGTCCAGTAGATCGGCGAAGAATAAACTGGGAGAATAGCATTAAATGTGATTTCAGGCAGATGAATAAATTATATATCCGATGAAGGACAGCTTTAGCTCAGGATAGGAATGTTTGTAGTGGTTATTTCAGCTTCATCATGATCATATGTTTTCGATAGGATCAGTGAGATAGTTAACGATGTGTTTTCTACCTTATTCAATCTTATGTGTATATATATATATATATATATATATATATATATATATATATATGAAAACTCTAATTTTAACAGCTTCAATTTTTTCAAGTCCAAATTTAACTTCAAATTTTGATACCAGGTATGAGTTAATAATTAGTCTACTGCTGTGGCTTCGGGGTAGCATTTGTTGCCTCATACACGGCATACCCGGGATAGATCCCCGGTCGGGGCAAATTTCTGGGCTATAGTTTTTTCACGTCAGGAAAATTATAGCTCTAACAATCTTCCAAAATCTTCGGGCCATCATAATCAATATTATTTTATAAGGGTCGTTCAGAAAGTTTCTGATACTGGAAACATTTTAGAGATAATATAAAACTTACCACTACATCTTCTCAAAGTATTCTCCCTGAGCATCTATCCCTCCTGAACAACAAATGGAAGCATTGGCGCCAGTCACTTTGATCCAATTCACAGAGATCCCCTTAGTATGCTGCAACTACATCTTCAGGTGTTGAAAACCGCTTCCCACGCAATCGAGCCTTCACCGTAGGAAACAAAAAGAAGTCTCACGGTGCCAGTTCCGGATTGTAAGAAGGATGGATCAACAGCTGCAAAAGTGTCTCCCTCAGAAAATCATTTGTCAGATGGTAGGTGTAGGCAGAGGTATTGTTGTGGTGCAACAGGATGCCCCCCAGTTCATCTCTTGGGCGGTTTTCTTGTAATTTTTGGAATGCCCATGGGAAGGCAACTGTGGTGTACAACTGTGCAGTCACTGTCCTTTGATGTTCAAGTGGCATTGTTGCCACATGGCCACCCGTAGCAAAGAACGTGAGCACTATTTTCTTCCTAAAACTTTTGCACTCTTCACTTTGACTAGTCCATCATCATCAGGAAAGACTCATACTGACGACTGACGCTTTTTATCTGGATCATATTGGAAAATCCAGGTCTCGTCACCTGTAATGATCTGCGAAATGCGGCGAGAGTTCCCATTGTTGAATATCCGAAGCATTTCACGGCACCATTCCACTCGAGTGATCCTTTGACCTTCAGTGAGTCTATGAGGCACCTAACGAGATAGCACGTTGCTGACCCTAAGATAGATGTGTAGAATTTTGCAACACTCCCTGATCCAATCCTGAGGGATTCCTCAATATATTTATAAGTCATATGGACGTCTTCTCGCACCATTTTCTCCACAGCATCGATGTTCGCTGTTTTCCACAGTCACTGCTATCGACGGGTCTGCCACTCGTCTCTTCATCTTCAAGAGATGTTATATCCCTCTTAAACTCCGCAAACCAATTGGAAACTGTGGCACTGGAAGGAGCGAAGTCCCCAAAAGCCTGTGTAAGCCTTTCAAGCGAAAACGTCTGGTTTAAGCTACTTTTAAAACCATAGAAAATCGTTGCTCGAAAATGTTCTCGCTGTGGTTCCATGTTGCAGTCTGTTAGTACCTGTCACCCCCTACCATTTGACCCACGGCTGCTAAGGAATGAGGGGTGTGGGCGGGCGGAAACTGTCAGCTGTATAACAAATGACCTCCCAACACACTGCTCGCACTGTTATCTTTCTATCGTAAACGGTAAAGTCAGATCCGGAAACTTTCTGAGTGACCCTCGTATTCCCCGTGTTTAGTATTGTTGTTGTGTGTGTGTATGAATTGTGTGTTTCGTCTTAATGTTATGATGTCTCTGAGGTGGCCCGGCCACTCAGCTGATCGCTCATTCAAGGAAGTCCTCCATGTCCTTGTGTGTCCTCCATGTCCTTGTGTGTCCTCCATGTCCTCCATTTATGTGTGTGATCCATAGTTAAAAATCCCTCCCGACACTGTAATGCTTGTGGTGGTGTATGGCATATAAAAGTACCTATATGGTGAGAGATTAAACTAAGTAAATATAATGGAATTGAAAATGCAAAATAATTATCATTAAATTCCAAAATTTTACTTATATAATAAGGCTTGTATCAATTCTGCTTTATTATTCTCGTTACAGAATAAAATGAAGTGAGAATTTTTCATAACTTTTTGAAGGTTCACTCCAGTTTTCCATTAACAGTGATGTTATATGGTAAAGCTCTTAACTTGAGTGGTGGGATGAAAAAAGTTACTTCGTCTCAAACTTATATAAAGCTAATTAAAGTCCATTAATTAACTTCCACTAGCCTTAAATATCGATTGTCAAATTACTTAATACGTCGTGCTTTGTTGACAATAACTTGCTCTTAATACCTTTTGTGTGTGTGTGTTTTTTTTGTGGAATTGTGTACACGTCATTTGATCCTCTACTTAGTGTCCTGAATCCTTTTATTGTTACTTTTCAACATTTATTCATTAATTATTTAACTTTCCTCTCTAAGCTTTCCCTGCATTCACAATATATAAAAAAAAACTTTTCTACATTAAGTGAGTATGAAATTATAAAATCTACATAGTGAATATCCCGGAATGGAAATCAATATGATGAGGGACAGAACGTACCTCGTGATCACATACACTCACACACACACACACACACACACACATATATATATGTTATAAATAAATGTTTAACATTGAGCAATGCAAGTTTAATATGGTATGATAAGAAAAATAAATGCCATATATATATATATATATATATATATATATATGTACTGAAATGCTCTACCGTAGAAAATCAAGGGCTGTCGGACGTTAAATCTTAATTCATTTTAAATAAATCTTAATTCATTTACTCATATTTTCTCTGACGTAAGCTTGATCATTATCTTCACGTGTAAAGTACATGCATTAATATTGGTGTTTTCTATTTAATTTATTATATTACTAGTGTTATTATTATTATTATTATTATTATCATTATTATTATTGGCCGCGGTGGACTAGTGGTTATGCTCCTTTCCTCTGGTCGCGAGGATCGCGGGTTCAAACCCGGACGGGATCGGTGGATTTTTAGGATGGAAAAATACAAGGAGCAAGTCCTCCGGGAGGGACTTTAAGCCGTGGGTCCCGAGTCTGAAGATTTTCAGGCTCGTAAGAAATCCTTAGCCTGAATGAAAAGGCCTCTAAGCAAAATTTACCGAATTTTCCCGTCTTAGTACTACCTTTGTTTCCAAGATGTCAATATGAGGCGGAACGCTGACCACGGACCACTCCAAAATGACATCTATACGAAAACAAGTGTAACTAAATTAGTATGGTTCAAATTCTTCCCTGTAGGGGGAGAGCGCCTAAATCGTTCTTAAGGGGAACTTGGGCTTACAACAATACCCCTCTGGAATTGTCAGTATTCGAACCTGGGACCCCAGTCGGCGCAGCCGCTCGCGATTGCCACATTTTATCCAAGATAGTTTGCAGTAGTATTTAGTACGTTTCTTGCCATTCCCATAAATTACGGTACGCTTTTATCGCTTCTATAACACACACTCTGTACATATTGAAGATCCTGTGTGTTTACCAATGTGTTTATATGGTTAAGATATCGCAGCTTGTAGCAGCAAAATATTTATGTTTTCATAAGTAACGAGATGTGGGGAATAACAAGGCGGGAAGAAAAATATCAGTGTTACTCCGTTACAAACGTCGTCTCCCAGTATACGCGTGAAATTTCGTTTTACATCAACCCAAACTCATTGAATATTATATTCAATATCTTACTATGAAAACATTTATAGAATAACTCAATAACATTTATAGTAACTCACTTCCAAGATGTAAAATTTTCAATTATTCGCAGAAACATTCAGGAAATACGCCGGACTGAACATGTCATGATATTCAAATATTTAGGAATAGAAATTAATAGGAGCAACAGAATAATAGATGTAAAATTCTGCATCAAGAAAAAAATGTAAACAAAATATTGGGATGTTTAAACAATAAAAACTAAATATATGGTCACACGTAGAAATACATTATATAATGGAAATGGACAGCTAATGACAAATGAGGGAAATTTTGAGGAATTGGCTGAATTCAAATACCTAGGAACAATAATCACAAATAGGAATGAGATGCACAAAGAAATTAAACATAGGCTCAATTCTGGAAATGCGTGCTATTATGCATTGCAGAGACTTTTGATGTCCCAACTCCTTTCAAAAAACGTTAAGCTGAAAATATATAAAACTACTATTCTACTAGTTATATTATATGGGTGCGAAACATGGACTCTTACTTTAAGGGAGGAAAGGAGATTACGAGTATTTGAGAATAAAGTTCTTAGGAAAATTTTTGGACCAAAGAGAGATGAACAGACAGGTGAATGGAGAAGACTACATAACAATGAACTACATGGTCTTTATAGGAAGCCAGATATAATAAGAACAGTTAAGTCCCGTAGACTGCGATGGGCAGGACATGTTGCGCGTATGGGGAATGAAAGACGTGCATGGAAACTTCTTGTAGGAAAGCCAGAAGGAAAACGCCCAGTTGGTAGACCAAGAATGAGGTGGGAGAACAACATTAACTATGATTTGAGGGAAGTAGATTATACAGGGAATGATTGGAAAGCATTAGCTCAGGATAGGAATGTATGGAGAGCTTATGTCCGTGCGGCCATGAACCTACGGGTTCGATAGTGCCAGTGAGTAAGTAAGTAAACAATACTCATCGATTATTATGTTCAATACCTTACTATGAAGACATTTTTAGAATCAAGAGCTAGTAACTAACTTTTAAGATGTAAATTTTCATTTACTCACAGAAAAATTCACGAAGTAAGCCGGACTGAAGGTCATGAAATTCAAATATTTAGGAATAGAAATTAATAACAGCAACAGAATAACGGATGAAATTCTACATCAAAACAAATAAAGCAAACAAAATATTGCGATGTTTAAACAATACTGATTTGAAAATTAAAAATTTATGAATAGATACAAAAGTAAGCATTTACAAATCTGTCATATGACCAGTTCTAACATATGGTTGTGAATGCCGAATAGAAACTCAAAAAACAAAACAAATCAATGAAACGACCGAAATGAAAGTTTTAAGGAAAATCGTAGGAAAATCGCTGACACACACTTCGCAGCTCTGTTATTAGACAAGACTGTGAAATTGAACTTATAAACATCTGGATAAATGATACAATACAAAATTGGAACGATCACATAGATAGAATGGAGAACAGTAGATTAGTGAAGAAAGTACGAGACTGGACACCTCATCAGAAAATGCCATTAGGAAGAACACAACTACGATTGAAGGACGTCACCATGCCCTGGACCTGAAGTGAATGAACACGCAACAAGCTGCCAGATTTCATGCGTAGAGGAAGAAGAAGAAGAAGAAGAAGAAGAAACTTATGATCACAGGGAAATGAAACGTATAGGGAACTGATGAACTTTTATTCAATGTCAATTCTCACATAGGTGTTGCCAGCCAATTTAATGATTTGAGGATAATTTAAAGAGCAACATTAATGGATAAATTCAAATTGAAAATTAAATTACTATAAGTGCCAAATTATAACAAATTTAAGACGGATATGGATAAATCAAAGCATGTAACGAATATGTATATTTGGGGACAAAAATTAGTGCAGATAGAAGTCATGATGCTGAAATTAATGAGAGAATAAGTAAAGGCAAATTAGCAGTATCAAAATTAAATGGTGTTTTATGGATAAGAATATAAGTTCTAAAACAAAAACAAATTTTTAAATATAATAATGAGTACAATGCAGAAACATGGGAATTAAAATCTATGGCAGTAAGTAAATTAAATTCTGCAGAAATGTATTTTTGAAGGCGTTCAGCTGGAATTTCTAGAAGAGATAAAATACGAAACAAGGTAATTAAACAAAAGATGAATGTTCAACATTCAGTTGTGGATGTCATAAAAAACAAACAATTAAAATGGTATGGTCATGTAAAAAGAATGGCAGAAAAATTCCCAGTAAGAATACTAGACTGGGTGCCACTTGGTAGAAGACGTAGAACAAGAGGACGGCCAAAAATTAACGTGGATTGATGGTGTTTTGAGCAGCATGAGGGAAAATGGATTCGACGATGGAAATTGGAATGACAAAGAGATGTGGATTAATTGGGCGCAGGAAGATGTGAAACTTTGTGTAACCTGCTAAATAACAATAAATAAAAAAAATATTATTATTATTATTATTATTATTATTATTAACTAACTAACACACAGGCACTTATCGAATCCATAGGTTCCTGGCCGCGCGGACATGAATTCGTAGGTTCCTGGCCGCGTGGACATAGTTCTTGATACATCCCTATTCAGAGCTAATGTTTTTCAATTATCCCCTGTATAATCTACTTCCCCCCTCCATGGTATCTTTACCTTGTCGTGGTGGAGTGGCTTGTGTGCTTAAATGATCCTGAGAGGTATGCCGGCGGTAGCATTGCTGCCGATAGGGTTACCCATGCCGGACTGGTCGAAGGTGATAAGCCAGACGAAATAAGTACCTTGGTCGAAAGAGTGACGATCTTTCACCGTAAAAATACAACCGTCAAGAAATGCGGACATGGGTTCTACTGGGGTAAAATTTTCCGGAGGTCAAATAGTCCCCCATTCGGTTCTCCGGGCGGGGACTACTTCAGGAACCCATGCCAAAGGCTCAAACACACAGGACATGTTCCTAGGAACATGGAATGTTAGGACTTTATACAATAGCGGGGCACTAGAGATATTAACGCGGGAATTGGATAAATCGCCCTTGGATATAGTCGCTTTACAGGAAGTTAGGTGGCCAGGAGAAGGTAGTCAGGAATCAGGAAGCTTTTATTATATACTATGGGGGTGCAGAAAGACCTGCATTTGGAACGGGTTTTTTAGTCAGAAGGAGGATCCTATCCGCTATCCGAGATATTAAGTTTGTTAGTGATAGGATATCATACATAATTCTAAAGGGTAAACGACATGATTTTATAATTGTAAATGTACATGCCCCCACAGAAGATAAAGATGACAAGATCAAGGATGAGTTCTATGAAGAATTAGAATGCTTATTTGATAGCCTTTCACGATATCATATGAAAATTGTCTTAGGAGATTTTAATGCAAAAGTGGGGCGGGAAGATATATTCAAACCAACAATAGGCAAATTCAGTCTTCATGAAGATAGTAACGACAACGGGGTTAGATTAGTCACATTTGCCACATCAAAGAATCTCGTTGTTAAGAGCACAACATTTCAGCATAAGGATATTCATAAATACACCTGGACGTCCCCAGATGGAGAAACTCGGAACCAGATAGATCATGTATTAGTGGATAAACGCTGGCACAGTAGCATCATTGATGTTAGATCAGTTAGAGGGACAGACTGCAATTCAGATCATCATCTGGTCAGGGTGAAAATCAGACAACGGCTATCGCTTATGAGAGGAACAAACGCTAAAGATGATTCTGTAAAATATGAATTAAAAAACTTGAAAAATGATGAAATGCGGCAAGAATACCAAATCAAAATTGCTAATAGATTTGAAGTACTGGAATCTTCAGATGACAATGTGGCAAACGAAGAAGAAACTGATATAAATAAAGAATGGGAGGCTATAAGAGATACTATTAAATTGTCAGCATCAGAAAGCATTGGTTGTTTAAAAAAGAGGCAAAACAAGAAATGGTTTGATGAGGAATGTGCCGACATTGTAAAGAAAAGAAAGCTAGCAAAAATGAAATGGTTACACGAGCCAAATGAGGTAAATTTAGAGCAATTGGGTAGTGTTAGACGGGAAACCACCAAGTTACTAAAGAGTAAAAAGAGGGAATATTTGAGAGAGAAGATTAATGATCTTGAAATGAATGCAAAAAATAGGAACATTAGAGAATTATATCAGGGAATTAGTATAGAGAAGAAAGGGTTTCAGGCTAGAACAAACATAATTCGGAATGAAAATGGGGATATGATTGCAGATTCCAAGAGTATATTAAATAGATGGAAAAGTTATTTTAATCAGCTATTAAATGTACATACAGAACAGGACATTGAGGAGGATAAGTTACAGACAGCAGAAATGCTAGTCGCAGAGCCAAGTGCATTAGAGGTTGAAATGGCAATTGAAAAATTGAAGATGTATAAAGCATCAGGTTCAGATGAGATCCCAGCAGAACTGATAAAATCAGGGGGAGAAAAATTGATGGACAAGATACGCTGGTTGCTTAGTATGATTTGGGAAAAAGAAGCTCTTCCAGATGAATGGAAGGAATCAATTATCGTACCAATTTATAAGAAAGGAGATAAAACTGATTGCAACAACTATAGGGGCATCTCATTACTTTCAACTTCGTACAAAATTCTAACAAATATATTAGTAAGCAGACTTACTCCCTATATTGATGACATTCTAGGAGATCATCAATGTGCATTTAGAAGAAACAGGTCTACAACAGATCAGATTTTTAGTATAAGACAGATTTTAGAAAAGAAATGGGAATATAATGGTACTGTACATCAACTATATGTAGACTTCAAAAAAGCATATGATTCAATTAAGAGGGAGAAGTTATATAGTATCCTGCTGGAGTTCGGAATTCCTAAAAAGTTAGTTAGACTTATACGAATGTGTCTAAATGGCTCAACGAGTAGGGTGCGTGTAGGCAAACAGTTTTCAGACACTTTTGAAATCCAGAATGGGTTGAAGCAAGGAGATGCACTATCTCCTCTACTATTTAATTTTGTACTAGAGCATGCCATTAAATCTTTAGAGAATGAGGAAGGCTTACAACTGAATGGTATTAATAAGCTGTTAGTTTATGCTGATGATGTAGTACTACTGGCCGATAGCGAGGAGATACTAAAGGCCAACACGCACACACTATTGAGTAACACTAAGAAATTAGGACTGGAAGTAAAATATCAGTAAAACTAAATATATGGTCACACGTAGAAATACATTATATAATGGAAATGGACAGCTAATGACAAATGAGGGAAATTTTGAGGAATTGGCTGAATTCAAATACCTAGGAACAATAATCACAAATAGGAATGAGATGCACAAAGAAATTAAACATAGGCTCAATTCTGGAAATGCATGCTATTATGCATTGCAGAGACTTTTGATGTCCCAACTCCTTTCAAAAAACGTTAAGCTGAAAATATATAAAACTATTATTCTACCAGTTATATTATATGGGTGCGAAACATGGACTCTTACTTTAAGGGAGGAAAGGAGATTACGAGTATTTGAGAATAAAGTTCTTAGGAAAATTTTTGGACCAAAGAGAGATGAACAGACAGGTGAATGGAGAAGACTACATAACAATGAACTACATGGTCTTTATAGGAAGCCAGATATAATAAGAACAGTTAAGTCCCGTAGACTGCGATGGGCAGGACATGTTGCGCGTATGGGGAATGAAAGACGTGCATGGAAACTTCTTGTAGGAAAGCCAGAAGGAAAACGCCCAGTTGGTAGACCAAGAATGAGGTGGGAGAACAACATTAACTATGATTTGAGGGAAGTAGATTATACAGGGAATGATTGGAAAGCATTAGCTCAGGATAGGGATGTATGGAGAGCTTATGTCCGTGCGGCCATGAACCTACGGGTTCGATAGTGCCAGTGAGTAAGTAAGTAAGTAAGTAAAAATAATCTACTTCCCTCAAATCATGATTAATGTTATTCTCTTACCACATTCTTGGCCTACCAACTATGAGTTTTCCATCTGCTTTTCCTACAAGAAATTATCCATTACCTTCTTTTATTCCCATGATCTGTCGAAGGATCAATTCCAATGGAATCATGCCTCGCAAATTGCAACACACGTAATGACTTCTGTACAGGAGTCGCCATTTTCACAAATTTAACGCTGTGATGTAATGATAACAAGAAACAAACTACCGCATACAGAATATGAAACTTACACAGATTTTCTTTCATTATATCAAATAATCACGCATCCAATTTCATTTGTAAAGCTATACCAACTACTTAAAACACAGTCCATCATTTTGGAACCGGTGTACATTCAGAAATGTCCGTTACTGCCAAATAAGAAAGTAAAACCCTAGCATCCGAAATGGAACTTTAAGAAGAGTAAAAGGGTGTACTAGAATGGACAGATAAAAAACAATCATTATGAAATTCAGAAAAGCTTTCACTATTTTAATTAATTTTAACTTGTTGAGGACTACTGATATTTCATGTATGAATTTTAATATCATCAGAAAAATAAAAAACAGTGGCCTTGAAGAGCGTTCATACAGTTCAGACAAATAAAATATTAGACAATAAACCAATAGAACAAGTGGTAAGATATAACTCCCTAGGTTGCGAAATATAATACACAGCGGAAACAGATATAAATAAATTAAATAAGTTTAATTATATTACAGGTACACTAAAAATAACTTTGAAAAATAAAGCCAGGAAAGACTCTATAATGAAATTATACAAGACAATGGCAGTGCCTATTATTACTTATGGATCCGAAACATGGACAGTGACAATACACGAATCTGCCAGAATACAAGCTGCTGAAATTAAATTCCTCAGACCAATAGCAGGATATCAAATAACAGACAAAAAACATAACACAGAAATAAGACAACAACTAACAGTAGGCCTAGAGGAATTAAACACAACGATAGTGAAATACAGAAAAAACTGGAAAGAACGCTTGGCAAGGATGACTGAGAATAGAATACCAAAAGCAGCATACAGCAATTCACCACGACGAGGAAGAAGGTTGGGAAGACCAAATAAAATATGGAAACAGCAGCAATTTGGAGCCGGAACAGGCTAGTAAATAAGCCTAAATCGCGATGAAGAAGAAGAAGAATTTTAGTATTTTAACTATTTACATAATAGCCTCAACGGATATTAAGAATGAATATTAAAAGTACCAGCAAACTTTATACATTAGGTGAAGGAGTTCAGTGAAACGAAAATTAAAATCAAATCTTTCTAGCTGTCGCAATTGTTGTTGTTTTGCAAAGAAACCCAACATATATATTACACACCCACCTGAGAAATATTCCGTAAAATAGCAAAATTGAACCATGGATTCGACTTGCTGAGAAATTCGCTTGCAATTCCTGCATGACGGACATCTTTATTTAAATGTTTAAGGGGAACGACTGTGAAAATGTCGAAAAAATGGCAAAAATGGATATTTTTGTTTATTTGCTTTTTAATAACTCCGATTCTTTAGGATCATTTTCATGTAAAAACTTATATTGTAGGAGCAAAATTGACTCCGTAACGTAAGAGTATAAATACCTTTGCATGTATGGTCAACATTTTTTTTTGTAAGCCCATGTTTTCCCTTTACAGAGATTTAGGCGCTCTCCCCCTATAGGGAAGAATTTGAACCATAGTAATTTAGTTACACTTGTTTTCGTATAGATGTCATTTGAGTGGTCCGTGGTCAGCGTTCCGCCTTATACTGACATCTAGGAAACCAAGGTAGTACTAGGACGGGAAATTTCGGTAGATTTTGCTTAGAGGCCTTTTCATTCAGGCTTACGGATATTTTACGAGCCTGAAAATCTTCAAACCCACGGCTTAAAGTTCCTCCCGGAGGATTTGCTTCTTGGATTTTTCCGTCCTAACAAATCCATCGACCCCGGCCGGGTTTGAACCCGCGACCCTCGGTCAACATTACTACTTAAAATTTAGTATGCGGTTTTTTTTCTGTTTCCATTTTTTTACACTTTCCAAAACGTAAAATGCTCCTTACGATGCAATTTTTGTTGCTGTCAAAATTAAATTTTGTGGTTAGACTCTTGAATACATGCTAATTCAAATTTGCTATGCAGTTACTTGTCTAAGACACGTGTGTTCTTTTAAATTGAGATGGACAAACTATTAAGAGTGATGTTACTTGTCTAAGACACGTGTGTTCTTTTAAATTGAGATGGACAAACTATTAAGAGTGATGTTACTTGTCTAAGACACGTGTGTTCTTTTAAATTGAGATGGACAAACTATTAAGAGTGATGTTACTTGTCTAAGACACGTGTGTTCTTTTAAATTGAGATGGACAAACTATTAAGAGTGATGTTACTTGTCTAAGACACGTGTGTTCTTTTAAATTGAGATGGACAAACTATTAAGAGTGATGTTACTTGTCTAAGACACGTGTGTTCTTTTAAATTGAGATGGACAAACTATTAAGAGTGATGTTACTTGTCTAAGACACGGGTGTTCTTTTAAATTGAGATGGACAAACTATTAAGAGTGATAATTTTTAAAATGAAAAATAAGCATATTTTCTCGCGTTATGAATTCTTTTGCATAGCAAATGTGTTTAGTGGAATCATAAAGACTCTGAATCTCAAATTTCATCAGAACATATTTAAAAATGCATTGTAAGGATCATTTTTTAGAAAATATTAAATGAAATGGATTTAAAAAATTATAATTCTGAAACTATTCTACTTATTAACACCAAACGTCACAGAAAAACTTCTATAAGCACATAATGAATGTGACAAAAATGTCAAAATAATCAGATGAAAACTAAAAGAAATTTGAAATTCACCAGTCGGTCCCGTTAATGTACTACATTTATTGTCATTACTGTACTTTAAACTAAAGTTGTTTTATTATGAATACGTCATCTGAAAGTATTGTTGAAATGAGAAGTTGAAACCTTGCCCACCGAAGTGTGTCCGTGATATTACAATAGTTATGTGTAACTAGAGTAGAGAAGTGGATCCGAATCGTCATGGGACTTCTTCCATGGCTACACTGGTTGGTGTTTTGCCTCACTGATCACCAATCATAGTCCGCTTTAATGATGTTATAGAGTCTATTCTCAACAACCAGCCCAAACTATTTACCACGCACAACTGAATTCAATTATTCATGTCTAGCAAAATTGTTTCATAGAATATACTGAGGTTGTATGCTCCATTTGACAGTAACTGAGGTGTAATTTAACGAACTTGTCAGGAAGTACACACAGCCGACAGGTACAATGATACTAACTGAACAGAACAAAATACACCAAAAGTAAGTACTGTATTCTCAGCGAAAGAAAGTCCCAAGAAATACTTTTTATTTATTTATTTATTTTACCTGATGGAGTTAAGACCGTAAGGTCTTCTCTTCCACTTCACCAGGGTAAAATTATACAAACAATAAGCATCATGAATTATCTACATGATTAATGATACATAGTATATATAGGATACAAAATATAAAGTTGACAAGGGAAAGAAAGAAGAAAAAATAATAACAATAATAATAGTAATGTAATATAGTATTATAATAAATAATATAGAACCGTAATAAAAAATAATAATAATAATCCACCCATCCATAGTAATTCTGACCGAGGGCAGGTCTTTCACTGTAATCATAGCATTTTCATGCTATTCTTTGGAGCTTTAGCGGTGAAGGATGATGATGATGGCCATATGATTTCGGGGGCCGTTTGGGCCTGCATTTGTCTTACAGATGAGGAAAAACCCCAATAAAAACCTCACCCAGAAAAAACTGTCCCGACCGGGATCGAATCCGGGCCCGCTGCGTGACAAGATAGAACGCTACCTCGAGACCACAGCGGTGGACACTAATAATAATAATAAAAAGTAAAAAGTAATCCCACTACAGGCCTCGGGAGGCCCTTCGGGTAGTAGGAGGTTAAGGCTCCTACTTTTTCTAGACAATCGGCACTTGATGTCAGCCGGGTTGTCAGCCCTGCGTGACGGCCGCCTTTACCCCCAGAACAAACGTCTGGTACTCATTTACGTTAGAGGCTGAGTCGACCCCAGGGCCATAGTGCCGCCAGAAGGTTTTGGTCAGTTTAAAAATCCTGACCCCAACGGGACTTGAACCCTCGACCTTCCGACTTGTAGCGCAGCGCCTTAACCACTACGCTACGGCGTGCACCAATAATAATAGTAATAATAATAATAATAATAATAATAATAATAATAATAATAATAATAATAATAATAATAATAATAATAATAATAATAATAATAAAAGCTATAATACTATAATTAAGATTAAGTAAATGGCTTAGTAAAGAAAGTTTAAAATATAGAATATATATAGGAATAATAAAAGTATACATGGAACACGGTTATATATTAAATTGTCTAAGGAAATATGAAGTGAGTTTGTTTTTAAACTGTTTTTGAGTCGGGCAGTCCTTGATATACGAGGGGAGGGAATTCCAGAATCGGGTGGCTGAAACAAAGAAGGATGAGGAATAATGAGATGTTCGATGTAGAGGAATAGCTAGATTTAAAAGATTGTGACTGAGACGAACGCCACGCGAATCTAGCTTGTATTTTACACTTCGAAAATATAGGTTGGCAATGCGCTGTAAGCATAATTTAAAACTGGCATCATATAAAACTAATATAACTACCTATAAACAATAATTACAAATAGGAATTAGATGCACAACTAAATTAAACACACACGGAATTCTGGGAAGCATGCTGTTACGCATTACAGGGACTCTTGTCCCAACTGTTCTAAAAAATCATTAAACTGAAAATACATAAAACTCTTATTCTCACAATTATACATTATTATATGGGTGTGAAACACGGACTCTTACTTTAAGAGAGGAAAAAAGATTACGAGTATTTGAGAATAAAGATCTTAGGAAGATTTCTGAACCAAAGAGAGATGAACAGACAGGCGAATGGAGAAGACTTCAAAACAGTGAGCTACATGGTCTTTATAGGAAAACAGATATAATAAGAACAGTTAAGTTTCGTAGACCGCGTTGAGCATGACGTGTGACACGAATTGGGAATGAAAGAGGGAAATGGAAGCTTCTTGTAGGAAAACCAGAGGTAAGACATCCAGTAGGTAGACCAAGAATGAGACCGGAGAATAATATTAACCATTATTTGAGGGAAGTAGATTGCACAGGGGATGACTGGAAAATATTAGCTAAGGATAGGGATGTATGGAGAGCTTCGCGCGGCCTTGAACTTACAGGTTAGATAGTGTCGGTGTGTTAATTAGTTAAAATGAATATATGATTTATAACTAGTGTGACGCCATATGACTAATAATCAAATTAACAAAGTAAACCTTGCTCAATGGCAAGAATTTGTACCAATTTATAATATATATGTGTAATACAACGGTACCCAATCGCCACATCACTAGCCAGTGGTATCGAGGAATCCACCTGCATGTAAACTCAACACCATTCCGTTCCGCACTAGACCCACATCACCGCGCGGTCACTTTATTTCATTGGGATTACATCCAGTAGACCATCTGATTATGTTCTTTGCCTCTGGTCCCGAGGGTCGTGAGTTGAAATACAGCCGGAGTCGATGGTTTTATTTTCTGGAATGGAAAAAATTAAGGAATACATTCCGGGAGGGATTAGAAACCATGGGTCTAGAGTCTGAATATTTTCGGGCTTTTAAAAGAACCTCAAGCCTAAATTAGTGCCTTTGAGCAAAATTTAATCGGCATTCCCCATTACCTACTAGATGTACCTTTCAGGCGATTTGCTAACTTATTATTTGTATTAAACAAGGAAACAATTCATAATAATAATAATGGGGCAAGTCGTAGCGTAGTGGTTAAGATTCTACGCTACAAACCGGAAGGCCGAGGGTTCAAGTCCCGGTGGGGGTCAGGATTTTTAAACTGATCCAAACCTTCTGGCGGCAAAATGACCCTGGGATCGACTCAGCCTCTAACGGAAATGAGTACCAGATGCTGTTCTGGGGGTAAAGACGGCCGTCACGCAGGGGCTGACAACCCGGCTGAAATAAAGTGCCGATTGTCTAGAAAAGGTGGGAGCCTTAACCTTCTACTATTCCAAGGGCTTCCTAAGGTCTGTAGTGGGAACACTTTAGCTTTAAATAATAATAATAATAATAATAATAATAATAATAATAATAATAATAATAATAATAATAATAATAATAATAATAATAATAATATTAATAATAATAATAATGTTTATAGTCGTGTCCCGGACTGAATGACCATAGTCTTATGTTACTTCAACTCGATTGTTTCGTCTACAATTGCAATAAATATCCTCAGGAGTTGAGGTTGCCCTCTGAGAACTCCTCAATTGACGGTTTCGATGAATGTTTTTAAAAACTATTCCACTGAATTTTTTTATTTAGGTAAAGGAGTGATTAAAATAAAATGTTCTTTTTAACATGAAATTATGAAAATACTCTATATTTAATGCAGAAGAGAAAAACAAATATAATGACTTTTCAGTTTGTACGTATTTAATTTCCTTTGGTAATTTTTTTAAAGGTAACTCGAACTACGTAGCAAAGTGCATTAGTAGTGTGAACGCATGCGCATACATAATATATCAGATTTTTATGAGTTGCATATTTTATCTATCGCTGTTGCCTGTATTGAGGAACAGGTTCATCTC
Organism: Diploptera punctata; assembly: GCA_030220185.1. NCBI lineage: Eukaryota > Metazoa > Arthropoda > Insecta > Blattodea > Blaberidae > Diploptera > Diploptera punctata. The sequence goes on along the minus strand of JASPKZ010007817.1, from coordinate 3,981,861 downwards.
CACACACAACTGTCAAAGGGTTCCCCCTCTAATTAATGCACCTTCCCTTTCACCTAACGAGTTTCACATATCACTTTAGTCTCCTACAAATAGAGTGTTAACATTTTGATGGAGTTCTTGCTCAACAGGATTTTTCTCTCTTGTGTTCAACAGATTTTCGATAACACCTACATCATGGACTAAATATACTTTATAAGGCCATATCTTTACGAATCATATATACAGGATGTTCCAAAATGATGGACGGGGTTTTCAAGTTATTTAATTTCCCTTACATGATACATATATGTATGTAGGCCTATATATATATATATATATATATATATATATATGGTATGATAAGAAAAATAAATACCTGGACGGGATTCGAACCCGGATCTCTGAGTCTGTACCTCAGCGTGATATCCATTACACCACCAGGCGAATCCAATTCAAACACTTATTTTTCTTATATAGGCCTATGTATTATATTCTCCATTATTACTAGATGTCGCGAGGACTCGGTCTTCACTGCCATCTAGTAGTTGACTATAACAAGTAAGCAAATTAAAGAGAATATTTTTACCTTATAGCAGTGACGCTTTATCGATGTTATAATTAAATGTTTAACATTGAGCAATGCAAGCTTAATATGGTATGATAAGAAAAAAAATATATATAAGAACAAAAGTTACATGGGATTAAAGAGAAACTCTTCGAGTTTTCATAACATACTTTATAAGTGTTCGATGTTAGTACCTTTCGTCACAAGTCACCAATCTACCCGATAGTCGAATTCTTCCCAAAGCTTGGTCAGCGTATTTGGAGTAATGGATTCAACAGCAGCAACAATCCTTCTTCTCAATTCTGGAAGGTCGACCGGAAGTGGTGGTACGTACACATAGTCCTTCACATACCTCCACAGGAAGAAATCACAAGGTGTGAGATCGGGAGATCGTGGAGGGTATTGGAATCAATCATGTCATCCGGACCGACGCGTCATTTGGTGTTCGTGGACGTCCTCAACTTTTCCTTTTACAGATACATCTAGTTGTTTCTAACTCTTTATGCCGTCGACGGATAATCTTATGTGTCGGAGGACCAATTCCAAATTGCCGTCGGAAAGCTCGCCGCACTGCAACAATGGAACCAGACCTCGCAAATTGCAACACACAGAATGGATAATCTTATCTGTCGGAGGACCAATTCCAAATTGCCGTCGGAAAGCTCTCCGCACTGCAACAATGGAACCAGACCTCGCAAATTGCAACACACAGAATGACTTCTGTACAGGAATCACCATTTTCACTAATTTAACGCTAACGACATAACAATGACAATAAACAAATTACTGTATACAGGATATGAAACTTTCACAGTTTTTCTTTCATTATAGCAAATAACCACACAACCAAATTCGTTTGTAAAGCTATACCAACTACTTAAAACCCAAAATTTAACATCTATGTTTTTAATTTGGTGGTCGTAACAAATTACTCTAAGCATTGTTTGTTCACCTTGGATTACTCGCAACCAGTATTTGAGTACATGAATTTTACAGTTTATGTCGTCCTGGAATGACCCGAATTCATATAAAATTCCACAGTTACAAACGGCCTTACTAAGTCCTGTAATATATTTTAGAAAATGCGTATATACCTTATTTAGTACTTCCGTTGTTTGGAAACCCCAAATCTAACTACCATAGTGCATTACTGGCCTGACCATCGCTCCATACATTGTTTCTAATATTCTGACTGGAATATCAGGCACTCGACCCAGAATACCGAGTACAGTACCAATTATTACTTTATTGTAACGGACTGTCAACAGCACGTACGGCTTACTGCCCGTGCGACCCATATTTGTAAATAATATTGTAAATATCTTACTTTTTGTCTGATAAAGTCCTACTACTACTACTACTACTACTACTACTACTACTACTAATACTACTACTACTACTACTAGTAGTAGTACTACTAATTAAAACCCCGACCATCATTTTGGAACACGGTATATAAATTGGTTTCCATTATGTATAGTTGATAGTAAAGAGGGGTAGAAATAATTCATAATAAAAATCTATACAGTGTGTTTGGAAATTTCCATTATTAACTTCTAAAACTTATAATAGGGACTGAGAACATATCGTTTTGAATTGGAAATTTTATCTGGAAACACATCGTTTTCATGCTGCAATAAACTACTCTTCCGATTGCGGTGATATATCGATATTAGTTTAATGATTCGATTAATTACACTTACATAACCCAACATTCACTGCTTTCGTAACAGTATCCAATGTGAAGGGAAAAGTAATCGAAAGTTGTCGCTTTAACAATTATGTTGTTTATACTCAAACTAATGACAAATGAGGGACATTTTGAGGAAGTGACTGAATTCAAATACCTAGGAACAATAATCACAAATAGGAATGAGATGCAAAAAAAAATTAAACATAGGCTGAATTCTGGAAATGCGTGCTATTATGCATTACAGAGACTCTTGACGTCCCAGCTCCTTTCAAAAAACGTTAAACTGAAAATATATAAAACTATTATTCTACCAGTTATATTATATGGGTGCGAAACATGGACTCTTACTTTAAGAGAGGAAAGGAAATTACAAGTATTTGAGAATAAAGTACTTAGGAAAATTTTTGGACCAAAGAGAGATTAACAGACAGGTGAATGGAGAATACTTCATAACGATGAACTACATGGTATTTATAGGAAGCCAGATATAATAAGAACAGTTAAGTCTCGTGGACTGAGATGGGCAGGACATGTTGCACGTAAGGGGAATGAAGACTTGCATGGAAGCTTCTTGTAGGAAAGCCAGAGGGAAAACGCCTAGTTGGTAGACCAAGAATAAGATGGGAGAATAGCATTTACTATGATTTGAGGGAAGTGTATTATAGAGGGAATGACTGGAAAGCATTAGCTCAGGATAGGGATGTATGGAGAGCTTATGTCCACGCGGCCATGAACCTACGGGTTCGATAGTGCCAGTGAGTTTTGTTGTTAATTTTTATCCACAATGACAGCGATTCAATGTGGTGACCATCAATTTCGTTGCAAACATTTAATCTGCGAATCATATTCCGATATCTCCATATTACTTATGTACCGGTAGTGATAAAGTGAAGTTTCTTTATTTTTCTATTGTCACTATATCAGTGAATATTGGGTTGTGTAAGTGTAATTAATTAAGTCATAAATCATTTAATTACTATTGATTTATCCTCGGCAGTCGCTGGAGATTCAAACGCTTAATGCGAACTTCAGCCTTCAACACGAAAACTGTATGATTCCGGACAAAGGTTCCTATTCAAAACGTGATCTATGAAAGCGCTAGATGTTTGTAATTCGAATTTCCAAGAACTCTATATATCTCTTATCCTAATTACACTGAGCAACAAAAATACACTTGTTTATTGTCTCAGAAAGAAAAAAAATATGTGATTCTGATAGTATTTTTTCTCCTGAATTCAAATATGATATCGGTTTTTCTCCATCACGCAAGGTTTCCGAGTGACAGGCATTTATAATTTCAAACATTTTAATATTTTCTGCATTCGTAACTACACAATATTCGAAAATTCGAACTCACCTAGAAAGTAAGAAATGACAATTTTCTGCTATATTTCGCCTGTGGAGCATCCCTCTTCAAGGTCCAACAATAATCGGCCAGCATACGGGGGCACGCCGTAGCGTAGCGGTTAAGGCACTGAGCTACAAGCCAGAGGGTCGAGGGTTCAGGTCCCGTTGGGGTCAGGATTTTTAAACTGACCCAAACCCTCTGGCGGCACTATGGCCCTGGGGTCGACTCAGCCTCTAACGGAAATGAGTACCAGACGATTGTTCTGGGGTAAAGGCGGCCGTCACGCAGGGCTGACAACCCTGCTGACATAAAGTGCCGATTGTCTAGAAAAAGTGGGAGCCTTAACCTCCTACTACCCCAAGGGCCTCCGGGTCTGTTGTGGGATCACTTTCTTTTATATTAGGATTCCATTTGCCTTGATATCTCTTTTCCATATCTGAATTCTCCTGAGTTAGCTCATTTGGTTTTGTTTTACAATGGACAAATTGACGAAAAAACATTTTTAAAAAAATAATTATTTAAAGTAATTAATTCAAAATGAAATATAAAAAACTGTTGGTGATGAAGAAATTTCGAACACATATTTGAAAACACTTTAAAAAACTGCATTAAGTACAACTATTGGTACTCATGAGACAAAAATCATGTTGACCAGTGTTACCTGACTATACAATTCTTTGTTCTAAGTTATTTTCGGTAGAGATGCCACTGTTTTGAAATAATAATGATAACAATAATAATAATCATCAGTAACAGCATCAAGAATTAGACCTGCTGGTCTGTTCCGATCTCATGTTAGAATTCGTCTATCCATCTTTTACTGGGTCTTCCAAGATTTCTTCGTCCTAGTGGTCTGTAATGAAGAATCTGTTTCGGAATTCTACTGTTATCCATTTTCTTGATGTGGTCCATCCATTCATCTCTGTATTGTGTAATTCTATCTAATGGTTTGAATATATTCAGTTTTCTTCGTATATCCTCACTTCGCCTTTGATCCATTTTTGTACAGCCAGCCACGCCCCTCAGAAAACCTCATTTTTGACGTTTCTATATTCTTCGTTCCTGGTTTTTGGTTAAGACCCAGTGTTCCGATCCATATATTTGTGTTGGAACCGCCATTGTTTTATAAAAATTTTAAAAGTGTCTCCTTTGTAGTTCTTTTGAGATTTCGTTTTATGGTGACACATATATAATTACATTTATTTTTTATTTATCTTACTACAGGTAAATTAAATAGGATAGTAGCTGCAGAAATGAAGTTATTAAGACCTTTAGCGGGTTATACGCTTTATGATCACATGCGTAATGAAGATATCCGCAAAGCTCTCAACACACCAGCAATAACTGAAATCATTCAAAAATATCAAAATAATTGGCATGAACACCTTCTGAGGATGCCAAACAATAGACTACCTCTGCAGCTATTGAACTACACAGACCCACAGGGCGAAGAGACCCAGGAAGACCTAAGAAGAGATGGAGGGATCAATTTTCTTCCTGAAGCGGAACAGGCCAATTGGCTTAATCCATGCCTGCCATTGATGATGATGATGATGATGATATTTTGTTTTCATATGATACGTTGTATCCCAGGTAATTAAAATTGCTCACTTGTTCTATTGTTTCATTCTCTAATTGGATAATAATAATAATAATAATAATAATAATAATATAATAATAATAATAATAATAATAATAATAATAATAATGCTTTATTTATTCTGGCAGAGTTAAGGTCATAGGATAAGGCCTTGACTTCCATTCAACCAGCACAAGTTACCAATCCATATTTAACAGTATAGATTATATAGGCCTACATCTCTTAGGCCTATATGAGCCCAGAATTAAAAACTTATCTCAAATTCGAATGAATACTTACCTTCCACAGTATGCGGTAAGCACCAACATTAATCAGGAATGGGAAACATTGAAAGACATTTTACTAAAGACTGCAACAGAATCTCTTGGTATAAGAACAAAGACACAAAATACAAGATGTTTAGTTATTTGGAATGATGATATTGCAGATAAAATTAAATGTAAGAAGAAAGCTTATTTGAAATACTAAAATGATAGATTGAATGAAAACTTAATGAATTATAAAAGTCTATGAGCAATTGTCAGACGAGAAGTTCGCAAGATTCAACGCCAAACATGGGAAACATTTATTAGCAATAATATAGAAAATGACGTCCATGGTCAACTAGTCAAAAAAAAATGTTTTAATGCAAAAGTTAATTACATTATATTAAAATAAACTAGAAACTTTGCTAGCCATTAGAAATGACTGTCATTTGTACATCCTTGATCTATATAAATCAGTGATTGCTATCAATACAGAAATGAGAGGAAGGTCCATGTTTCCTTTGTATAGCCCTCGTGTTCAGGACCAGAGGGAACAGAAGTGCATTTGACATTATAATCTGTAGAAGGGAAATCCACTTGAATCAGGTACTTGATCACAAACAGAACTGTTTGTTAAGTGAGCCATAAGCTGGCTGAAGATGTGAAATTAATACCGGTATCTATTGGCACTCATGAGTGGCGTGGGCGATTTCAATCCACATATTGCGGTCGTTGAGCCAAGCATGGTATCATATGCTATATATAGTCAATAAGGCATTATGTAACACACCACTTAAAAAAAACTTATGCCAACATCCTCAATTTCAAAGTAATATCATTCTATCCATGAATAATAATTCCGTTACGCAAGAACTGAGTAAACAAAGCGAATTCCTCAGTAAGTGGAATTTATTGTCCGATTGTGCTGGATTACTGATTATATATATATATATATATATATATATATATATATTAGGAATATTTCATAATACAGTGTTTCTCCTTCAATACATAGTGATTTATCGCCAGAGGTTCCTGTCTAAAGCATATTTTTCCCTCAAATCTCTAGCTTCCATACTTCTTACTCAATCTATCCAACGATCTCTAGGTCTGCCTCTTCCACTTCTTCCGTTAGCTTTCCAATTAAGGATCCTCTTTGGTATACTCTCTTCTTCAATTCTTATGAGGTGCCCTATGCCATTTCAGACGTTTTTCTTCTATTTTTTCTAATACCTTTTTCTTTCAACTTGTACAATTTCCCTCATTGTGCTGTTTCTGACCTTATCACTTTATGAAATCCTTGACGATCGCTTTCAAAAATCCATTTCTACTGCTAACAGCTTGTTGGCTTGTTTTCTATTTACTAAATATATATTTATTTGTGTTATATATTTATTTTGTAAATTCGTATATTGGAGTAACTCATTTTCTTATGCCATATGTCGGATTGAAAACAAACATTCATTAAATACTTCTAAAATGCATTATAAAACACCATTGAGGTTATGTAATAAATGTTTAAAATAAATATTATAAGTGCCTGATATAGCAGTCTTTCCTCAACTAAATTAAATTCATCATCATCATCATCATCACTCCAGGGATTAGGCAATTGCCCATTCCGACATCATAATGCATCAGCCCAACGTCTTCTAGGTCTTCCAACATCACGTCTTCCTCTTGCTTGATAATTTCTTGCAACAATGGATATCTCTCCTTACTCATTCAATCCATGTGATCAATCCATTTCTGTCTGTAATTCGTGACCTTATCCATTAAAGGCTGTACTTTCAATTCTTCTCTTATATCCTCATTTCTTATTCTATCAAGTCTTGTACATCCTTTTACTTGTCTTAGGAATCTCATCTCCGCCGTCTGTATTCTATCTTTCTGTCTTTTCACTGGATCCCAAGTTTCACATCCATACAATATTATGGGAACCGCCATAACATTATACATTTTTATCTTGGTTTCTTTTCTAATATTATTTTTGAATATTCTCTGTAATGTTCCGCACACCGTCTGAAATGTATTTATTTTGGAGTCAATATCTCTTTCAACATTGTAGCCAACATCACAGCCCAAATATTTGAAAACTAGACACCTGTTCTATACTTTGATTTTCTAAAATAATTTTGGATCTGACTGGATCTCTTTCTCTAAAAGCCATGGTCTTCGTTTTCCTTACAGAAATCTTTATATCGTATAATTTACATATTTCATTTAATGCATGCATTGATTTCTGTAAGTCGTCTTCATTTTTCTGTATTAAATTTCTGTTTAAATATTAATAGTTATAAAAAAAAAAAACTAAAACAACAGGCTTTATTAGAAAACCGAAGTAAAACAATTTTAATTTCCAACACGCTTGGGATAAAATTAAAGTGGTCAACAAAAAATTATCTCCAACACATATAGAATAAAACTAGAGTTATCAACAAAAGAAAATCATTTTACCATAAAAAGCGTGGGGTGCTCTATACCAATTAATATATTTGATAATAAACAGATATTGGTAAAAGTAAAGTCTCTAAGAAGAAAATGTAAAAATCATAAAAAGCAGCCCACGCTTTTGATGGTAAAATTATTTTATTTTTGTTGATAACTCTAGTTTCATTCTATATGGGTTGGAGATGATATTTTTGTTGACCACTTTAATTTTATCCCAAGCGTGTTGGAAATTAAAATTATTTTTCATATTTTAGTTCGGTTTTCTAATAAAGCGTGTTGTTTTAGTTTTTTAAAACTATTATTTATTATTATTTTTTAGTTTTAATATTTTACAGAATAAGATAAAAATGTAAATATCTTTAAATTCGATACCATTGTAGTATGAGCAAAAGTAATACTCTTCTAAAAAAATCCTCCCAGTCGGATTTGAACCAGCGAGCTATGGATTACTGAAATTATATAACACTAGAGTTCACCGCTCTACCAACTGAGCTCTTACAACGATTGACTAAAATGTAGACAAGTCCGTAACCTATTATAAGAGTTTTAATTTTTTTCAGATGATTCTGGCCAGGATTTTAAAAAATAAATATGAAATTATTATTGTCGCGGGTCCTTTACTGGTATACAAAGTTTCAAGTCGATCCAATGTTTCTAAGTGGGTGAAAATCGTGTTCGAAGATTCCGTTACATAGATACAAAGACACTTTTTTTGATTTTCTGATGATTCTGGCCAGGATTTTAGAACCAAATATGAAATTATTGTATTGTCACGGATCCTGTGCAAGTATACAAAGTTTTCAAGTCGATCCAATGATTTTAAGTGGGTGAAAATCGCGTTGAAAGATTCCGTTACACAGATAGATAGATACAGTTCAAGCTAATATAAAGCGTGTAAAAAAACTCCATCAAATGGTAAAAAATATGGATGTTTTTCAGAAGATGGAACATGATTCTGAAAGGCATTCATGGTTTTAACTAATTGACGAAGTTTCTTAAACAGGAATTTAATTTAGTTGACGACTGGTATATAGGTACTCATTTTTAATATTTTGGAATGCCACGAGTGATTTCCAAATTATATAGAGAATTTGGAAACCAAGAGTGGCATTTATCGAATAAAATTAAGGTGTTTACTGACAAATCATTATTTAAATATAGTTATTTTAAAATATTTATATATTAATATCCACCGCTGTGGTACGAGGTAGCGTGCTGCCTTGCCACGCAGTGAGCCCGGGTTCCATTCCCGGTCGGGACATGCTCCTGGGTGAGGTTTTTTCGGTTTTTTTTTCCTCACCTGTAGACAAATGTCAGGAAGCTTAGGGCCCAACGGTCCCCTAAAATTATCCAGCCATCATCATCATCATCATCATAATCGTCCTTATCATTATCATCACCATCCATCACCGGTGTGGAAAGCAACGGGAAGCTACCACACATATAATTCACTAGTAAAGCTGCAAAGCGTAGCATGAAAATGCTATGATTGCAGTGAAAGACCTACCATCTGGCAGAATTACTATGGATGGATGGATCATGAAAATATTTGTTAATTTTTTACAGAGCTTCACCGATCCTATCTAGAAGCACGGAACATTAACATGACCAATATATATATATATAGGATCGGTGAAGCTCTGATTATTTATATTAAAATGAGAATATCCTCAATAGCTTCATTGACATTAGTCCTTGTAATGCATAATACGAGTAGGGTGCATTTGCAGAATTCAGGCTATGTTTAATTTATTTGTGCATTCCATTCCTGTTTGAAATTATTGTTCCTTGGTATTTGAATTGAGCTACTTCTTCAAAATTTCTCTCATATTTCATTGACTGTCCATTAATTATAGAAATATATTTCTGCTGTGACTATATATTAGTTTTATTGATGTTTATTTCCAGCCCCAATATCTCAGTGCTATTCAATAGAGTATTTTAGTTGTCCCTTAGTATCTTCTCGCTATCGTCTAATATACATCATCAGCATAAATTAACAGCTTATTAAAACCATTGAGTTTGAGTGCTTCTTCATCATCTAAAAATTTGGTGACGTGCTCTAGTACAAATTTGATTAGTAGAGGAAATAGTGCATCTCCTTACTTTAACCCATTGTGAATTTCAATTTTCCGAAAAGAAATGCGAATAAAATATTATTATTATTATTATTATTATTATTATTATTATTATTATTAAGCTTCTTGTAGGAAAGGCAGAGGGGAAACGCCCAGTTGGTAGACCAAGAATGAGGTGGGAGAACAACATTAACTTTGATTTGAGGGAAGTAGATTATACAGGGAATGATTGGAAAGCATTAGCTCAGGATAGGGATGTATGGAGAGCTTATGTCCGCGCGGCCCAGGATAGGGATGTATGGAGAGCTTATGTCCGTGCGGCCATGAACCTACGGGTTCGATAGTGCCAGTGAGTAAGTAAGTAAGTATTATTATTATTATTATTATTATTATTATTATTATTATTATTATTATTATTATTATTATGGAATGGATCCTAATAGAAATGAGGAAGAGAGAAGACCGAAGAAACTTGGATAGAATGGGTACAAGCAGCTATGCTATATCAGAGGATTGGAGGAAGATCAATGGATGGACAGAGAGGAATGGCGTTTGGTTTCCGGAAGACGGCGGCAGCTGCCATGATACCGGATTATTATTATTATTATTATTATTATTATTATTATTATTATTATTATTATTATTATTATTATTATTATATACCTCGATTAACGTAAAATAAATTTATGTCTTTTGAAAACGACACAATTGCTGAAGTGAATAAATGGTATTCCCAGAAAGATAGAATTATTATTTTCATAAGTAACTTAGTGGTACTAGAGTGAGTTTTTACGATGTTGTCAGAGTGCAAGAGTAGATCCATTTAAGCAGAAGGTATTCATGAGGGTGGAGTAAACAAGCGTGTCAGACAATACACTGCTTTAGTTAAGCCCCAAAAGAGCCGATGTGACCACTATTATAATCAATCCCAATGACAAGCGACCAGCGAAAATACTCAGCCCTATGGCGAACCACAAAATCTAGATTCCTGTAGAGATTACAATAAACTTTCCATTCCTGGAATCACAATGAGTCTTCTGCTCCTGAATTCTTGCATTTGATGCAAAAAAAAGTTTTAATTTTTATCAAATCTTCTGTTACTGTACATTTATTTCTAACTAGCTAATGTTCGGACTGCCGTTAGCAGGCCTAAATGAATTAAATATTAAGGGTTAATTAAATTATATGATATATTTTATACACTTTGGACATGAATGTTTTTTTTATCAAGCCACCAGTTAGTCCAAAAACGTTCAAAACTAAAGTATATAAAACACTGGCTTTTCCAACTCTTTCGTATGGTAGGGAAGTATGGGTATTGAATCAGAAGATATACAGAAACTTAGATCTGCTGAAATGAGATATCTTCGAATGACTGCTGGATATACACTACCAGATCATTAAAAATGAAGACATATTAGAAGAATTGCACATGGAATCTTTGGAAAACAAATTTTTGATTATAAATCAAGTTTGATGCAACATGTTTTTCGAATGGAGGATCACAGGATTTCCTAACAATGGTATGGTATTAACCTGCAGGAAGAAGAAGACAAAGATGTCCACTCAAAATACTTTTGGATGGTGTTTATTATTGAGGCCGAAACAGGTTCAACTAATCACCTAAATTTGTGAATGATATACACTGCGACTAACGGAACATAGCAATTGCTAGTCAATTCTTGATTTCAGATTTCAGGTAAACCCTATTTCTAACGATCGGATTTCTAAAAGCGTACATCCATTTACAATTCTTAAATTTTAATTTCGGCTGCTTGATTATTTTGTTTGCCACTGTTTTAGATCCATGAAGAAAATCAGGCGAGACCATTACTTTGTAGAATTTCATTTCAGTTTATTTTGTAGTGTTAGTTTCTAGGCTTATGTTTATTGTACCACATATAGGGTAAACTCGGCTGAACGGGACACTGTCAAATAACCTCTGTACTTCATTTATCAAAACCAGCTGAGTGACATTTTGGTTCTCGTTAGATTATCTGAAGATTTCAAAGTAAATATTGGTGTTCTAGGTAAGTGAAATAATAGATTCATACATGTAATATTTTCCGTTCTTATTATACGTTTCTCTTATTAACTAATAGTCTGGTTACGAATTAAGTTTTGCTAAATCATAAAGTATTTACCATCAAAGAAATTGAGATAATTCCTGTAATTTTCGACAACGGTTTAGGTGTTGCCATCCTATGAAAACTGAAACATTGAATTTCGAGTGAATACGGACACTAATTTCCGACTGAATAAGAACAGCGTATATCACTAATTTATTTGTAACTATTGCATTTCCGGTTTTTAATTCTAAACAGAGATGGACAGAAGTTGATATGCATAGAGCTATAAAGCATTCCGTCAGGGGAGGAGATTGTATCGTGCGACAGAGTTATTTGAGTTATCTCTTTCGTGTCTTCAACGTCACCATAACTGTAGGAGTGACGATCCGCTGAAATAGTCTGTTGGTACAAAGCATTCTTCTATTGTCTGCATGTGGATTTTAATAATGTAAGAAAGGCAGCATCTTGCTTCGCGTAGAAAGTGCAATACACACAAATTTACCTTCAGAATATGAATAAGAAGTAGAAAATTATGATGGTACTGGAGAGGTGGTTGAGAATAACACTATGTGTGGGTTTTGTTTATAAAATATAGTTACCAATTTCATCTAATTGCATCTGGTGTAATGGTAATAGTAATAATAATAGCTTTATTTACCTGGCAGAGTTAAGGCCTTAAGGCCTTGTCTGCCACTCAACCAGGTTTTTAAAAATACAAAGAAAATAGTCTTATATCTAAATTACAATAAACATAAACGATTACATGTCATAAATACAATACATTAGTGCAAAAATCGACTCGTACTCGTCTTTATCAAATAATGGCTCGACCAGTCCTATGTTATGGGAGTGAAGCGTGGACTATAAGGACGAGAGATAAAAGCAGACTAACAGCTTGTGAGATGAAATGTATGCGCCGAACAGCTGGCTACACCAAATGGGATCGAAAGAAAAATGTATAAATCCTTCAAGAACTTAATGTGTCACCAATACTGGACTACATCTCCACATATCAGCTAAACATGTCTCAAGATGGCTGGATCCAAGATCCCCAAGGCAATAATGCACTACTGTCCAAATGGGAAACGGTCACTTGGTTGAACTATGAAAAGATGGCACGAAAACCGCTTTCTCATCCCGTAACAGTTCTTCTAGGACTAATACCTGGCAGGATGATGATGATGACGATGATGATGAAATACAATACAATTAATATTTATAATGTATTTTGATTAACTCTAGATTTAACGAATTAAATACATAATATGTACAAGATATATAAAAAACGAGAAAAAAGTATTAATGACGTAGTATAAATTTAAATAAATAGAGAACAAATTAGTTATTAGACAATAGGTAACTGTATAAGCGTGACTTAAAAGTGTCAAGTGTGCGGCAACCCCTGATATCTTGAGGAAGGAAATTCCATGAGCGGGCAGAGGCTACTGTGAAGGAAGTAGAAGAAGAGGAAGTGCTATGAAGGGTAATTGTTAACAGACTGTTATCTTGTGACCTAGTGTCAGTATTGTGGTAAGAGGAAAACTTCTCTAATCTGGGACGCCAGATAAGTAGGGGTGTAGGAATTCAGAAGCTTGAAAAGTAGTGAAAGGGAGTGCAATTTACGTCTGTCAGTAAGACGGAGCCAAGAGAGGTTATTGAAGTGTTCGGAAATATGGTCATAACGGCGGATATTGAAATGAATCGAACGCAAGCATTACGAACACGCTGAAGTTTAGATCATTATATATGATGTCACAATAATCGAAGTGTGGCAACACAAGGTTCTGCACAAGGGTTAGTTTTATCGAAACTGGGGAGAACATTCTTTAAACGTCTAAGATAATGTAAAATGGAGAAAGTCTTTATACATATGTGTTTCACTTGTGTTTGCCAGGTTAAATTTTCGTCTAGATGTTGTCCAAGATCTATTACTGAAGAAGAATAAAGAATAACTATATTATTTATAGCAATGTTTGGAAGTGTAGATATGTCAAAGGTTGTAAGCAGTCTTTGTTGTCCCATTAGAATTACTTGTAACTTGTTAGGATTTAGATTCAGACCGATACTTGAAGACCAGTTAAAGATGGTTATGAGATCGTCATTCATTTTCGGGAAGCTATTATAGAGCGAATGAGGAGGTGAATGTAGGTAAATTTGGAGATCATCAGCATACAGGTGATAACGGCAGTGCTTTAGTACAGTTGGTAAGTCATTTATGTAGATTGAGAAAAGAAGAGGTCCGAGAACACTGCCCTGGGGAACTCCCGCCTGCACGTTGCGCCAAGACGAAGATCTAGAGTGTGAGTGAAACGTATTGTTGACGCCCGTACAGGTATGAATCGAACCAGCATACAGCGCTCAGACATGTGTAGGTACTTGAGCTTTATCATAAGTATGTCGTGGTCTATTGCGCAAAAGCTTTGCTGAAGTCAAGTAAGGTAAACAAGTCAATTCAAGTCTGCCCATGGCTTCACGAATATCTTCAGTAATTTTTAACAAAACTGTGTAAAGGAAGTGAATGGTGTGATGAAAAGCGAGTTGGAGCTGAGGGAAGAAAAATGTTTGTAGGCCTACTATAAAGACATAAATCTTATCCTGTGATAGTTTATAGAGAAAATTATGTTACAAAATTGCATTTAATTTTTTTTATAAATTTACCGAAGGTCGTCATTTAAGAACTGTTTCGATTCATCCAAAAGACTGTCCCTATTCACGCTAACAAATTTGGATGGATAGGAACATACAGTAATGGAACATAAATGTAAATAATTCCATATTGATTTGATTTATAAGAGTATAACAGGTACAAAATGTTAATCAAAGATTATATTAAATCATTAAGTATATATAAAACGTCTTATACCGATAATGAAACCGGTATTACAGATTTTCTTATTTTTTCCCAATTTACCCGAGCTCATCCTATGTTAGAACATGGGCAATTGATCTTTAAAATAATTTTAATATTTTATAACTTACATATGGTTCTAAGTATTTAAAAACAGATTTTTAGTTAAAGATTTTAATTATAATTTATGTTTAGCAAATCTAGGTCTATTGTAGTATTTTTTGACATGTACAGTCGTGCTGTACCAGACTACAGGACATATAACTATTAAAGCACCCGCGTATTAACTAATGCAATTAGCGTTTGGCAATCAGAGACCACAATGAGGTTTGGAGGTCGTGACACGGCTGTTCGATTGACTGTTGTGGTGTTGCGGGTGTAGAAGTTCCGGAGGAGGAGACTCCAGATATTGATGACGTAGTTGCGAAATGAATTACTGTAGGGTCGGGAGAGGTAAATTTAAGATCTAGGCCTTTAGAGAGTGGGGTAAATGAAGGAAACTTTATGATGAGTACGCTTGAGATATATATTAATAATTATTATTATTTATTTATTTGTATACAAAATGTTAATGTTTACACATCTTTCTGTGCCTAAAGTTTTATATTTCTTCTCCACTCGTCTCTCTCCATCCAATCCATGTCCTCCACCAGTCCTCATTCCAATTCTTATTTCCTGCATCCACGAGTTTCGAGGTCTTGCACTCGTCCTTCTTCCAGGTGGACACCATTCCAATGTTTTCCTGGGTAATCTTTCTTCTTGCATTCGTCGTACGTGCCCATACCAATTTAATTGCTTATACCGTATATAATCTACTATTGAATAACCAATATTCATTTTTTCTCTTATGACAGTATTTCTTATTTTGTCTAATTTATAATAATAATAATAATAATAATAATAATAATAATAATAATAATAATGATGCTTTATTTTAGCTGTCAGACTTAAGGCCACAAGGCCTTCTCGTCCACTCAACCAGCGAATAATAGAATTATACAAAAATTACATACTTATTACAATTTTAAGATATTAAATTACAGACTAAACAAAATACAATAATGATGTGATTTAATACTAGCTAATACTAGCAAAAATATATTAAGCCTACAGTATATGTAACTTTAAATATATGTCAAAAGGTAAATTCTAAGATTTACCAATCGTACATTTACCTTAACCCCGCAGAAATATGTGTTATAAAGAAATGCTAGTTACAGTGGAAAACTCTGGTTCAACGAATGAATCGAAATAGACTTCTTTTAAAGTCATACTTCAATACCGTCTTGAAGGGAAGATATCTTTGGTACGTCAAAGCATAACATGATTTGGGTCTTTAAATTGTGTGGAAGAAGAAGAACTATATATATATATATATATATGTGTGTGTGTGTGTGTGTGTGTGTGTGTGTGTGTGGTGCCGAGAACCATAAGGGCCGAAAGCATACCGTCTTCTATTATGAGATTTTAGCTTGTATTTAGCATGTATATATATATATATATATATATATATATATGAATATAGTAGTAGTAGCAGTAGTATATCATTGACATCTTTTGATATTATGGCGAATCAGCTCTATCTGAGCTTTAGATATCATTGTATATGTGAACATTTTTGAAGAGATGTCTCACATATTTCTCTGATATTCACTTAGATATGGGCCCATATGGTACTGAGTAGACCTATCTCATAAATAGAGGGCGGATGTTTGCATATTTGCATGTTTTATTCCTTCAAAGGTATACATATGCATGGAAGAGGAGAATGCTTTTCATGTCATTTGCAGTCAATTGGCAAAATTTTATAGTGCATATAAATGCATATTTCACTAATATGTGCATATGGGTGCATATATTATACTTTTTTCTCTATTTAATATTAAAATATTAGTTTGTAACCCCATAAAATGAAAAGTTTCTGCTTTATTGCCATGTTTTTGCAAATTAAGACAATTTTGGTTTCACTGAAAGCCAGAATCCCTATTTCGCATTTTCGCACAACAGTGACAATGCCGATCAGGGGTCTGCAGTTTTAAATCTCAACAGGTCAATGAAGCAATCTGGCCTAAACCATTTCCTGAATGGAAGATTTCGGAAGAGATGAACGTGCTTGCCAACAATGGACAGTTTATTGATGGTAATTTCCTTGTGTTCGTTTTCGACCAGCGATATTCTATGAAGTTTGAACATCAGCTTTATTGAGACTGTCAGCATACACGACAAAGACTGAAAATATACTTTCGTGTGTGCAAAATATACTTCATTTCATACAAAGGTGCATTATTGACCACGATGACAAACAAATCGGGAATCTCAAATACAATTTTGTGAGTTAGTGGACCAAGACAAGTGTTTTCATATTACAGACAACATTAATGCGAATGACACTATAAAATACAATTTTTAACTTCAATTAGGAGTGAAAAAAGTAATAATATTACAATTGTTGCTTCAGAAAAAATAAATAAATGATGTGAGAAAATTGTGTATTTTACTATAAGAAGAAATTATTTTTTGTGTATATTTTTTAAATTTTAAGAGCATATTTTCAACTTTTTGCTGCATAGTTGCATGCATATATTTATGGTTTTAGTGTATATAAATCCGCCCTCTACTCATAAAAATAATTAAATGAATAAATATATATATAAGAATTTGGGGCTGGTGGTAAACTTCAATAAATTTAAATGTATGGTCACGCTTAAAAATTCATTGTATAGGTCTAGTGGAAATAGACAGTTAATGACAAATGAGGGAAATTTTGAAGAAGTAACTGAATTTAAATACCTAGGGGAATAATTATAAACAGGAATGAGGTACAGAAAGAAATCAAAAGTAAGCTTAATTAAGGAATCGCATGCTATTACGCATCAACGGGACTCTTGTCATCCCAGCCTCTTTCAATTTTTTTTTCAAATGCCCCAAGTTTGTCTTTCGACATTCCTGGTTTCTCTCCTGGCATGGCGTAGTTGTAACCCACTTCTGAGGTTGGGGCGCCTGGAAGGCGGGGTTACGTTGCCTCGATGATATGATGGGTGATGATGATGATAATGGTGCGCCAGGAGAGTCCCTAACCCTAAGCTTAACCTAAGATGAATATATATGAATGATGATGATTGCGATGACCATATGATTTCGGGGACCGTTTGGGCCTTAAAGTTTTCCTGACATTTGTCTTATAGGTGAGGAAAAACCCCGATAAAAACCTCACCCAGAAAAACTGTCCCGACCGGGGATCGGACCCGGGCCCGCTGCGTGACAAGGCAGCACGCTACCCCGAGACCACAGCGGTGGATGTTAAACCAAAAAATATATAAAATTGTTATTCTTCTAATTATACTATATGGATGCATGGAATCTTATTTTAAGTGATTAAGAACTATTACAGTACGATAGGCATATCTAATATTAGAGTTCGTAGACAAAAATTTGACCTATGAAAGACGAAAAGACTGGCCATTGTAATAAACAATACTCCTGACGCAATATCACGGGAGCGGATGAACAAAATGATACGAAATCGATGAGATGAGTATGGAGAAATGGTGGAATGAAATTTGTGGCAGGGGAAAACGGGAGAAACCCCAAGAAAATAATGCCCAAGCTCCGTTTCGTCCACCACAAAACCCACATGGAGTAACTGAGACTCGATTTCGGGACCCCAGTGGTGAGAGGCGAGCGTCTAACCGCTGCACACGGAACCGCCGGATCTTTATGGGAAATCAGATATAATAACAAGAGTTGGTCTCAAGGAATGCGATGGGTAGGACATGTGGCACGAATATGGAATGAATTTGTAGTATGGAAACACCTCCTAGAAAAACCAGAGGGATAGCGCGTAGTAAGTAGACAAAAAATGAGGTGAGAAAATAACATTAACCATGATTTGAAAGAGGTAAATTATATAAGGGACAATTGGAAAGCCTTTAGCTTAGGATAGGGATATATGGAGAGTTTATCTCCGCACGATCAAATACCTACTTGTTCGATAGACCCAGTAAGTTAGTTAGTTTATACCTATTAACGTATATAAAGTAATCCCACTACCGGTTTACGAGACCATATCCCGATTTGGTTCCGATAAAAAAAAAATCGGCCGCTATACCGTTAAGACTCTTACACACTCACGCATGTATATAAAAACAATTTATTTGGCGTATTTACTAGATAAATTATCTGTGACTTTCGTACAACGTTTTCATGCATCTATTTCGTTCCCCATCCGCGCCACTTCCTTGCCCATCACATTCTTCAAGTCCTAACTTATATAGGCTATATATTTTTTGTAAGCCAATGTTTTTCCTTCACAGAGATTTAGGCGCTCTCCCCCTACAGGGAAGAATTTGAACCATACTAATTTAGTTACACTTGTTTTCGCATAGATGTCATTTTGAGTGGTCCGTGGTCAGCGTTCCGCCTCATACTGACATCTAGGAAACCAAGGTAGTACTAGGACGGGAAAATTCGGTAAATTTTGCTTAGAGGCCTTTTCATTCAGGCTTGACGATTTTTTACGAGCCTGAAATTCTTCAGACTCGGGACCCACAGCTTAAAGTCCCTCCCGGAGGACTTGCTCCTTGGATTTTTCCGTCCTAAAAATCCATCGACCCGGGCCGGGTTTGAACCCGCGACTCTCGGGACCAGAGGCAAGGAGCATAACCACTCCTAACTTATATATAAATATATATTTTTTTGCCATGAGTAATTTCGATGTCTATTATGTAGAATAGATTAAGGTTCAAGGGTACAGGAAAAGAACAATGTTATTAACTTTTTTGTCGAAATGGTTTTGAGATGTCATTAGATTCTCCATGGAAAGCATTGTCAATTAGAAGTGTGACACAGTTGAATACAAAATTTAGGTGCGGGTTTATTTAGTTACAAAGTTTGACCTACAGGTAAGGAAGATTTGATGATGAACAACTAAAGTACTTTTTTCTAGGTTTCGAGGAGAAAGTTACTTACATGTTTTTTTTTCTGTAACCTTCAGTCGTAATCTAAAAAAAAATATTTCTTGGAAACCACAACAATTGTTTTACTCCACCGGAATCCACTAATATCAGGGAAAAGCTGGGAATCAACTAGGTAATTAAAGTAGAAAACAATCTTCTTAAAAAAATATCTGAACCAACTTTTTCAATAGAATTTAAATTATGTAAATCCAAATGCTAAAAAAAACTTTTTATTGCAATCGTGTGAATAATAGTTAGGCAGAACTGTTTTGCAATTATCCCCCGTGAGATTGCATGATGTCTTTACTTGAGTAAGTCTAAAACTTTGAAGTTTATTTGTTTCTTACTTAAATTGTGGTAAAATCGGTCGCCTGCTTCAATCAAAGAAACGCCATATTGCATGTTTGCTACATAAAGACATAAGTTGCGATTGAGTTTGAGTAATGATTTTCTCATTCGCTCACAGACTTCAATGCTTAGCTTTTTAATAGGCCTGTACTTTTCATCTTAAGAATGGATTTACAGTAGCCATGTATAGTGGAATTGTGATAGGAAAAGATTAGCTTAGGTTAGGGATATAATGAAAGTTTATGTTCGCGTGACTATGAGTCTCCGGGTCCGAATGTGCCTGTGATTTATTTAACATAACTAGTGGTCGCCCAGCGATCGAAATTCGACCACACTTCATTAACATTTTAAGTTTGTCAAAATGCCTCATTATGCATTAATTTTCGATTTATTTAAAAATATAAACGATAGGAAATATGTGGTATAGGTTGGCTAAGCCATATTGTTAAAAAATAATGCGTCATTTGACATTTGTATACTATTTATACTATTTAAATTTGCATTCGGCCTATTATTGTGTTACGATAATATACGTCCCTTCTTCTTTGTCTCTCACTCCGACCAGTCAGTATTCTATGTCGAGGCATCATGGAAGAAGGTACCAATATCTAAATACAAGGGTTGTTTCTTTAGTTTTGGCTACAATAGTGTGGGATCCAAATAAAATTAGGGTTGAAAATTCTGTTTGTTGCACATGTAATTTCAGTGCCTCCCCTCCGTCCGAGCATATGAGTTCGCCTCTCCCCCCTCCCCTCATGTAACAATGAGCCCAAAGTTATCAGTTTAGATCTAGGCGTCGCAGTATACCGTAGTACAAGTTTTCAAAGCAGAGCAGAGAATCTGGTTGAAGATTGAATGTTTAGAGGTAGAAACGCACTATAGTGTCATCAAGGATTGCGAGAGGCTTGCGGTGCAGATACACTGCAGTACCGAACAGTGGCAACGTGGGTACAAGCCTTTAGAGGACACGAAAATGTGTCATATGTACCTAGGGGCAGTGTCTGATTTGTTCAATCTCTGGGGTTGGGAGGTGCTCTACCACCCTCCATACTCTCCAGACATAAGTCCCTGTGACTTCGACCTCATTCCTAAACTCAAAGAAGATATTCAGAACAGTGGACGACAGTCTGAGTGCAGTTAATCAGTCTCTACGCACCATCCTGAGATTAGGCAGTGCCTACGGCATTCCACGGCTACCACATCGCTGGGAATACATTGTACGCAATGCTGGTGACTACACCGAAGGCCTCTAAAACTTACAACCATGTATGTATGCTATGTATCCAGAAAATAAATAGTTGCCAAAACTAAAGAAACAACCTATGTATAAATAGTATGTTGGACGCTCACACAGAAGATGGTCTGAACAATTTTAACAATTCTAGCTTTCATGAAACCGGAACGAGCCAACAGGCTTAATCCCTGGATGATGAAAAAATGTAATGAAATTACTGAAAGAAAAAATTAAAGTGGGTTTAACTTAAATTTAAATAATAAAATGTAGTCATTTTTAAAACCACTAATAATAAATACGCGAGAGTAAGTCAATTCACAATTTTTTTTGCAACTATGCACTTTGAGTATGAATGTAAACAAATGAATGAGTACGCTAATGAATGAGTAATACACATACATTCCTTAGAGACAAGTCATATAATTTTGTTTAATTAAATTTATTCGTAACATATTTTATATATAAATTTTATTTTTCTGCATTTCTTCTAGATATGAACTTTAATTATGTCAAATATCACACTCCTCCGTGCACGCAATGTGTTTAAAAAGGGGTGCAAAATCTTTCCTTCACGTATTAATAAATAGATATATAACGGGTAAAGTGTTCCAACTATAGGCCTCAGGAGACTCTTCGGCTAGTAGGATGTTAAGGCTCGCACTTTCATAGGAAATCGGCAATGATGTTACTCGGTTTTCAGCCCTGCATGACGGCTGTGTTTACCTCCAGAAAAGCGCATGGTACCCATTTCCGTTAGAGGCTGAGTTAACCTTAGATCTATAGTGAAGCTAGGAGGTTTGGATCAGTTAAAATTTCCTTATCCCACCGGGACTCGAATCATTAACCTTATGGACTATAGTGTATTGTCTTAATCAACTACGATATGTCGTGAATATATAATTTTCAGAAAATATGCATTTTATTTGTCCGCCACTGTGGTCATGAGGTAGTGTGCTGCCTTGTAACGCAGGGGCCTGAGATCGATCTTAAGTCGGGACAAGTTTCCTGATAAGGTATTTTTCGGGGTTTTTCCTCGCCTATCAGACAAATGTCAGGAAAATTTTAGGTCCAAAAAGTCCCCGAACATCATCTTGCCACCATTATCTTATTCACCTAATTAAATTGAGTTTAGGATTAAGGTCTCTCTCCCGGCGCATCATTACCATCATCACATACATTACACCCATTACCTATCATGTGCATTATCAGGACACCGTAACTCCGCCTTCCAGGCGCCCCAAACTCAGAAGTGGATTACAATAACAACGATGTTAGGAGAGAATACCAGAAATGTAATCATGACAACCTGGTTGCATTGAATATAAGTATATAACTAACTAACTCACTTGCACTATCGAACCCGTAGATTTATGGCCGCGCGGACAAAAGCTCTCCGTTCATCCCTATCCTGAGACTTTTACAATCATTCCCTGTATAGTCTACTTCTCTCAAGTCATAGGTAATGTTATTCTCCCACCTCATTCTTGGTAGACCAAGAATCCAACTGGGCGTTTTCCTTCTGATTTTCCTACAAGAAGCTTCCATGCACGTCTTTCATTTCCCCATTCGTACCACATGTCCTGCCATCGCAGTCTACTAGACTTAACTGTTCTTATTATATCCGGCTTCGTATAAAGATCATGTAGTTCCCTGTTGGGTAGTCTTCTACAATCACCTCTCCGTTCATCTCTCTTTGGTCCAAAAATTTTCCTAAGAACTTTATTCTCAAATACTTGTAATCTCCTTTCCTCCCTTAAAGTAAGAGTCCATGTTTCGCATCTATGTAATATAAGTTGTAGAATAATAGTTTTATAAATTTTCAATTTAACGTTTTTTGAAAGGAGTTGGAACGTCAAGAGTGGCATTGAATATAAACATATAATTTTTATTTAACTTGTCATTCTCCAACAGTATTGACTTCTTAGTGTATTACTTAATTCCAGTCGTGATGTAATAGGCCTATACAAAATAAATTATAAACGAAATCGTAGGGGAATTTAAAAGTTAAACACAAAGAACTGCGTAAACTAATGAATTCTTCTCCAAGTGGAATTTCTGGTCCCAATTTGCTGGTTTACGGAGTACATATATTTATTTTGTTAAATTGGGAAAACACAATTTCTGATACAGCTTAGTGAAAAGTGTCAGACTGCAGTGAAAATAAATCATCCTTAACCTAAGTTATTACCTATTTGCATATTCTTGTAGAATTTAAATCCTGTTTAAATAATATTTCTTTTATTCAATGCCCCAGGATGTCATTTCGACATTTCTGGTATTGTCTCCTGTTATTGGCTTAAAAGTAACCCACTTCTGAAGTTGGGGCGCCTAGAAGGCGGAGTTACGTTACCGCGCTTATATGATGGGTGATAAATGATAATGAAGCGCCAAGAGAGTTCTTAATCTAAACTTAATCTAAATTCAGATCATGGGCAACCATGGGAATGATTCCCTTTAAGGAAAAAATCCTATGATTTGACCGAGAATCGAACCAGGGACCTCATAACAGTAGTCAGAAACGCTGACTAGCCCGTGAGGCTGATTACCGATTCATTTTCAAATAACCTTTATTAAAATACTCACTATATTAAACTAAGTATCTTGTTAGGTTCAATGGTATATATTGCGAACCAAACAAGGCGGTTAGTGGATTCAATTTTTAATTTCAGATTTTCGATATATTATGAACGCCTGACCAGAAGCTATAAGGTAGCAGCCCTACCACAAGTCTTGCTCTGTGGATCGCTGGTAACTAACCCAGTGGACTTCTATTGCTCGAAAAAACCTAATCAAAAACCGGAATAATCACACTGATGACGACAAAGCAAGAAATTGGTTGATGATTAAAGATCTCAAGGTTTTCCGTCACATGTCATATGGCATAAATAGGATTGTTCTTGGTGATGATGATGATGGTGATTTTAGATAAATTCCCACTTCTAATGGTCGGATTTCGCTTATTTTTTGGACATTACATTCCTCTGATAAATTTAATAGCATATATTGGGTTTTGTTGTGAAATATTGAAAAATTCGATCACTAGAGCGATTTTTAAATTTTCATTTCAGGTGAACTTTTACACTTAATGATCTGACTTTGCTGGTTAACGTTCACTCCATCTTCCTTTTTTTAGTTAATTCTATATGCTAAGTTTGGTTGCGATGAAACAAAAATTGTGACGTCCAGAGCATTAAAGTAAATATAAATTTATATATATATATATATATATAGTTCATGACAATTTTCGGTATCTACCAGATAGAATAGGTGATCTATAAAAAAATTCTAAAATATTTCAGTGACTATTACCTCATGCCAATGGGAGTCAATGACCAATCACATTTCAATGAATTTTGTTTTACAGCCAATGTCAGTCGTGTTTTACCTCGATATTTATCGAATTCTGTTTACCAAAATAAAGCTCCTCCTTTTTAACATTCTGAACAGGTCAGAGCATTATTTTGCAGTGACTGACTCTCCAACAATACATTGAATATAGCAAATAATGAACAGATTCATTCGAACTACAATTTGATAATGTGTGTTCAATAATTGTATTTTAAATAATGATTTTAATTAGTTGTTTACTAAAAAAGTAATAACCTATAATGTTGGTTATAATTTACAGTTTGATGTGTTTCATTGTTCCTCTACTAGGGTGCATTCTTACAATATTGCGGTTCCATTTGGAAATAAATAATATGATCAAGTTGCAGTGAATAAACAAACGAAACATACCACACATTTCTGATTTGTTTTCAAACATCGCAGTTTACATTAAAATATAAATATTTTAAAATACCGGTAACTATATTTAAATAATGATTTTTGTGTAAAGCTTAATTGTATTCGTTAAATAGTCCTAACTAATGCCACTCTTGATTTCGAAATCCTCTGGATGTTTACTAAAAAATAAATTAATAACCTATAATGTTGGTTATAATTTACAGTTTGATATGTTTCATTGTTCTTCCACTAGGGTGCATTCTTACAATATTGCGGTTCCATTTGGCAATAAATAATATGATCAAGTTGCAGTGAATAAACAAATGAAACATAACCACACATTTCTGATTTGTTTTCAAACATCGCAGTTTACATTAAATATATACATATTTTAAAATACCGGTAACTATTTTTATATAATGATTTTTTAGTAAAAAGCATAATTTTATTCCTTAAATATCCTAACTAAAGTCACTCTTTATTTCCAAATCCTCTATATAAATTCGGGGCACGCCGTAGCGTAGTGGTTAAGGCACTGAGCTACAAGCCGGAGGGTCGAGGGTTCAAGTCCCGTTGGGGTCAGGATTTTTAAACTGACCCAAACCCTCTGGCGGCACTATGGCCCTGGGGTCGACTCAGCCTCTAACGGAAATGAGTACCAGGCGCTTGTTCTGGGGTAAAGGCGGCCGTCACGCAGGGCTGACAACCCGGCTGACATCAAGTGCCGATTGTCTAGAAAAAGTGGGAGCCTTAACCTCCTACTACCCCAAAGGCCTCCTGAGGCCTGTTGTGGGATCACTTTACTTACTTACTAGATAAATTCATGGGCCACTTGGTGACTCCTGAATTTATTGATGATTAGGAAATCACTCGTGACATTACTTATGACTATTTAACTCTTGCCCCAAATGGGAGTCAATGACCAATCGCGTTTCAATGAATTTTGATTTACAACCAATCACAATCGTGTTTCACCTTAATAATTATCGAATTTTGATTATCAAAATAAAGAAGGCTCCTCCTTTTTAATATTCTGAACAGATCAGAGCATTATTTTGCAGTGACGGACTCTCTAGCATGTACGTTGAATATAGAAAATAATGAACAGATTCCTTCTAACTTCACATTTGATAATTGTGTGTTCAGTAATTGTGTTTTTAAATACTGATTTTACTGGGTTGTCACCCCTCCCAAAAACCTATACTGTTAGTTATAATATACAGTGTGATGTGTTTAATTTTTTCTCCACTAGGGTGCATTCTTACAATATTGCGATCCTATTTGGCAGTAAATGGTATGATCAATTTGCAGTGATGAACAAATTAAACATAGGGTACCGGGGGCTTTTTCACGCATGGGGCTTTTTCACGTATTCATAGTGTCATTGACTCTGACAGCTATACCTCGGTCTATTGAAGGTCGAAGTTGGTATTTATAAAAATCCCGTTTTGTCACCCCTTCAGTAGTGAAAATATTTTTTTTGTACATAGAACCGTTTATCCGAGAAAAATTCTTTTGTTGTGCAAGGTAAACTGTATTCCGTCTTCTTACCTGTTTGAATAACATTACAGTCTCAATTATTAAGCTATAACATACGCATTTGAAATTATTTTAGCTTTAAAATAGAACTGCATGTAGGTTATGGTCTTAGAATATTAATTTAAAAACAGCAGATAGTGATACTTAAGTGACTTGAGCATAATAAACATTTTATTAACGTATTGTAATATGGGGCTACTTCGCGCGCCGATGATGGGGCTATTTTACGCACTAAATTAAGACACATTTTGTATAAAAATTGAGTTACTAACACATTACGTTAATTAAAGTTAGTATAAGTAGTATGTGCCCCTCTTAGCTGAGCGTTGTAAGGCATTATGCCTCGTTGCTAAGCGGTTCCAGTCCCCACGAAAAAAATCTATTGGAATTTCGGTCAGTATGGGGCCAGTGTCCACCCAGCATCTTTAAAAATTTGGGTAGCTACAATTAGTAGCGGTTCCAGATCGAGAAAACCAGCTTTAACGACTGGGGTGCCTGACATCCTGACCACATGTGACACCTGCCAGGATTATCTTTCTTCTCTATGATTAACTCCATGCCATGGAGGAGGAGAAAATCTAAATTAGTAGGCGTAATATTTCATTCACAGACGCTCTTTAACAATTCTGCTCAATAGCGCGAAGTTCAAAACTGGGCACCAATGGGACGGTAAACTTTGCTCATATGCCTCTTATTTAAGGCTTGAGGTTCTTTTACTTGTCGTGAATCTACGACAATGGACCAAAACAAATTTACATTCCTTACAAAAAATAATAAATAAATAAACTTGACTGCAGACCTAAACGCCAGCCTAAGCGGACTTCGAAACAATTGATGTCCGACTCGAATGTGGAAATAGCAGCTAAAAGGGCGCTAAAACTGTAGTCTGTTGGTGGAATGAGTAGAGAATTTTCCAGTTTTCCGATTAGATATCATTCTCACTTGAAGATCAAGAGTGAAATGAGTAATGCCACGTGATCTCTTCTCCCTCCTGCACTTCCCTCCGCGGCCTAATTTCCTGTGATTTTTGCCTTCCTCCTGTGTAGATGGCCTTTCTTCAAACAGCTTCTCTACAGATTCTACGGACAGACTCCGTTGCCTCCAGATAACGAGACGGAAGAAGGATGTGCCATTCTCTTTTTGTGAACAGAGATACTTCTTTGAGAAGTCTTTAAGAATGAGAGAGTGGATCAGGTGTCAATAAATGTATGAATTCGTTCCACGAACTGTGTGTGGGATCAGTTGGGAAGAAACAATTTACGTGTGATAATTGTTTATGATTATAAATTAAGTGCGCGAAGTAGTCCTTCTCCTTGCGTGGATTAGCCCCCTGTGTTTACACAAGGTGTATAGTACAGACAATTGTATATGTTTTTTTATTCAGTGTTATACTGGTATTTAAGGAAGATGAATATTATATTAGATAGGTAAGTAAATAAGCTTTAATTATAGAGTAATTAAACATATCAATTTTTTAAATATAATTATAATACTGATTTAAATTTGTAATGCGCGAAATAGCCCCACCCTACCCTATTCAAACTTTTCTCATTTGTTTATATTAAATATATATATATATATATATATATATATATATATATAAATATTATAAAATAACTATATTTAAATAATGATTTATGTGTAAACAACTTAATTTTATTAGTTAAATAGTCTTAAGAAATTCCACTCTTGATTTCCAAATCCTCTACATAAATAGGAAATCACTCGTGGCATTACTTATGATAACAACTTCAGTAGTTTTATTCCTTCCAAATTCTCTAAAATTGTGTATGAAAGTTTATTGTAAATTGTACTTCTACATATCTAAATCGGATATAGAAATATTTATGAAACTGCAAATATAGGCTATTTCCCTGGAGGTAAACTGCACGCTATAAATCTCGGATTGTTTGATGTAGTGTTGAGAAATATATTCCTGTAAAGGTGGAGTTTTGAAAATTGGAGAATGTTACCTGTTACAAAGAGGATGTTCTCACAAAGAAGATGACGTCACAGATAAAGTGTTGCCAGCTGCAGAGATGCCAGGAGCAGTACTCACTTCATTGTCACATGTCTCATTGAATAGAAGCCTTTTTGACAAGTGAAGTATGTCTAATTCGCCCTCTTTACGATATTCTGCATTTTATCCTTCAGCAAATCTATAATTTATTGTATTACTTTAACTTATTAAACACATTAACTGCCAGAACTATTTGCTGGAAGGAGATGATGTGAAATTGTGAATATTTTTAAAATGTTATATATTTTTATTTATTTATTTATTATTTATCTATCTTCTCCTGGATTTTCGTCATATTTATTCATCAATCCCTGTACGTTCCAACATCATATATGCATTGTCATATTTCTTTTGCTTTGTCGTTGTATGTGTTTCCTATCCGAGGCTATATATTTTGGTTTTTTAACATTACTTTTTTACAATGTATGAGGACTGGCCGATAGCATCAACCCCCAACCTAGAGGACCAGAGACTTTTTCTGGAGTCCACCATAGATCAGTTGCTTTCACTGCAGCTAAGAGTCTGATCCACCCTTTATTGCCTCATCCGCCGCCTGCAACATACCGTAGGTATCCTACTCTGCTGCATCCGTCGTTGGAGTCTTCGCAGTAACACTGGCTAGGGACCCTTACAAGGTAATATAAATATATAATAATATACAAAATAAAAAATAATACAATAAGAGAAATAATGAATGTAGAAAAGGATATTGTACAAGAGATGGTATGGACATATAATGAGAAGAAAGGACACAGAAACGAACAAAGAAATATTGAAATGGATACCACCTGGAAAAGTGAAACCGTAGACCAAAGCCAACGTGGATAAAGGGAATTAAAGACAACATGAAGAAGAGAAATATGACAGAAGCAGACAGGCAAGACCAGAAAATATGGAAGAAAAAAATTGTATATGTTGTTGAGGATACCTGTGTAAATAACAGAAACAATCCTGAAATAAAAAATCTATCTTCAGTTTTGTTACAGCTGCTGCCATCTTCCCGTGCCAAACATCCAAAGCCTACGATCTTAAATGCTTACCCACTTGCTTACATTGCTATCTTCATGCTTTCCTTCCATGTTAACTTTGGTCTCCCTTTTCTCTTCTTTCTGATCGGTTGCCATTGATGTAGTTGCTTCGGCCATCGCTCATATTCCGTTCTTAAAATAAGTCCTAACCATTTTTAATTCATTCTCCTCAATTATTGCAATTATGTTTCCTTCTGCTTCCATATATGTTCTAATTTCCTAATTTGTGACATGTTCTAATTTTGACTTTCTGGCACTTCTGCGTAAATATTCAATTTATATAGCTATTTGTCAATTCTTGTAGTACTTATTGATTGCCCATACCTCACTTCCATACATTGCAACAGATTCCACCAATGATTTACCAATAGTTTTTTTTGTTATCTTTCCAAATATGCTTATCCCACCATATATAATTTAATGATGATATTATTTTGATATTCAATTCAATTCTATGCTTTATATTCTCTTTGCATATATCTTCATTGTTATCTATAATTATTCCCAAATATTTAGTTTGTTTCACTCGCTTATTTATTTATTGCACTTAAAAAACTTACATTGGGGTGTTAGAAAATGGTTCCTATACGAATTTATAATTTGAAAAATCACAAAAAAATCCGTCACGCAGGGATTGTGTAAATGGAGCGAATTCCTCATCAAGTCGAAGGTATGATTTAATTTTGCCGGATTACTGAATATAGATTTCCTTTTGTTAACCATTGAATTAAAATAAATATTCAATTTACTCTACCAGTTATTTAAATGTGTTTGACCGCAGTGAAAACAAGTCACGGATTGCCATAAGTTATTACCTATTATACAATTTATATTACTTGACACGAATTAAAAAATCTACCAACTCATTTTTCGAATGCTTAATTCAAAATAGTATTTTGATTAAACCAATGTGTCATGTAGGAAGACTATTATTAACAGATATAGACTTTTGGAGGAGGACGTCTAGAAATTCAAGGAAAGCCAAAATTAGAAAGACTAAAATTAGAGAAATAATAGATGTTCAAAAATATATTCTGCAAATTATTGAAGAAATAAGACTGAAATAGTTTAGCCAGGTAAAGTGTACGTCAGATGACAGGAAACATAAGATGATATTACATTTTGAAGCGGAGGACAATAGAAGAAAGAGGAGACCAAAATAACAATGGGTTCAAGGAGTGCATAGAGGTATGGTGTCGAGAGGATTAATAGAGAGTGATGCTGAGAATAGGAATGTATGGAGGAATAACACAGTGATTTAAGAAAAATACTGTATTTTAGAGAAATTCCCAATAGAAATTATTATTATTAGACAACAAACGAGAGTCCAAAATTCAATATCAGATTTTGTGAGAATCAGACAACTAGAATGGTATGGTCATATACGTATAATGCCAGAGACGAGATTATCCAGACAAGCTTTGGAATGAATTCCACCTGGGAAAGGACAGAGAGATCGACCTAGATTTAAATGGATGGTTCATATAAGATCACGTATGAGGGTCTGCAGAATTTGGAATGGGAAGATAGAGAACAATAGAGAAGGCAGATGAAAATTAAAAAAAGATCTTTGGGCACAGAAAGATGTTTTATTACATTGTAAACCTGTTTAAAATTATTATTATTATTATTATTATTATTATTATTATTATTATTATTATTATTATTATTATTATTATTATTTGTGGAAACCAACGGAAAACTACCACTCCTATAATTCCTAGTAAAGCTGCAAAGTCAAATTTTATAAGATTCATGACATGTTCCGTTGAGGTATTATTCAAAATTAAAATGTAAAATTATGAAATATTCACCTGAAAGGTCAGTCTCCTCAACTCTGTTAGTTATTTAACTGCATAAAATTATGGAATATTCACCTGAAAAATCCGTCTCCTCAAATGTATTAGTCATTCAACAGTTAAATAACCAATAAAGTTGAGGAGACGAACCTTTCAGGTGAATATTCCATAATTTTATACTTTAAAGCTGCAAAGCATAGCATGAAGGACCTACCCTCGGGTAGAATTACTATGGATGGATTAATAATAATAATAATAATAATAATAATAATAATAATAATAATAATGAAATTTTGAGGAAGTGGCTGAATTCAAATACCTAGGAACAATAATCACAAATAGGAATGAGAAGCACAAAGAAATTAAACATAGGCTCAATTCTGGAAATGTGTGCTATTATGCATTGCAGAGACTTTTGATGTCCCAACTCTTTTCAAAAAACGTTAAGCTGAAAATATATAAAACTATTATTCTACCAGTTATATTATATGGGTGCGAAACATGGACTCTTACTTTAAGGGAGGAAAGGAGATTACGAGTATTTGAGAATAAAGTACTTAGGAACATTTTTGGACCAAAGAGAGATGAACAACAGGTGAATGGAGAAGACTACATAACAATGAACTACATGGTCTTTATAGGAAGCCAGATATAATAAGAACAGTTAAGTCTCGTAGACTGCGATGGGCAGGACATGTTGCGCGTATGGGCAATGAAAGACGTGCATGGAAACTTCTTGTAGGAAAGCCAGAAGGAAAACACCCAGTTGGTAGACCAGGAATGAGGTGGGAGAACAACATTAACTATGATTTGAGGGAAGTAGATTATACAGGGAATGATTGGAAAGCATTAGCTCAGGATAGGGATGTATGGAGAGCTTATGTCCGTGCGGCCATGAACCTACGGGTTCGATAGTGCCAGTGAGTAAGTAAGTAAGTAATAATAATAATAATAATAATAATATAATAATAATAAATAGGATTTATCAAACAGATCAAAGCTCACTTCCATTTACTTTCCTCCATTTTCATTTCTATAACAGGTTATTTTGTTGAAAACCTCCATTAAGGAAGAAAGTGTATTCTTATGGACGAGTGTTTCTCCAATCTTGTATTGTAATGGATGCAATGCATTAACTCAGAGAGAAAAAAAGTGTTGATTTGTAAAGTTGAACGTGTTGGTAGTGTAAACATGACAGAGTTCGTTAGGCATGTCACCACCCATCCATCTTTCACCCTCGACAACTAGTAATCAACAAAATAATTGCATATTTAGTGAGCGGAGTCTATTTTAAATCGAGAGGAAGGCTACACGAATGTTATGGAAATTGTTACTCAACCCCTCGCGTATTCATTATAAAAACTGTCATTTTGCGGGTGACATCATCGTCTCTTTCATACTGCGAGAATAACCTGGTTTACCCCATGTTATTACAAATATTTCAGCAAGAAAATGTATTTATTTATATTTTAATATGAATCGATTGTAAAAAGTGTTAAAATAAGCGGTAATCAACAAATTCCGTCGCTTAGGACCTGCGTAAATTAAGCTAATTTCTTCAGAAATTCTAAGTTATTTATGAAACTACTTTGCTGGTTTACGGAATACATTGTCATTACTTGGCCGTGGGGTCGCCGTCACGTGTTTTGGTGTAATAAAAACAACAAGTCGATGTCTAAAAACCCCACAATAACTTTGTTTAATTTTATAAACCATATGGATGCAAAACATGGACTCTTAATATAAAGGGACGAAAGGAGATTAAGAGTATTTGAGAATAAATTCTTAGGACTATTTAACTCATGCCCCAAATGGGAGTCAATGACCAATCACGTTTCAATGATTTCTGTATTACAACCAATCAGAGACGTGTTTCACGAAATAATTATCAACGTTAGGATTATCATATATTAAGCAAAGCTCCTCCTTTTTAATATTCTGAACAGGTCTGGACCGTTATTTTGCAGTGACTGAGCCTATAAACAATACGGCTACCAGATTGTATATAATAGTGCTTACATGTCAACATTTGTAGCAATTGATTATACCACCAAAAAAAGAAACCACTGTTTGCACTTTCTTAAATGTATACGACATCAAAAATGAATTAATATACAGATTGATGTGTTTCATTTTTCTCTCCACTAGAGAGCATTCTTACAATATTGCGTTCCTTTGGCAATAAATAGTATGATCTGGTTGCAGTGATAAACAAAAGAAGCAGTAGAAGCGTAGGCTACCTATCGTTTCTCATTAGTTTTCAAACATCACCGTTTACTTTAAATATAAAAATATTTTTAAATAACTGTAGTTAAATAATGATTTGTGAGTAAACAGCTTTATTTTATTCGTTAAATAGTCCTAACAAATGCCACTCTTGATTTCCAAATTCTCTAGATAAATTCACTCCTCACTTCGTGAGTCGTGAATTTATCGATAATTTGGAAATCACTCGTGGCATTACTTATGATAATTTTTGGACCAAAGATAGATGAACAGACAGGTGAATGGAGAAAACTATATAACAGTGAAATACATGGTCTTTATAGGAAGCCAGATATAATAAGAACAGTTAGGTCTCATAGACTACAATGGGCAGGACATATGACACGAATGGGGAATGAAAGACTTGCATGGAAGCTTCTTGCAGGAAAACCAGAGGGAAAACGCCCAGTTGGTAGACCAAAAATGAGGTGGGAGAATAACATTAACTATGTTTTGAGGGAAGCAAATTATACAGGGAATTATTGGAAAACATTAGCTCAGGATAGGGATTTATAGAGAGCTTATGTCCGCGCGGCCATGAACCTACCGGTTTCGATAGAGCCGGTGAGTTAGTTAGTTAGTTATATATATTTTCTTTTATCTGTCACACAATTAATTTATAGTCTCTGACGAGTCCACTCACTCCAGTTTTTTCTCCCTCACAGTCTAATCTATCGCTGTCACTTCACAACTGACTCTTTCGTCGTCGTCGTCGTCGTCGTTTGGTTACAGCTATTTGTGCTGTCCAGTGTGCCGTATCCTGGGACTTGTTGTTTGTCGGTGATTTCGCATTTGTTTTCGCTATTGGCCCTAGCCTACACGGCGGTTTTAGAGGATTTGATTTAAACAACGTATATTTGTTACCTAGGGAAATAGGTCTCGCTTGATTGGAGCATCGGAAACTGTGTCACTGAAGAGTTCGGCTCGATTCAGGACCAGAATGAGACACTCCAATCCGCGTTAAACTTTCTTTCCTTGATTTCTCCATGCTGAGTACTATGCTTCGTTTAATTCGTCGAATATGTTTCGATGAATAGTTCGCCATAGCAGAAGATGACATATACTGCATACTGTTTGGTTTTCATGGTTCAATAATTTTAGCTGGAATTCTTTTGAAATTAGGACGATATGGGTTACTTCGTTCATTTATGTTTTGAATCACGGTAGTAACTCTTTCAGTAATTATGGTACTGACTCTTTCCTGCTCTTGCAGCAGACTAAATAGTACGGGGAGTGAAATTTCTAGGCTTCCGATCGAGACCTTTCTAGTACGGAAGTTTCTGGGCATCAATCTTTCCCGACAGAGGAAGTAGAGGCTCAGAGAAATATCTGAAACGACAGTCCAGACGTTTCGATGATCTGCGCGGGTCTTTCGACTCACGAGTCAGCGACTCATATATCTATTTCTATAATGCGAGACCAGTATTCTCCCCTTCGCCCGCGAAATTCAAACGTGGTTATTACGATGCGTTACAATATGAGATTGTTAAATGAGAAAAACTGAAGTCAACTTGTTGACAACAATGCGTCGCTCGAGTGCCGATTCTGAAGTACGCTTGTCGGCTATACTTACTTACTCACTGGCACTATCGAACCCGTGGGTTCATGGCCGAGCAGACATAAGCTCTCCATACATCCCTATCCTGAGCTAATGCTTTTCAATCATTCCCTGTATAATCTACTTCCCTCAAATCATAGTTAATGTTATTCTCTCACCTCATTCTTGGTCTACCAATTGGGCGTTATCCCTCTGGTTTTTCTACAAGAAGCTTCCATGCACGTATTTCATACCCATACGTACCACATGTCCTGCCTATCGCAGTCTACGAGACTTCACTGTTCTTATTATATCTGGCTTCCTATAAAGACCATGTAGTTCATCGTTATGTAGTCTTCTCCATTCACCTGTCTGTACATCTCTCTTTGGTCCAAAAATGTTCCTAAAACTTTATTCTCAAATACTCGTAATCTCCTTTCCTCCCTTAATGTAAGACTCCATATTTCGCATCCATATAATATAAGACTCCATGTTTCGCATCCATATAATATAACAGGTAGAATAAGAGTTTTTTATATATCCCTACAGTAATTTCATTTTCGCCAGAGATTTCAAGGTCATATGAGTGGTCTGATATTCTCCGGTGGCAAACTCCCTCCAATTTCTTATAATATACCGTATATTTCTGAGTGCAAGGCGCAGTTTTAACCTAATTACAAGGTCCTCAAAATCGGGGCGCGTCTTATATTCGCATACAAATAATACAATTTTAGGTTACGGTAAGTCTCTATCGTCAGATACTTGTTTCTGCAACACCGAACGTACGACTAGCATGTCGGTTTCCATATTTTTCGGTGTGTAAGATAACTATTATTTTTAAACTCGCACTGAAAGACATTCGGTTGGTTTGTATTCTCTCCATTACAAGTAGCCTACATTACGTATGAATATAAATAGGTTTTGCACCATAAACTTATTTAAAGGTCCTACGTGTGGGTTTAAAGGACATGCTGCAGCTTAGGACAAGCCCCCTTTTCACTCTCTGAATAGTCTTATGAATATCATTAATATTTTTAAGTTTAGGGATATTTTCTTCATTTTTATACTTTCAGCTATTGGTAACCCTGTTTGTTGTTGCTCTTTCACTTGTTTCTTGGCATCATGTGATGCCACATGCGTGTTTTTGTTAGTGAATAAAGAAAATGCCTAAATCTACTGCAAGGGTGTTCAAAAAAAGTCTGGATGGCCTGATAGGAAGACAAAAGTCATTCCAAATAAAGAAAACAGTGAAAATATATCAGGACTTGAAAACCGTGCAGTTAAGGACAATATTCAGAGTGTTAGGTTAGATGAGTCAACACCACATGCTAGTGCAGTCCTACACAACAGTGCCTCTGGTTGCAGTTCTTCTAGAAGAAAATTATTTCCCAGTCCTGTTATTGCTAATGAAGAGGCAGAAGGCCCTTAATATTGTGGTGGAAATGTAATAATTGATATTGATTTACTGTCAGAAAACTTAAATGTATTCATAAAATGTAAATACTGCTACCCTAGTGATAGTGTAGTATGGTTGGAGGACACTACAGCCAAAATTGCAAAATTAATTCTGAAATATAATGCATGTGGTGCTCAACATCAATTTCGCAGTAGTAAAAGAACAGAAAATTGGTATGAAAACAACATTTGGTATATATGTGTTTATATATATATATATATATATATATATATATATATATATATATAACTATATTTTTTATATCTGGTAATGAAGGCAAATATGATATGGTGGCCACTAGATCACAGTTGGAATGACTTCCCACTACCTCTCGTGTGAATTGAGATTTCTACATATATAATTATAAAAATATGTGATGTTTGTGTTAGGATACTTGAGTGACTCAGATGGTTAGAGCACTAAACGTACAGAGTTTAGACTCGGGTTCAAATCCCGACTCAAGCATTCATTTTTCTTTTTATAGCATATATATATATAAAGTTATAATGGAATTTTTGACATTGAGCAATGTAAGCTTAATATGACATGATAAAAATAAATGCCTAAACGAGATTTGAACCCGGACCTCTGGGTTGGTACCCCAGCGTGCTATCCATTAACCACCCGGCAAATCCAATTCAAACATTTATCTTTCTTACATATATATATATATATATGTATATTATATTATACTATATTCTCTAGATGGCAGTGAAGACAGAGTTTTCGCGACATCTAGTAATAATATATAAATATATATAATATATATAATTATATAAGACAGATAAATGTTTGAATTGGATTTGCCTGGTGGTGTAATGTATAGCACGCTGGGGTATCAACCCAGAGGTCCGAGTTCAAATCCCGTTCAGGCATTTATTTTTCTTATCATGTGTGTGTGTGTGTGCTATGCATGTGTGTGCTAGGGGTTTACATATGGAAAGACATTGTATACCATGTTGAAATACCTATATAGTACCGCTAGGGGGTGATAAGAGGTGAAAAATGTGTAAAAAATAACCGAGATTAGCATCGAATCGATATTTTCTCAGTCGCTAAGTTCGTTGGTGGAAGTCCCGATGACAGTTAAGAAAACGTTTTACCTCTAACGCCCCTAGCGGAGTGATAGTGAATGAAAAATTCCGCCACATCATTGAAGTTGGTCGTTAGGATGAATGATCATTTTAATGACAGGAAAACTCCACATTTCATGTACAATGGAAAATATTCTGGAAAACCTTATAACTTTCGCCATTGTTCTAGAGGTTAATTAATTAGAGAAATGTTTTCACAAAGGCTTGTAGTTGAATAAGCCAAAACGAGAGAGATAACTTCTATGTTATTTTAACATTTCCCCTTTTATATGTTTAATATATTACAGTAGATTTTTCATTATGATAAATAATATAGATTTAAAGAGGCACTAGACGTGGTCAGGGATCCTTCGCGGTGAAGTATTCTGTATGAATTTTATATTAAATATATGTTACAAAGGATGCGGTGTAACTCTTTCTTTATTATTTTCGTTTCTGCTGGAATATCATTGCTTCTCAGTCCAGGCTACTAATTGCAAACTAACGAGGTAAGTTTTTTTAATGTTCATTAGGCTGTTGTGGAAAGCGGCCTCACCCCCACCCCTCAGTCCGGCCACCAGCCCAGCTCATAAGGTTGTTATTTTCCTTACAACCAGCTCTGTTTATGCGGCACGCAAATTTAATTTGTGCCAACAACATCGCAATTAATTTTTTACATAAATAACACCTCGGTTATTCTTGTTTTTGCCACTGGAGCTATTTGATACTGCTGGGTCCCAGACTAGATTCTATTTACAGTTAGTCCTGCTGAAGGGGAGAAAGATTACTTTAAAATATTTCTTTATTTTCTCCTTCTTTTCTTTCCCTTTATTTTATTTTGTCTTTATATATTTCCTTATTTTTCTTCTTCCTCTTTTTTCTTTGTCTTTCATTCTTCTTTATTTCATTCTTTTCCTTTCTTTGTCTTCATTTTTTTTTCTTTATTGATCTATCTATGTTCGGGGTTTTACAGCTGCTGCCGTCTTCCCGTGCCAAACCTCCAGAGCCTACGATCTTGGGCATCTTCAATGCCTAGCCCTCTTGCTAGCATTAATGTCTTCATGTTTTCTTTCCATGTTAACTTTGGTCTCCCTCTTTTCCTCTTTCTGTTCGGATGCCATTGATATAGTTGCTTTGGGCATCGCTCATCTTCCATTCTTAAAACATGTCCTAACCACTTTAATTCCTTCTCCTTAATTCTTTCAATTATGCCTTCTTCATCCTACGGTTCTTTATTGATATATTTATTATATATTTCTTCGTCTTTGTTTCTTTTTCTTTATATCTTTCTCTTTCTTACTTACTTACTTACTCACTGGCAGTATCGAATCCGTAGGTTCATGGCCGTGCGGACATAAGCTCTCCATACATCCCTATCCTGAGCTAATGCTTTCCAATCATTCCCTGTATAATCTACTTCCCTTAAATCATAGTTAATTTTATTCTCCCATCTCATTCTTGGTCTACCAACTGGGCGTTTTCCCTCTGGCTTTCCTACAAGAAGCTTCCATGCAAGTCTCCAATTCCCCATACGTGCAACATGTCCTGCCCATCGCAGTCTACGAGACTTAACTGTTCTTATTATATCTGGCTTCCTATAAAGACCATGTAGTTCATTGTTATGTAGTCTTCTCCATTCACCTGTCTGTTCATCTCTCTTTGGTCCAAAAATTTTCCTAAGTACTTTATTCTCAAATACTTGTAATCTCCTTTCCTCTCTTAAAGTAAGAGTCCATGTTTCGCACCCATATAATATAACTGGTAGAATAATAGTTTTATATATTTTAAGTTTAACGTTTTTTGAAAGGAGTTGGGACATCAAGAGTCTCTGCAATGCATAATAGCATGCATTTCC
Organism: Diploptera punctata; assembly: GCA_030220185.1. Lineage (NCBI taxonomy): Eukaryota > Metazoa > Arthropoda > Insecta > Blattodea > Blaberidae > Diploptera > Diploptera punctata. The sequence goes on along the minus strand of JASPKZ010007817.1, from coordinate 3,942,150 downwards.
AGAATTGAGCCTATGGGGAATGAAAGACGTGCATGCACGCTACCTCGAGACCACAGCGGTGGACATATATGTCATGTATAAAAATTAATGTTTGTTTGTTCGTACTTTATGCGCGGCTATACCGTTGATCCGATTGTGATGGGGCTTTTTACAAAATGTTCAGGAGATTCCCGGGATGAACATAGGCTATAAGAGAGTTGTGATACTCAACTCCTATACCCTTAAAAATCGCCCTTTGTAGTGGAAAACGTGGAAAAAAGTAGTTTTTTGAACGCTTAAATGGCTTACGCTTCCTAAACCATAACAGTTACACAAATTAATGTACGCAGAATTGAATATCTCAAAAAGCTCTACAAAAATGTCCGCGACAGCATAATATGTTTATGTCTTACGGATAACTCACCCATAAACATTTTTGTCTTTCATAGATGCCAAGAAGATCGAGACAAGTACGTAGATTCCTGTGCAAGCATAGCAGCACATGGCGGGATAATTCACAACAACGAATTTTGTTTTTTAGCTCATTTATGCCAAGAAGATCTAGATAAGTAGATTCCCGGACAACACCGGGTAATCAGTACGGAGAATCTTAAAATAATTACGATATACATTTTTTTTCATTTTACTTATTCAACTAATCATAAGAAGTATATTAATTTTTGTTTTTTTCAGCTCATTTATGCCAAGAAGATCGGGATGAGTAGATTCCCGGACAACACTGGGTAAACAGCACGGGGTATCTAAAAATAATTCCGATATACATTTTCCTTCTACTTATTTAACTAAACATAAAACATATTAATTTTCGTAATTCAGCTCATTTATATCAATACGAACGGGATAAGTAGATTCCCGGGCAACGCCGGGTAATCAGCACGGGGTATCTAAAAATATAAATGTATAATTATTTTTCGTTTTACTTATTCAACTAAACTTAAAAGCACATTAATTTTCATTTATTTAGGCGTAGCAGCGCACGCCGGGTGTTAGCTAGTTCTTAATAAAACATTCCATACTATACGCATCAACAGTGTAAACGCCCTCTTGCAACGTTTAACTGATTGATGCAAATCATAATATCATTTTCATTACGTCTAAGTGCAGTATTGGAATATTGACAGTAATAATCAATATAAATTGTTTGCACTCATTCAGTACACATCAGTATATGCAATATTATTATAGGCTATATTACACATCCAAATTAACTGTTCACGGGTGGAGGGGAAGAGTTTTAGCGGTAGTGTCGCCGATCTACTGAATCTGTGGAAGGGATGTAGGAGAAAACTGTACATTCGATTATGTATTGAAATTTTTCAACTTCAAATGTGGGGGGAGAATCTCTAAACACGTGTGAAAGATCTTAACATGGTTGTCAAATTAGTAAGTTAATCACGGAACGATCAAACGGTCGGATCATTCAAAATCACAGTATTTGTTGTCTCTCTGTTACCAGCCTCACAATAGATCACAAGTGGCAACATGTAATGAGAAGGGCAAGGAAGGGACAGCTCATTCCTAGACGTAACCCCAAAAGTAACAGGGTTGTCAAGTTAGTCATTCTGCCACTGACCGCGCAGAACAACTGATCATTAAAATACATAGTATTTGCCTGCTCTCTACCTACCAATCAAACAACATAATACAAAGAACAGGAAGTGGCAACATAGTAAGGAAGAGAAAGACAGTTTGTTAGTTAACATATTTTCCGCCTGCACAAAACACTTGGATGGGTAATAAGTGATTATCAAGTAAAATCAGAAATAATGAAATAGCTCTTGCTAGAGTCTAAAGTGCAAAAAAAAAGTAAACGTATTTTTCTCGGTACTTATGCTGTGGTTTATCTACGACGCAACGCGCCAGCGCAAAAATTGCTCCCCATGTATTTAAATGGAAATGGTTTATCTACAACGCAAATTGCTGGCGCAAAAAAAATTTGCGCTGATATGTCGCGTCGTGTTTTGGAATCTCTTGAATCCAGGACACAATTTACCAGCGCACACAAAGAATATAGAAGATATTACCCGTACTCATTGGTGTAATTGCTAAAAACAAACTAAGATTTTATAACAAAATGTCGGAAATACAGTACTTGTTTTATAACTTTCCAATTTTAACGACGAAAGTTAGATGATTTTGTTGCAAATCATTGATTTCTATGCATGTTCTATACAATATGAGCATGAAGGAGTACAGAGATGTACAGAAAAAAGTTATTGTGGCTTGAACTTAGTCAAGAGATAAATAAAAGCTGTAAATATTGTATCTCGGGGGATATTATGGATGTGCATAAATTTCGTCTTCTATTAAATTCAAAACGTGATAAAACTGCTCAGGCGAAAATCTGAAGTATTCTAAAATTTGGTATATTCATCAACCATATGTTTATTTAAGAACTAAAGAATCATTTATTCTATAATTTTCCATACAACATTCATATGATGCTGTTGCTCTAGGAACTTTTCCTGTCTTTACTAATATTTCGAACTATTTTAATCGTTTTACAACGACACGTGAAACTTTTTTATGAAGAATTCTAATATGTTTATCTATGTACACAAATTATGACTTTTCCTCTCAATTTATTTTCAAAGTTCTTTATTAGAATTGAAGTTGGCAAGTGAACAAAAAGGACTGGTAGTCAGGGTAAGTTTAATTAGGTCCGAGGATATGGGTTCATGGACAATTGTGCTCCGGACTAGATGGGTTCAGGTTTCGGTAAAACAATGGACTTAAATCTCGGGAATCCGTGAGGAAATGATGTTCACTTGGGGAAAAACAGTAGGCCCAGTGTGCTGTGTTGTAATTGATCGATGCACTTTTATTGTCACTTGTTGTTTACATTTGTCGTATTAGACGACGATTTGACGAGAAGGCTGTTGGTGAATCAGAAATAATAATGGTTATAACACTCAACGACGCGCTGAAACTTATACAAAAGCGGTGTGCCTTAATTTATTTCGTTCATCGACAGCGATGTGCCCTGCACTGGCACACCCGCTAGTCGCTACTGACCACCCAGCTGACGAACTGTACTAACAGAACTGAACTAACTAACTAACTGCTGAACTAACTAGTTTTCGCTAAATAAAATATATTTATTAATTCCGAGTGGGCCGGCATTAGTCCCTTCCACCAAAAGTCTTATCGTCTCACAAACAGTTTATATGTTATACTAATTTTGATTGGTAAATTTTACCTTAAGGGCGTTGTCGTAGGTGTTAAACTTAGAAGTTTGTGGCCTCGTCCCCCCCCCTTTAAATTAGTTGCCTCATAATATAAAATTACCAGGGTTGACCAAATGGAGTGGTCCTTAATAGAACGCGCTATCGACTGTCGGCATCTACCTTAGGCCGCAAAGAAGTCACCCGCTGTTAGCGACATGTACTAGTTAAAATTGGTTCGGGGATAACTCTTTCCACAAGTTACCTAGGAAAATCCAATTGCTTGTTTGTGACTTCCCAGCCTTTTGTAAGAAGTTTTTGGGCTTAGCATTGTTATAGCAATTTGATAATAGTGCAGTCTTGTAAATCCTCTTAACAAAGGAAACTGAAGACTTTTTCCCCATTGTATAAGGGCTTACGGATCCATTGTATGATGTTTACTAATTTCGTTCGCTACAATAGCAAGGGTCCAGGTCTATGACTGGCGCTAATTGCTTGATACTACTGTTTTATTTATTGCTTATTAAATTATTTTGTGGTAGGTTATATCATTTTAATTTTGTTACTATTGAATTCCTATTTTCATTACAATTTATTTGAATATAAATATGCCCTACTTCTGATAATTTCGGGTTCATAAATTATTCACCCTTGATGAAAGTACTTATTTTTCTGAAATAAGAGGCTGAGTGAATGACTTGCCACACAAGTGAACGCTCATAAAATTAAATCCACCAGATGGCAGGACATATGTGTGAATGACCAACATTTGCATTTAATTCCAAACCATATTTTAAGAAATAAATGTTCAATCACTTCATTTTGTTAGATTCCGATGGGTCAGTTTAGCGTACATCAGATTAGTTTATAGTTTACTAAATAGTATGTATGTAATTTATTTTATTAGGTTATGCAGGGACAGGTTTGTATACATTCGTTTTTGTAAACACATTTGGAAATTTATTATGAACGTTGGTCATTTTGATTTTCCATATGTATGGTGTCATCTGGCGACAATTCCATAAACATAATCACTGTAGCGTATGCGCTCCATGCGAAACCAGCATCACGCCGAGCGAAACGCGAATTCGCGTCACGTCGGGCGCGACACGCTGTATAATAAACCGTAGCATTATATAAATGGTGCATAGCCGGTTGTTGCATAACACCGTCCAATTAAATCTGACTTTTGATATTTGAAAATGACATAACTTAATTAGGTTTTACGAAAGACAGTACGGAGTTTTGATAATTTATTGTGAAACATGATATAAGTAAAGTAAAGTGATCCCACAACAGGCCTCAGGAGGCCCTTATCTAGAATTAGATTAGTTTTTTTAAGTATTTATTTTATTATGAATGAATTAATTTATTTTATCGAATGGGAGGTGTGCACTATTAATACAAGTAGTGGGGTAGTAGGAGGTTAAGACTCCCACTTTTTCTAGACAATCGGCACTTTATGTCAGCCGGGTTGTCAGCCCTGCGTGACGGCCGCCTTTACCCCCAGAACAAGCGTCTGGTACTCATTTCAGTTAGAGGCTGAGTCGACCCCAGGGCCATAGTGCCGCCAGAGGGTTTGGGTCAGTTTAAAAATCCTGACCCCAACGGGACTTGAACCCTCGACCCTCCGGCTTGTAGCTCAGTGCCTTAACCACTACGCTACGGCGTGCCCCGTGAAACATGATATATTTAGCCTTTATTGCTTGATTTTTTTTTGTTAACGAAAATAGTATGAAAACAAATATGAAAATAAAGCGTAACATTATTGCTAAAACAGGGGGGTATATTACATTGTAAACAGTTGGTAGTAAATAGTAGAGATGTACCATGTACGTTCATGATTCATCAGTCGATAGTTATCTGTGGAAGGGGTTAGACCTCTGACCTTTGTACTGTAATCTGCTGCTTATACATAAATATAAGCTGTGTTCCGTAACTAAATTTAGTTAGTGTTGTTCATTTTGAGATAAGATACAGTATTAATGGCGAAAACGAAGAAAAAGAATCATTGTTTATCTGATTTTATTATGTCATTCCATTGCGCAGATCTCTTTTGTTCAGTGATTAAGTATACTGTGTTTGTGGTTGTAATCATATGTCTCGGCAGTTTTCTTTAAATTTCTGGTAAGTACTCTATGAATGTATTCTAATTGTTAAACAGTAGTTTATATGGTTCCATTTATTAATAGTTACTAAAGACACAACTATAGATTAGGTCTCTCTATTGTACACCATGCAATATTTATGTGACTGTTACACTATATACTTTTTCCATTTCTACATATTTTAACGATTCTTAAAAACAATTCTTACAATCGTTAAATATTTATTTATGTACGCGAAATTTCTCAGTTTCTTCTAAGTTGTGCATAACCGTAGTTGGGGTCCTCGTCAACGGATGGCGGTCCGGTATGACTAACTTTCAAATGAGAAATTGTATTACTCATTTTTTTATTTTGTTAGGTTAAGAAGGCGTAAGTTAGTGTAGATCGATTTAGTAAGTTTATAACCATTGCCCATGCGCACTACTTTTTGTAGGACTTCGAAAAATTCATGGCGAGACTTAAAGTGCGGTTTGTCAGATTTTTAATGGGATTCTAGTGCCAATAACAGCCTACAGTAATTCGAAGAAAAATATTTTTAAAATGCACAAATTACTATGTGTTTAAATAAAGACCACGCCGTAGCGTAGTGGTTAAGGCACTGAGCTACAAGCCGGAGGGTCGAGGGTTCAAGTCCCGTTGGGGTCAGAATTTTTAAACTGAATGAGTACCAGACGCTTGTTCTGGAGGTAAAGGCGGCCGTCACGCAGGGCTGACAACCCGGCTGACATAAAGTGCCGATTGTTTAGATAAAGTGGGAGCCTTAACCTCCTACTACCCCAAGGACCTCCCGAGGCCTGTTGTGGGATCACTTTACTTTACTTTTTTTTCAATAAAGACCAGAGAAATATAGGATAAAGTGGAGAAACCATCACACATGAATTCTTCCAATTTCTACAGAATCACAGTACGCATTCTCGAGTTGCGGGAGTTGCTGTAATGGTTAATGTAACTTCCGGTAGATGGCTCTGAAGTCGGCGTCACCAACTTAGGAATAAATTCCCAAATGCTAAAAAAAAAAAAAAAAAAGACGTAAACTAACTTCCCATTTCCTAACCTAACAAAACAATTTACATGCATATTATATATTCCCAAGTGCAAAAAAAATGGACGTAAACTAATTTCCCATTTTCTAACCTAACAAAGCAATTTACATGAATATTATTTAATAAACTATAAACTAATTTTACGTACACTAATATTAAATATTATATGGAGTTATTTTCAAATGTTGGTAACTCCGATGTGAGAGCCACCTAGCGGATGTTACATGAAGCATTTCCGCGCCTCTAGAACTCGATGTACAATATTCGCGTAATTTAGAAATAGGAAAAACTGCACTTAAAGTAGCGTGAAACATTTTTGTCCTATAGAACAACAGTGCGCATGAGCCAGAGTTTATAGAGCCAGCGATAACCCACAATCGAACCACATATCGATTATCATCCTCGGTTACTATCTGTCGCTATGAAATTTAAATGGCTAATATTTGCAATAAATCCCCAAATCTGTGTTAAAAATAAAATATATTACTAATATTGAAATTACCAAACGTTTATTATAAAATGGGTGTACACTTAGTTATTGTAAGAAATCTTTATAAAATGGTTCCAAAATGTTTAAAATAGTACGAAACGTTATTATAAATGATTGAAAAGTGCTTAGTGCATCAGTGGCATAAGAATGTTAGATGGAAAATTGTGTGAGTCTTAAAGTCAACCTCAGCCGAAATCTATATATATATATATATATGGGAGGGGGTGATTTTTCTCCAAATTGGAAAATACCAAAAAAATGAATGAAAAATAGTGATAGAGATAATCTAAAAAGTCTATATTAACAATACGTAACGTTGGAAGTTGATTATGAATTATGGATACAACTTACTGTATGCCAAAAACTAAGAAAAGTAACCCACATTGATGTTAAACTTATAAGCTAACCAAAATACTCACCATAACCTATATTCCTAATGGCTGTTCTATGCTATGAGTCCACCAATACCGGTAGACATATCATTAGGTCAGCAAAAATGTGCAAGTTAGTATATGTCAGATTACATTACATTACAGTTTATTGGATCACCAGCTCAACTGCACTTCTACTAGCGCTTGATTTTTCAGTTATATTGTTGTAAACTATAGCTCTTCTTCTGTATTTACTAACATTATTTAATATTTTAAACTTTTTCAAACAATTTTTATAACATTATTAGACAATTTTGAAGTATTTATTTAAATATGCAAATCACAATAGTATGACTCTGTTAGACAATATTGTGATGCTAACTACTTTCTCCACAGAGTATATTACTTAGTCTATGATTTTTCTATTGCGGTTTTGGGTTATTGCTGTTTGGATCAGCATTAGGGAGTGATAAGTTAGTGTACGTACACCCATTTTAATAATATTTGGTAATTTTAATAATATTAATTTATTTTTTTAACATAGATTTGGGGGATTTGTTGCAAATATTGGTCATTTAAATTTCATAGCGACGGATAGTAATCGAGGATGATAATCAATATGTGGTTCAATTGTAGGTTATCGCTGGCTGTATAAACTCTGGCACATGTGCACTGTTGTTCTATAGGACTTTGAAAATATTTCACGGTTTAAGTGCAGTTTTTCTGTATTACCTTGTGCATCATAAGGCTATTCTGTTTGAACAATGACTAATGTATGTGAACTCCTAGCATAGAATTCCCTTTTCCTTTTCGTAAACTGTTATTTGTAATAGTTTGGCCTAAGTTTACAGCCAATAAGGCTTTTTGTCTATATTTCACTCATGTTAGTCGAAATCATAGTATACATATCTGCAATATATCGGATGACTTGATATATCTACTATTAAAATAGAAGAAAAAATCACTATTATTTAATGTTTATTCTACTTGTACATTATTTAGCTTACATATACATATTAGTGTCTTGTTAATAGGTAAAAATAAATAAATGTTTCAATCATTTAGGGGGGGGGAAGTATGTTTTCTTTTTAATAAGCTTCATAATTGTTTTAACAAAAAATAAGTACTCACCATAAACTTATGTTTTCCTAAGTTATTAGATTTCATTTCAATTAAGCATAAAGAATGGTGTGATTCATTCTAAAAAACTGCCAATATTTATAAAAATATGTAATGTTTGCCCTAAATTCCCCTTTTGTTCTGTGAAATTTGTAGATTTTCACATCTGTTCACACATTATTTTAAAGAAAACCAAAAAGGAATGGGTGAGTGGCTTACAAGACTCTGAAGAGGACACTTCTCATTTTTCTTCTTCTTGTAGGCCTACTTCTTCTCTATCATGGATTATGAGATATCACCTGTTCTGATCTCTATCATCAAGCGACATCTTATGAGGTCTATAAAAATCTCTCTTCCTGATTGGACGATAATTCATTATCTTTAATGGTAATTTATTATTTGTCCTGCTGTTATGATGATTTTCCCATTCATTTTATTTTATTCTACTTTGACATTAACTGAGAAAACATCCAGATCTTATTTCATTTCTTATTTTGTCAGCATTATATCTTTTTTCCATAGCTCATAATTTCATCACTACAGACTGTATATGAAGAGTATGTCAAAATGGAGTTAACATTTAATTAAATTACACTGGGGAACAGTGATTTTGGTGCCTTAATGTTTTCACCTATTTATGGGTATATTTGGGTCACTGATTCCAAAGATGATTTCAGTTTCGTCCTATCAGCTCTAGTTTTTGAGATAGAGTTTATTCAAATTATATACCAGTTCAAAAATACTGGTCCACATATACAACTATATTACTCGCATACAATTAAATACAAAAGAACAAATACTTTCTTTTTCATGAAACAACTGTATCTATATAACTACCATAATTTATTTACACATTAGTCTCGTTAGAATCATTAATTTTCCTCCATCAGGTCGCAGAATCCCCGTTTCTGTGATTTCCTCCGATGCAATGATCTTGGACATTCTCGGTGGATGCTCCAACAGTAGTCCGCCATCATATGTATATCCCACCGTCCACGATACCTTTCTTCCATTGTACTTAATTCCTGGTGAAAACGCTCACCCTGTTCCTCACTTACATCTCCAAGATTGTCTGGAAATCGATCCAAATGACTGTGTAGGTAGTGTAATTTGATGCTCATGTTACAACCTAGTGCACAAAAAGCAGTGAGCATATTCTCCACTAGTTCATCACTATTAGGAGACTTATAGTTTCCAAGGAAATTCTTCCCTACCATACAGAACGAAGACCATGCGGCTGCTTCAGTATCATTCATTGAGTCTTGAAATTGATGGTCATTAATAAGTTGGCGGATTTGTGGTCCATCCAATATACCTGCTTTTATTTTTTCCTTACTCAGTGCAGGAAATTTTGTACATATGTAGCCAAAACATGTTCCATCTCTATTCAACGCCTTGATGAACTGTTTCATTAAACCAAGTTTAATATGCAGTGGTGGCAAGATGATGTTGTTTCTGTCAACCAAAGGTTCTGCAACGATGTTTTTTTCTCCAACGGTCATGCTTTCTCTAAGAGGCCAATGCCTTCTCACCCAATGTTGGATCTTTGGCTCTAGAGTCCCATAACATATAAAGCATGGGTATTTGGTGTACCCACCTTGTTGTCCTAGAAGAAAATTCACCATCTTGAGATCGACACACATTACCCATTGGTGATCACGGTAAGAGATCTTCTCTAGCACTGTAGCTATTGTATGTTGATTTTCACGCATAGAAACTGAGTGACCAATTGGGATTGACCTGTATATGTTCCCATTATGCAAAAGAACACATTTTAGGCTGCGTTTGGAGCTATCTATAAATAACCGCCATTCACTTGGTGTGTATTTTCTTACACCCAGCTTCATTAACAGTCCTTCAACATTCATACAAAAAACAAATTGATTTTCTACTGTGAAGAATGGCAGGAAGTCTGTTTCTCTTTTGCGATAGACTGTGACCTTTGTTCCCGGTAACAGACATTGTTTCTCTGCCAGCCTGGAAGCTAACAACTCAGATGACTTCTTTGGAAGACTTAGATCCCTTATGAGGTCGTTCAGTTCCGCTTGACTAAAACCGGATGAAACTGATGAAGGTCCTGGGAAATCGCTGTCATTTCCCTCAGAATAGCTTTCAGTTGAATCATCCTCTTCTTCTGGTGACTCTGGAAGACTGGTAAAAATTGGAACAGGTATCTCCTCTGAATGTGGAACAGGGCGTCTTGCGGAGCGTAGATTGGGATATACCCATCTATTCCGGTTTTTGCTATTGATGCCCTTTACATTGACTGAACAAAAATAGCAGTCATCACTATGGTTAATTTGTTCTCGCCAGATCATTGGTTCCCCAATTTCAAGCATTTCCGTTTCCCATTTGTCCATTGTCGTAGATGCTCTGTGCACGTTTTACATACAATGTGAGGTGCCCAGGCTTATCTTGATCTCCCAGTTGTACTTTGAAATAGGCCAAATAAGCTCTTCTTACAAAGTCAGTTATAGGTTTTCTTTGTTGAGTGAATGTGTACTCCCCACAGATGAAACAAAACACATCAGGATTATTCACACATTTTCTTCGTGTGTGAAGCCATGTCAGTCTAGAAAAAGGATAAACAATTGTCAAATTAGTAAAATTACATATGCAAACGGCAACAACAACATGAATATAACTTGGATTAAATCAATTAGTATTATGCAAACAATCGATTTACAATGGTGGTACATAAGAGCAGTATCATCAATATCTTGCAAACTAGAGCTGCTGCAACAAAATGGATGACATTTTTGGAATCAGCAGTGCCGAAATACCCAGAATCAGGTGAAAAATTTCAGGCACCAAGAAAAAAATATTTTTTTGTTCCCCAGTGTTATCCATGGAAAGCACTATTTTTTATTTTTTAAATTAATTTTAACATCCATTAGAGCATCATAGATGCTTTAGGACGTGTCCAGATTACAATCTGTACATAAACAACAATATAAAATATAACACATAGATACATATATACATAAATATATAATGAAACTATTGTACATTGTAATTAAAATACACCATAATACCAAGGGGGAGCACTTTCACAAGAAAAGATGGAGATGCAATTTCAATCAAATATTACTTACTTACTTACTCACTGGCACTATCGAACCCGAAGGTTCATGGCCGCGCGGGCATAAGCTCTCCATACATCCCTATCCTGAGCTAATGCTTTCCAATCATTCCCTGTATAATCTACTTCCCTTAAATCATAGTTAATGTTGTTCTCCCACCTCATTCTTGGTCTACCAACTGGGCGTTTTCCCTCTGGCTTTCCTACAAGAAGCTTCCATGCACGTCTTTCATTCCCCATACGCGCAACATGTCCTCCCATCGCAGTCTACGAGACTTAACTGTTCTTATTATATCTGGCTTCCTATAAAGACCATGTAGTTCATTGTTATGTAGTCTTCTCCATTCACCTGTCTGTTCATCTCTCTTTGGTCCAAAAATTTTCCTAAGCCCTTTATTCTCAAATACTCGTAATCTCCTTTCCTCCCTTAAAGTAAGAGTCCATGTTTCGCACCCATATAATATAACTGGTAGAATAATAGTTTTATATATTTTCAGCTTAACGTTTTTTGAAAGGAGTTGGGACATCAAAAGTCTCTGCAATGCATAATAGCATGCATTTCCAGAATTGAGTCTATGTTTCATTTCTTTGTGCATCTCATTCCTATTTGTGATTATTGTTCCTAGGTATCTGAATTCAGCCACTTCCTCAAAATTTCCCTCATTTGTCATTAGCTGTCCATTTCCATTATATACTGAATTTCTATGTGTGACCATATATTTAGTTTTACTGATATTTACTTCCAGTCCCAATTTCTTAGTGTTACTCAGTAGTGTGTGCGTGTTGGCCTTTGGTATCTCCTCGCTATCGGCCAGTAGTACTACATCATCAGCATAAACTAGCAGCTTATTAATACCATTGAGTTGTAAGCCTTCCTCATTCTCTAAATATTTAATGGGATGCTCTAGTACAAAATTAAATAGTAGAGGAGATAGTGCATCTCCTTGCTTCAACCCATTCTGGATTTCAAAAGTGTCTGAAAACTGAATCAAATATTACTTACAATTTTAAATTTACATATTCACCCATACTTAATGGTATTGTAAGACAATAAAATGTTCTTTACAGCAAGCTTAAATTTTCTGCCCGTAAGAAGTTTAACATTGGAAGGGAGATGATTATATAGATTACTACCTCTATGTGATATGCTGTTAATACTTCTGGTAGCCTGTGACAATTTAGGTGCATTATGTAAATCTGAATTTATTTTGAAAAGTTTTACATTTTCATGAAAAAATCACTGATTCTAAAATGTAAATACAAGGAATCGGTAATATTTTTAGTTCTTTGAAGAGTTTCTTACTTCCTGATCAGAATGGTGCTTTCTTCGTGATTTTAATAATTCTATTTTGTTATTTGAGTATTTGAGTAGATTTTGGTGATGATCTCCATGGTATTATACCATATGTTAACTGTGAATGTATGTATCCAAAATATACAGTTTTTAATACTTCCTCTGGTAATATTCTAGTGAGGACACAAATCGCATAGCATAATCGGTTAAGTTTTTCAGATAAATGTTGTATATGGCATTCCCATGGCAGATTGGAATCAATTCATACACCTAAAAATTTGGTGCAATTTGCTATTTTTATTAATGTGTCATTAAGCATAATGTTGATGGGATTATAATTTTAAATATGTGAAAGAATAAATATACAGATTAGTCATGTGTTTATTTAGATTTCAATCCAAAGCAATCTTTACACTGCTTTATCTCCTTATCTTAGTGTGTGATCTATCCAATTCCACTTTTGTTTTCATGTCTATGTAATTTCTTTTGATTTATTATTTTTCCTTAAATCTAAATTTGCAATTCTATCTGGGCATCATATTCAGCAGAGAATTTGTCTTGCTAATTTCTAATATATGCAGATATGGGTATGTTTATTACCTCAAAATAAGCTTTACTACCTTATTTATTATTCCTACAGGTTTGTAAATATTTTAATCCCATTGAAGACATTTGAATCTTCAAAAATGGTAATCTGAAATGAACATAATGAAACTGATTTACTATTTCCTTAATTTAGCTATCTGTACAAGTGTTATTATTAGGGCTAAGATTTTCATGTAATAAAAGGTAGGATTGTAATACAGGTAGTATATTATTCAATTGTTTGTGAGTAAAACCAAGACAAAAGACAGCCAGAAGTTATATTTCTCATAATTCTATTCAACTGTTTGTACATGAAATCAAAACAAAACACAGTCGTAAGTATAACTTATCATTATACTAAGTTGCAATCTGACCATTTAGTACATAAAAATCCTATCTCTAGTTATTATGTACAGTGTCTCTATCACAAACAATCATTATTTTGTATTTTTCAGCTGAAATTTTCATTATTTATTATTTTTCTGCTATTAATTTTAAATTATATGATGTTCTTTGCAAATCCTCCTCCAAGGAATTTAGATTCATTAGATTCTCCGTGGAAATGTGATAGAATAAAGCTACAGTTTAGTTATTGGTTTATTCACCACCAAACTTCGGCATACATGTAGGAAGTATGGATGTTGTACAACTAAAAGTACTTTTCGTTTGAAGGAAACATGACATACCTGGCTTTTTCTCCTATATCCTTCATATGTGATATTTCTTATTTTGTTATTATCCATGATTTGAAAGGATGTGGATGACCTCATAGTCGAAACTGGTAAAATATAAACAATTACATTTTTAAATAACTTGGTTAAGTAATTACAATAAGTACATGTGAAAGAGATGTATAAACTAAAATTGTAATGGCAAAAAATGCAACTAAGGCATTACATGGAATAATTTGGAATACAGATATTACAAAGAAATTAAAATGAACGTTTATAAGAGCATAATACAGAATATTTTGTCATATGTTAGTGAAACTTGGTCTTTGACAGAATTACAAAAGAATAAAATTAGAACAGTTGAATTTGATTATCTTAGAAGAAGCCTTAAAAATACAAGACAGGATAAAATAAGATATGAATTCCTTTGGAGAGAAATAAATGTCACATCTGTTGTTAAGAGGATTGAAAATCAAACTCTTAAATGGTGTGGTCATATACAGGGAATGGAAGATGAAAGATGACCAAAAAATATATACCAATGGTCACCCCCCCTGGAAGATATAAACATGGCAGACCAAGATGGAAATGGAAAACTGATGTCAGAACTATAATGGGTGGTAGGAAAGGAGATTGGAATGATAGAAATAAATGGAAACTGGAGATAGCAAACATATAAGTGGGGGGAAAGCCGAAGAAGAAGAAGATCCATGATTTGTAAACACAATTATAGGATTAGGTAAAATCATCATCATCATCATGCTACAACCTCTTACAGGATTTGACCGCCCCAACAATACGACTCCATCATCTTCTTTTCTTCTACATTCTACATTCTTCCTCCATCCATTCATTCCCATTATCCTGAGATCTTGTTTCACATTATACATTAGTCTGATGGGAGGTGTTACAATTTTTCTGCATGCCTTAACTTTATTTTGAGTTACTTTACGGCATGGATGTGATTCATTTTATCTGAAAATGTGTTTGAGTTATTCCCATTCTTGAGATTTATTCACATTGACTAAATAAGTGGTATTTTATAGTCTGTGTAGTTCATTATTATATCTGGGACACCAAATGCCATATTCACACACTGGTCCAAAAATTCTCCCTAAGTTTTACTTTATAATATTTTGAGTTAGTTTTCATGCATCTTGGTCAGTATCCAGGATTCACTGCCTTAAGTAATTATAGGTTTTAGAAGTGTTTTATATATTTTTGTTCTTGTTTTATGAGTGAGATATCAAGAGCTGTATTGTTTTTATAGTCCAAATATCTGTTATCTAGTATTAGTCTTAATTAATTTCTGCATGTTGCTCGTCTTTGTTTTGTTGCGATATATATATGTATACACACAAATAGTGGTGATTGGTAGTGTTGCCCAGGAAGAAAGCAGGCCAGCCTAATACATAAAGACAAGAATTTTTTATTTTAGTTTCCAAATGAATAAAGATATTCAAGTTTTGGTGACCTTATATAGCATTCCATTCATGTCAATCTTATTTTGTTCAGTAATAATTAAGCTTAGATATTTAAATTCCGTAATCTTTTTAAAAGTACACTTATTTAGTTTAAGAAAATTTATGTTGCTAGATTTATTTTGTTAGATACAGTCATAACATTATCATTATGTAAACAATTCTTCATGACATATGTAGATGATTTTGTGTTTTTGTCTTCCTCGGAGGATGATTTACAAAGATCATCATATAATTTGAAATTAGTAGCAGAAAAATAATTGATGAAAATATCAGCTGAAAAATCCAAAGTAATGACTTTTTGCGATAGAAACACTATCTAATAAAAGTTGTATAGATAACGAAATTAAGGAAAAAGTAAATCCATATAATTATTTTGGTTTCAGATTATCATTTTTGAGGATTTAAATGTCTTTGAAGGGTTAAAATTTTAATAAATCTGTAGGAATAATAAATAAAGTAATAAAGCTTATTTTGGTCCACAAAACATACCCCATTAGTATATACCAGTATATATAAGCTATAGGTGATCAATTCTCAGCTGAATAAGATGCCCAGATAGAATTGCAAATTTAGAATTATGGAAAATAACAAATCAGAAAGAAATTACAATAGAAATAAAAAAAAATTGGAATTGGGTAAACCAGACACTAAGAAGAGAAGATAAAGCAGGGAGGAGAAAATTAAAAAAATCACTTATTGAACAAATTGCTGAAGAAAGAAAAACATGGAATGAGGTAAAGAAGTTGGCAAGTAATAGAGTCCAATGGAAATACTTTGTGAATGCTCAATGCTTCTCGTAAGGAGATATAGGTTCTTGTTTGAATTCTGTGCTGTGGGAATGAGGCATGGTCCATGTGAAAAGGTAGTGAAAGTAGCAGTAAGTAGTAGTAATACGGTAGGACTTTATTAGACTAAAAGTAAGATATATACAATGTTATTTACAAATATGGGTCGCACGGGCAGTAAGCCATACATGCTGTTGACAGTCCGTTACAATAAATTAATAATTGGTAATAGTATAAAGAAAAACAAGAAGAAAACAATAATATTACAATTACATAAAGAAAACAAAATAATATTACAAATTACATCTTAGAGATAACATTCATGTGCCAAACAGCAGCCTGTACCAGGTGGATCACAGAAGAAAATAGTGACTTCGTTAATTTGAATATGATGTCCATTATTGATTACATCTATGGTGTTAATAGAAGTCACGTTAACATGTGGACTGTGACTCCAGATCTTGGATTTCTAAGGCAATTTTTAAAGTTCTAACTAAATTCAGGAGATTGTTGGCATGAGAAGGTTGGAAAAAATAAGGTAGCCAAATTCCTCATCATCTAATTAGTGACACGGATGAATGTATTAATAAGAGTCCCTATCAAAATTATGAACGAGTGAGGAACTGAATTATAACATAAAAGGAAGATGCAATACTTACCAAAGATTTTCATTATGTTCTTAACTAGACATTGTGATACTACATTTTAGCCATGTTGGTTATAAATCCTTACATGTGTTGGACATTTAAATTATTAGTATTTTAAATGTTGATACTCCTTACACAAATACCAGAAAAGTTATTAGACAAATAAGATTAGTATTTATTTTTTCTCAAAAACATTAAATAAGTCCCGCGCCGTAGCCGAGCGGTTAAGGTAGGAAGCCTTGGCGCAGAGCTGTGGGACTTGCGCTGGTTCGAGTCTCCATGGGGGAAGAAATTTTCTCATGGTATTTCGGCCAGTATGGGACCGGTGCCCACCCAGCATCGTGAGGCAATTGAGTAGCTATAATAAGTAGCGGCTTCAGGTTGAGGAACCAGCTATAACGGCTGGGGGACTCGACATGCTAACCACATGTCACCCCTACACTGGCTGTTGATCATCTACCTCTGTGATTGACACATGTAGATGTGAAGGGCCAGCAGCCGGCTGGTAAATGGGCAACCACTAAAAAGTGGAAAGACCCTCAATCAATCAATCACATTAAATAAGATTTTCTAGGGAACTGCTTACTCTGCTGTCATGAATTTCAACAAAAAATTCACTCTATATAATTGAATGAGTAATTTTTATACCTTCTTCTTCTTCTTCCTTCCAAGTATTTAGCCAAGGCCTGTTATGATCCTGTAAAAAATGTTTCCCTCCAGCGTTTCATAGGACGGCCCAGTGATCTTTGTCCTCTTGGTATATAATTATAAACAGCTTTGGGGATCCGATTTGAACTCATTCTTTCAAGATGGTGTTTCCAATTTAGTTGGTACTGTTTAATATATTCCAAAATTGGCATAGTCTTCAATTGTTTTAAGATATTGGTGTTCCTTTTCCGATCCCATCTGATGTAACCCGCTGTTCTGCACATGAATCTCATTTCACAAGCTGTTATTCTGCTTTCATGTTGTCTTTTTAGTGTCCATGCTTCACTACCATAAGTCAACTCTTGTCTAGCCAAAGTGTTACATAAACGTAGTCTGGTGCTTTTTATGTACAAGGGATGGTTTCATAACATGATTAATAATTCCCAAACTTTTATTATAACTAGTAATTTTTTTTTTCAGGTATATCCTTTTCATCCCAGATATAGAGATATATCCAAGATATTTAAATTGATTAGATCTCTCTAAAATTTTATTCCGGAGACAGATTTTACATTGTATGGGGTCCTTCCCATGAAATACCATAACTTTAGTTTCGTTAATTGATATTTCCATATTAAATTTGCACCTATTTTTATACCTCATATCATAAAATTTCTTAATTTCTCACCAAGACCAGTTTCAGAGTTTAGCTGACGATGGAGGAGATGCCACCAAAACCAGTTTCAGTGAGAAACACAGTTATTTTTTTAGGTGTGGTATAAGAAAATGTTCAATTCAATTGTGTAAATTGATAATTTATCTCATAGTGATACATCCCATAGTTATTTTATTAAAATAAAAAAAATATATATATATACAGATATATTAGATGATTTGAAAAAAAGTCTTTTCAGCAAAATATGTTAATAGTACACTTTCATTTTGTTGAGCATTAAGAATTCCAAATCACATAGTATTCCTTCTTCCCTTCATAGTTTAGGCTGAAAGGCTGTTCTAGTCTCATTCCACTCAATGTTTGTCTTTCAGGAACTTGTCCTCTTGATTATATGGCAAAATTATTTTTGGTATTCTTCTATTGTTCATTTTTTCCTAATATTCCTGCCATATATATCTATTTCATATTTTTTTATTTGTTTCAAATATTTTAACTTATTTATAATTTCTTCGTTTTTTTATATCTAATCTTGTAATAATCTGAAAAAATCTCATTTCAGATACCTGAATATAGGTATAATATTTTTCTCTTTAATGTCCAGGACTTGCTGCCATATGACAAAGGTGGAACTGCCATTACTTCATATAATTTAATTTTAGTGTCTATTCATGTTATTTTTGGTGTTCATTTAATTCTTCCACACATCATTTGACATCTATTTAATTTATTTTTTTTATCTAGATCCAATTATAAGAAACGTTTCATCATAAATAACTAAAACATTGTTCCAGACATTTATTATATAATATAATTTTTGTTCTAGTTGAGTATTTATCTTGGAATACCATAATATTAGTTTATGGAACTAGAAATATTAAAATTATATTCCTTCACAATCTAATATAATAAGTAAATTTTTTTTAAGTTCATCCTCTGAATTCTGTATAATTACGAGGTCGTCTCTATACACTAGGATTTTCACCCAAGTTCCTCCAATCTGGACTTCTGATGGAGATTTCTCTTTCATTCTATTTTAAATATCATCCAGATAATGTTAATAAGAGTTAGTAATAATACACACTCTTGTCTTATACCTTGTTTTACTATTATATTTCCATTCATATAATTAGAAGAACTGAATTTAAATCAAGTGCCATTATACATACTTTCTATACAATTTACTAAGTGGGTTGGGAATCCATACCGTTCTATTATTTTTCATAATGTTTGCCTGTCAATTTTTTTTCAAACGCCTTCTTTAAACCTATAAATAAAAGAAATTGCTCAAACACGAGGAGTCCTACAAGGAGACCCACTGAGCCCAGTCCTCTTTAACACTATGACGGCCGATTGGGCAAGCTATAAACGCAAGAAATGTAAAGCTAATAATGTATGCCGATGACATGGCCATCCTTTCCAAGAGTCCTGAAGATCTGCAGGAGGCCATGAAGAATATCAGAAAATGGACGTCAGAAAATTCAATGGAAATAAATAGCTTCAAAACAAAAGCAATGAAGTTCAGAAGAGGAGGCAGATTATCAAAAAATGACCACTTTATTTGCGGCGACTCAGCCCTAGAAATAGTCCCCAACTTTAAGTACCTGGGAGTGACGCTGCAGACCACTGGAACCACGTTCACCATGCATATACAAGACAGGAGCACAGCGGCAATAAATTCGATGTTCATCTCCAAGCTTGAGAGACTGTCCCTGCCAACGGCGATGGCACTGTTCCAACTCAAGGTAGCACCAACGGCCACATACGGTATTCAGATAATTTGGATTCACCTAACAGCGAAAAACCTGAAGAAATTGGAGAATGTCAAAGCCAGATATCTCAAGAGGGCCTTGTCACTCTCAAAGTACACAAGAAACAGCTACGCCTACAGAATAGCACATGAATCCTACTTCATTGAGGACATCAAGCTTCGCTTCAATCTACCAGAAACCCAGGCATATAAAGACGCCATCAAAGAGAGACAAAACAAAGCCAATGCAATACCGATGGAAATAATGGACACAGAAACGATGAAAACTGATGTGTGGAAAGGACCGAACTTCCAACTTCGCCACCTATACACACGTTTTGCCGCGCATGGTTTCCACGGGAAGATATGTCAGAATCCGTCATACCACGACCCCGAGGAGGACTGCAGATGTAAGCTTTGCGAAGAGCCATGCTCCAAGTACCACCTAATGAAATGCAAAAGCAGAACTCAGCCTCTCACCAAAATTACAAAAGACTGGTGAAAACTCTAAATGTACACATTGTGTTTATTAAAAACAATTATAAACCTATAAATGCCATATAGGTACGTTGATTATATTACCTTCTATTCTCTACCAAAGGCTTCAAATTGAATGTATTGCCAGCACATGATCTGTCTTTCCTTAATCCACTCTGTTCTGCTATTTGTTTGAAGTCTAATGTTCAGTATTCCTGCATTGTATTTTTCTGTTTCATAAATATGTATTATGAATTTCTTTGAGATGGAAATATTGGGAAGTCATTATGAATCTAAACTTGACATTTATCATCTTCCAGATTTCTTTAGACAAATTTAATAGCAACAAAAGTGTTGAATATCATAGTCCTATCAATTTTCATAATGGCATATCATTAATCATCATTATCATCGTCCTCTGGTTGGTTGTTCTGGCTCAAAATATTCCGATAGACGAGACTGGAGTTATATTTGATATTAGCTGTCGTCTATGCAAGTCTTAACTAGCCTCACTAGTTTCATAGAAAAATCTTAAAATATTTATTTTTGTTTTGAGTCTTAAAGTATTTATTTTCCCTTTCAATGTTGAAGATATTTAGACGATTCAGTTCAAGTCGAAAACATCGCTGGTTGTTTATCCAACACACCCGCATGCAGGTGCACTCGCAATGAAACAACGCAACTGCAGAAGTGTCTTAACTTGTCAGCTTGTCCGACGTAGGGTTGAATAATAGGAGGAGGGGCGTCTTTTCACATCTAGTGAGCACTGTATAACATCCCTGATTTATACTAAGAAAAGCGAATAAAATAATGATGATTATGATGGCCAAATTATATTTGTGGATCTTTGGACCATAAAATTTCTTGACATTTGTTTTGTAGGTGAGGAAAAATCCCGAAAAAAACTTATCCAGGAAACTTGTCTCGATCGAGGATTGAACCTGGACCCACTGGGTACAAAGCAACAACGCTAGCCCAAGACCATAACTGTGGAGTGTATGAACTTTTGTAATAATATATTGATATGTTTACTAGATAAAAATTGTGTATTTATTTTAACATTCAAATCTGAGAGAAAATGTTATTTCATAGCGGAAATGTCTTATCACAGAAATTAAACCGAAACGAAGGTTAACAATCAAAATGAACTCTGACCTGTATGTATATTAATTGGAAACTTAAGAATAACTGATTTCAGGAAGTGAAATAATTATTCAAATGTGAGATACAAGCTTTTTTTATAGGCCACCGCCATGGTATCGACGTAGAGTACTTCCTTATCACGCAGCGGCCCTGAGTTCGATTACCGCGCGCCGGTATGAACAATTTTCCTGGGTGATATATTTTCTTTCGGTTTTTTCTCACCTGTAAGACAAATGTCAAGAAACATTAAGGCTCAAACGGTCCCCAAACATCATCTGGTCATCATCATCATAATTAACATATTCATTAAGTTTAGGATTAAGGTCTCTCCTGGTGCAACATTACCATCACCTATTACACTGGTCGACAAAAAATGAACTCTTTTCTCTTCCACAAGAATAAAAATATGAGATTTTAGAATTATTTTTCATCCTGAATATAAATATCATTTCAGTTTGTTTCCTATCAAGCAAGAGTTTTCTGTGATATTCATTTACATTTTTTATAATTTTTAATAAAATCCATCTAACTCTAACTCATTCTGACTTACCTAGAAAGTGGTAGATAGTGATTTTCGGGCATATTTTCATCTGAAACATCTCTATTCTTGGTCCATCAGTAGTCAGCCAGCAGCATATTAGAACTCCACTTGCCTTGGTACCTCTTTTCCATTGTGGAAATTTGCTAGTAAAAACGCTCACCGTGCTCATCAGAGACAGCCCCAAGATTTCCCGGAAAGAAGTCTAAGTGAGAGTCCAAAAAGTGCATTTTTAAGGACATGTCGCATCCCATAGCTTTATAAGTATGTATAAGAGCAGCCACTATGTCACGATAAAACTGTGCCTGATGGAAACATTTTGACTACATATCTGAATTACGTATGAAAAAATGCACTAGATTCACTAATCAGATTTCTTGTGAAGAAAACCTTGTCAACCAGTGTTATATATTCATCGGGGCAGTATAACTCCGCCTTCCAGGCGCCCTAACCTCAGAAGTTGGTTACAATTATTCGCCATGCCATGAGAAAATACTAGAATGTCGAACGACAACTATAAAATATAACTGGGAGAATAATAGTTTTATTTATTTTCAGTTTAACTTTTTTTAGACAAGTTGAGAAGAAGAAAGTATCTGTAATGCATAATAGCATTCATTTCCAAAATTTAGCTTATTTTAATTTCTTTGTGCACCTCATTTACTGTACAGTCACTAATTATTTTAATATATTTCAATTTAGGATAAAATAATAAAATTACATTAGATATGTTTAATTGTGGTAAAATATAATTAAATGTGTTCGTGACAACAAAATTCAATATAATTTATTTGAAACTGTGAAAAGGAATTAAATCTTCTCGTTATTTTGCAGCTCCTTAAGTAGCCTACACAACTATAAATGTCTGTTGATAAACAGTAGTAGAAAAGTGAGTCATGCATGAATTGCGTAAACTAAACGAATTCATATCATCATCGCCAAGCGGCAATGGCACTACTGCGCAAGAATGGCCTTGACCTCCATTAACATCTGCCTCCATTCTTTTCTACCGTCTGTTAATGCCGAGGCTTTGTTTTAGAATTCTGGGTAAGGAGTTTTACTGAGGAATATATCAGCCACACGTCAAAGACAAGGGGGAATTTGAGAACCTTTCTTCTGAACCCTAACCTTAGATCTATCCGACAAGGTTAAACCTATCAGCAGCTACGCTGCCACAGATATAACTCTCAATTTCAAACAGGACACGCAATCCCTCCGTCACTAAAAGTGTACCCCAGGAGGGAAGCGAATTTCTCAGAAAATTGAATTTATTGTCCAATTTTGCTGGTTTACAATATATTTGCAAATATAGAAGCAAAGGCTTCATAGCATTTGGTGGGCGGGAATTACAACGTACATAGAGAAAAATTTGCATTTAGATCGGTACTTGCTCAGGTAGCTCAGATGATAGAGCACTTGTTCTAGAGAACCGGGTTCAAGTCCCGGTCTGAGCGTATAATTTTTCTCTTCAAATATCATGTATTTCTTTATTTGATTAAATTGTGTCTATACAGTTTTATTGCGAGAAAAGAAATATGGCAGTCGCTATAGTGATTTTTAAATGTTAGCTCTCCTATTAATCCCATCCTAATGGTCTGATTTTTGTTATTAACAAACTCGTCATTTATTCTCTTTATTGTGTATGCCGAGTTCAGTTCTTATCTTTTAGGCCCATAGCCTGTTCCTTCCAGAAACTGAGTCCCTCTATGTCCTTCTCGGTCTTTCAAGTGATCCTTCACTTCTCCATGTAGACTATTCCTTGCTACATGTTTAATTCTCTTCGATGTCGTGCGAGATACATGTTTGTTCCACTCGGTTCTACCTCCATCAAATCGCCTGATGTTTGTATATTTAACAGGTTTCTAATATTTTCAATTCTCACCTCATCTCTTTTATTTTTAAGCACGATTCTTCTTAAAATATTCATTTGATTGTATCTACAATTTGTTTCATTCTAGAAGTATCCTCTCTTATCTCTGAATCTATAATGGCAAGCCCAGCGTTGAGCATTGTTTAGGAGTTAATAGACCAAATTCATTTAGTTAACTTATTTGTCCATAGTTGTCATGAGTGGCATTGTGGTCAACATACAGACTCAATGCATGTCTCTGAAGCATTGGGCATATGACTGTTTTATATATATTCTTTTTTTAAGCCCATGTTTTCCTTTTACAGAGATTTAGGCGCTCTCCCCCTTACAGGGAAGAATTTGAACCATGCTAATTTAGTTACACTTGTTTTCGTATAGATATCATTTTGAGTGGTCCGTGGCCAGCCTTTCGCTTCATACTGACATCTAGGAGACCAAGGTAGTACTAGGACGGGAAAATTCGGTAAATTTTGCTTAGAGGCCTTTTCATTCAGACTTAAGGATTTTTTACGAGCCTGAAAATCTTCAGACTCGGGACCCACGGCTGAAAGTCCCTACCGGAGGACTTGCTCCTTGGATTTTTCCGTCCTAAAAAATCCATCGACCACGGCCGTGTTTGAACCCGCGACCCTCGGGACCAGAGGCAAGGAGCATAACCTCTAGTCCACCGCAGACTGCTTTATATATTCTCTTAAAATTAAAACACTTTAAGAGTTTAAAACAACATTTTCCAGTGCTTTGATATTCTGGAGTAGAGTGAGAAACATCAGGATAGATCACAGATAAGATTCACAAAATTAAGTGTGGAATATTGTAATTTTGTCTGAACATTTTCAGTTTGACTTAGTATCTTGAGATTGTTCATCATTGAACATAAGTGAAATTGGCTTGGACTGCCTCATTTTTATCTGCAAAAAAATCGGTCATGGATAACTATCGATGATGCTTTTACCACAGACGATAAAATAGCGTTGTATATACCTTACAACAAATAACACTGGTCAAAATGATTTTTGTCTCATAAGTACCAATAGTTGTAATTAATGCAGTTTTTTATTGTGATTTCAAATATGTATTCGGAATTTCTTCATCACCCACAGCTTTTTTTATTTCAATTTCAATTAATGGATTTAAATAATTATGTTTTAAATAAACGCTTTTTCGTCCATTTGTCCATTGTAAAATAAAACCAAATAAGCTAACTCAGGAGATTTCAGCTATGGAAAAGAGATATAAAGGCAAATGGAATTCTAATATGCTGGCCGATTACTGTTTGACCATCAAAAGGGATGCTCCACAGGCGAAATATAGCAGAAAATGGTAATTTCTTACTTTCTAGGTGAGTCTGAATGTTCGAATATTGTGTAGTTACGAATGTAGAAAATATTTAAGTGTTTGAAATTATAAATGCCTGCCTCTCGAAAACCTTGCGTGATGGAGAAAACCCGATATCATATTTGAATTTAGGAGAAAAATACTATCAGAATCACATTTTTTTTTTCTGAGACAAAAAAAGTTTATTTTTTTGTTGCTCAGTATAATTGAAGTGCAAGAAGACTAAGTACTGTATTTTGAGAATTGTACATAAAATAATTTAATCATAAAAAATTGTCCACCGCTGTGGTCTCGAGGTAGCGTGCTGCCTTGTCACGCAGCGGGCCAGGGTTCGATCCCCGGTCGGGGCAGTTTTTCAGGGTGAGCTTTTAATCGGGGTTTTTCCTCACCTGTAAGACAAATGTCAGGAAAACTTTAAGGCCCAAACGGTCCCCGAAATCATATGGCCATCATCATCATCCTTATCATTATCATCATCATCACCATCATCCTTCAACGGTGTGGAAAGCAACCGGAAGCTACCACACCTACACAATTCCCTTGTAAAGCTGCAAGCATAGCATGAAAATGCTATGATTTCAGTGAAGGACCTGCCTTCGGGCAGAATTACTATGGATGGTACATAAAATAATTTAATCATAAAAAATATAAGTAAATATATTTCAAAGGAACAGGTTATGTATTTCGCTCTGTACTCTCTTTTTAGTAATAGCATATATCTTAATTTAGGTTCAGGACATATATGTTATATGTATTCAATATTCCCTCTTACACGAAGATGATTTTGGAATGTTTGTCATACTATTATTCGTAGTATAAATATTTTACCCTCAACATTCTCGTAAAATTAGCGCATTTTAAAGATACGAGTATCTCATAACAAAGCTAGGACAAAGGAACAGTGTATATATATATATATATATATATATATATATATATATAGTATGATAAGAAAAATAAATGCCTGGACGGGGAGAGATCCGGGTTCGAATCCCGTCCAGGCATTTATTTTTGTTATCATACCATATTAAGCTTGCATTGCTCAATGTTAAACATTTAATAATAACATACATATATATATATCCTCAACTCATGTCCAACTAAGGGTCGGGTCGAGGGATGAGGTGAATTCTCATATATAGAGGTCTGTGAATGACAACGGTGCAGGCCGACCACGCCTGACGCACCATCACAGGGACAGGGGAACGAAATGAAACGAAATTAATGAGATGAGTATGGAAAAATTGTGGAATGAAATTGTGGCAGGGGAAAACGGGAGAAAACCCCGAGAATAACCTGCCCAAGCCACGTTTCGTCCACCACGAAACCCACACGAGTGACCGAGACTCGATCTCGGGACCCCAGCTGTGACAAAGAAACAAGTAGGCCTATTTTGGATACTCTATAATAAAAATGAAATATCACATATTTATACTATTTTTACTATATATTTCTGTACATGCTTGTGATATTAATATTACATGAAAGTCTGGACTCCAATTATCACAACCTTTGAACCAATATGACAATTGCGCACCGCAATAATTTACATGTCAAATAAATGTTCTCTGCCAGATAAGACAAGAAAACATTTATAACCTGTTATGGAAATAAAATTGCTTGTCACAGGTTAAAGGTCGCAAGTAAATAATCGGTAAATAAATAGATGCATTATTTTGTTACATTTAGACCTTACTACTGCTACTACTGCTGCTGATGCTGCTGCTACTACTACTACTAAATAATAATAATATTAATTCCGATTGAGGGTCTTTCCACTTTTCAGCGGTTTTACTTTTACCAGCCGGCTGCTGGCCCTTCACATCCACATGTGTCAATCACAGAGGTAAATGATCAACAGCCAGTGTAGGGGTGACATGTGGTTAGCATGTCGAGTCCCCCAGCCGTTATAGCTGGTTCCTCAACCTGGAGCCGCTACTTATTGTAGCTACCCAATTGCCTCACGATGCTGGGTGGGCACCGGTCCCATACTGGCCGAAATACCATGAGAAAATTTCTTCCCCCATGGAGACTCGAACCAGCGCAAGTGCCGTAGCTCTGCGCCAAGGCAATAATATTAACAATAATAATCATAACAATAATAATCATAATAATAATGATACATAGATCATCTGTTGATTAATGCCTTTGACATCGTCCGATTCCCAATAGCCAACTTTATCGGTCCATCCAATCTCCTGGTTGTAGGTACATGTTTCTCCTTCATGTATAAATATATTCCCTGACTCCAGGAGGGTTTAGGTCTTCCTCTGCCTCGTCTTCCCTCAGGTTTCCATTCCAAAACACATTTTGGTAGCCGATCCTCTTCCATTCGCTGGAAATTTCCGTACCATCTAAATTGCTGAGTTTTAATATAATCCAAAATAGTGTAATTTTCATTTTCTCCCTTATAACCGAGTTCCTTTTTTCTTTTTTTTTTTCCATTCTTGAAATTCCTGCTGTCTTTCGTATAAAATCCATTTCCGTTGCCAAAAGATACTTATTTGTGTATGTTGTTAATGGCCAAAGTTCTGCTCCATAAGTAATGATGCTTTTAACAATTGTATGATATATATATATATATATATATTAATTTTATTTTTATTATATTTTTATCCCACAATATTCCATTGAGGCAAGCAATTGCAAATTTTCCTTTATTATTTATTTTTATTATTTCCTCTTATGAAGATTTAGAATATATGACTAGAAAATTAATAGAAGAACATGAAAAATGGGGATTAATTTTGAGCATGAAAAAAACAAGTTATTTATCAATTGGTGAATCAGAACAAAATTTAATTTTGGAGACTGGAGAAACAATAAAATCTTGTAGTGAGATCACATATTTAGTAATTAAAATAAATAAAAAATGGGAGTTATGAGGAGGAAATGATAATAATAAAATAATAATAATAATAATAATAATAATAATAATAATGCTTTATTTTAGCTGGCAAAGTTAAGGCCATAAGGCCTTCTCTTCCACTTAACCAGTAAATAGTAAAATTATACAAAAATTACAGATTTATTACAATTTAAAAATATTATTAAAATATAGACTAAACAAAAGACAATGGTGATGTAATCTAATACTAGCTAATACTAACAAAAACATGGAATATAATAGAATTATAATAATATAAAATAAAGTAAGTAAAACTTCCTAGATAAGTATTTACAAATTGCTGAATATAGTTGTTATGCAGTTAATGTTTTCATTGTGTCCAACTTAAGATATCAGTTAATTTGGATTTAAATAATAATAGTGATTGACAGTCCCTAACATGACTCGGAAGTGTTCCATGCTCTAATCATTCAGTAGATAATATTGTGACGCAGGAAGTTTGGCTCAAGTTCAATAACAATACATTTAAATCAACTTATATTCGGCTCAATCTACTTCTAAGGCACATTAAGAATGTAATATTGAACTTAAAACACTCAGATAAGCCATACGTCTGTAACAGTTATTATAACTACAGAAAAAAAGTATGCTTGAACCTGGATTTGAACCCTGGATATCCAGCCCTGTGGGCTGTTACTCTACCTTTGAGCAACCCAGATATCCATGAACTGACATGAATTTTTCTTACTTTAAAACTCTCTATGATGAACACAATTTACATTACAGTAAGGGCTCCTTCATCAAAATAGGAGCAATATATCTTTAATTAATATTCCTTTTTTTTTCCATATAATATTGTTCATGCATCCAGCTATACTCGCTACTTGATTACCTTGACTATTTAACTCATGCCCCAAATGGGAGTCAATGGCCAATCACGTTTCAATGATTTCTGTTTTACAACCACTCAACAGTCGTGTTTCACGAAATATTTATCAGTGTTATATTTATCATATTAAAGAAAGCTCCTCCTTTTTAATATTCTGAACAGGTCTGACCATTATTTTGCAGTGACTGAGCCTATAAGAAATACGGCTACCAGATTGTATATATAGTGCACATAGCGCTTGCAGGAGTTAATATAAAACATTTGTAGCAATTTATTATACCCAAAAACAGAAACCACTGTTTGCACTTTCTTAAATGTGTTTTTTTTCCCAGGTAATAATCCAGAAAAATATAATTGTCATATTTACATCATACGACATCAGAAATGAATTAATATACAGTTTGATGTGTTTCATTTTTTCTCCACTAGAGAGCATTCTTACAATATTGCGTTCCTTTGGCAATAAATAGTATGATCTGGTTGCAGTGATAAACAAAAGAAGCAGATGAAGCGTACATATCGTTTCTCATTTGTTTTCAAACATCGCCGTTTACATTAAATATATAAATATTTTAAAATAACTATAGTTAAATAATGATTTGTGAGCAAATAGCTTAATTTTATTCGTTAAATAGTCCTAACAAATGCCACTCTTGATTTCCAAATTCTCTAGATAAATTCACTCCTCACTTCGTGAGTCGTGAATTTATCTATAATTTGGAAATCACTCGTGGCATTACTTATGATAGTTTGTTTCTTTAAAAAAATTAGCTATTAGACCTCGAAAACACACACACACACACATACACCCTGTATGAAGGCATGGGTGCTCCCTAGCGGGAGTTTCTTGACCAAGCTAATTTATTAACGTTTAGTGATTAAATAAAATAAAACTGTTAAAGTTTTATACGATTTTCATATTTACTTTCATACAAATTCGTCAGCTGTTTCAGTACTTTGTAACTTCTTCAGACGAATACTGTTTTATTTTGTTTAATCACTAAACATAATGGATTTTCATCAAGTAAACACTAAATTAATAGATTACTTAATTACACTTATTTACCCACAGATGTCAGTGAGTGACATGTGGTTAGCACATCGCTTCAACGAGACATCTAGTAGACAACTAGGCAATACTTGGACATATGAAGTCGGTTAAATTTTGCATAGAAGTCTTTTATCGGGCTTGCGGTTTTTTACCAGCTTAAAAAAACTTTAGACTCGAGGCCCACGGCTCAAAGTCCCTCCCGGTAAATTGACCTTTGGATTTTTCATTCTAAAAATTCATCGATCCTGGTCTGGTTTAAACTGCTACCCTCGGGATTAGAGGATGAAACATAACCAATAGACCACCGCGGCCGACTGTTATATATGGTATCGATGAAGATTTATATTTTTCGAATCACCTTTTGATGATCATCATTTTCTACGGATTAGGTATTTGCCAGTTCCGATCTCACATCAGTTCAGCCTATCTCTTTCTTGGTCTTCCTACCGATTTTCGTCCACCAGAATTATACATCAATGCCATCTTTTATATCCTATTCTCTGCCATTCTTTGCAAATGCTCTATCCCATCGTTTACCAACATGTGGTTCGCGAACCCCGAGGGGATTCGCAAAATATTTCAAGGGGTTCATGGAGAAGACTGCATAACAGTGAATTACGTGGTCTTTATAGGAAACCAGATATAATGAGAACAGTTAAGTCTCATGGACTGCGATGGGCAGAACATGTGGCACGAATGGGGAATGAAAGACATGCAGTTGGTAGACCAAGCATGAGGTGGGAGAATAACATTAACTATGATTTGAGAAAAGTAGATTATATAGGGATGATTGGAAAACATTGGCTCAGGATAGGGATGTATGTCCGCGCAGCCATGAACCTACGGGTTCGATAGTGTCAGTGAGTTAGTTAGTTCGCCAAAACTTTTCCGTAATGGCTGTTTTCGAGGCTAGGCCTATTATTGATTCCTTCATTTCTACGGCATTGCAATAATAATAATAATAATAATAATAATAATAATAATAATAATAATAATAATAATAATAATAATAATAATATAATCCATCTATCCATAGTAATTCTGCCCGAAGGCAGGTCCTTCACTGCAATCATAGTATTTTCATGCTATGCTTGCAGATTTACTATTGAATTGTAGGTGTGGTAGCTTCCCGTTGCTTTCCACACCGGTGAAGGATGATGATGATGATGATGGTGACAATGATAAGGATGATGATGATGGCCTTATGATTTCGGGGACCATTTGGGCCTTAAAGTTTTCCTAACATTTGTCTTACAGGTGAGGAACAACCCCGATAAAAACCTCACCCAGAAAAACTGCCCCGACCGGGGATCGAACCCGGGCCCGCTGCGCGACAAGGCAGCACGCTGCCTCGAGACCACAGCGGTGGACTAATAATATAATAATAATAATAATATAATTAAATTAACCCTATAATGCCACTAGTTACATATGTGTGAGATCGGGAATTTATCACATAATTTCCACAATAAATTAATATTTACCGCGAATGCCTGATTTACAATTATGTAACAACGTTAGGAATGTATTTCAATTCGCTACAACTAGGCCTACACGTTGTGTAACTTTTAAGCTGTAACTAGAGTAACTTTAGATTTTAAGGGTTAATTTAATTTATTTTTATTAATCCTTTTGCTTGGAATTAAGTTTTATGCATGTATACTGTGTGTATATTTAAAAGTCAGTGGTTCACCAAACTCCAAACGTTGTGGAAGGGGTTCGCGAGTCGAAAAAAGATTGGGAACCGCTGACTCTAATCAATTGTTCCTGTGTTCTTCTATTTGTTGAAGAAGTGGTTGTACTTTTAGTTCCTCTCTAATATTATCATTTCTAATATGTTCTTCTCTTGTACAACCTTTCGCAGCCCGTAGGAAGCTCATTTCGCCTGCCTGAATTATATTTTTTTCACTTTCATACATCGCCACCTTTTGATGATAAGAAGCTCAATAAATCAGGGCAAGATAACCCCGCCTTCCAGATGCCCCAACCTTATAAGTGGATTACAATTACGCCATTGCCAGAAGAGAACACCAGAAATGTCTAAAAGGACAATACTGGGGGCATTAAAATATATATATATATATATATATATATATATATATGGTATGATAAGAAAAATAAATGCCTGGACAGGATTCGAACCCGGATCTCTGAGTCTGTACCTCAGTGTGATATCCATTACACCACCAGGCGAATCCAATTCAAACATTTATTTTTCCTATATATGTATTATATTCTCCATTATTACTAGATGTCGCGAGAACTCGGTCTTCACTGCCATCTAGTAGCTGACTATAACAAGTAAGCAAATTAAAGAGAACATTTTTACTTTATAGCAGTGAAGCTTTATCGATGTTATAATTAAATGTTTAACATTGAGCAATGCAAGCTTAATATGGTATGATAAGAAAAATAAATGCCTGGACGGGATTCGAACCCGGATCTCTGAGTCTGTACCTCAGTGTGATATCCATTACACCACCAGGCGAATCCAATTCAAACATTTATTTTTCCTATATATGTAAAGTGTGATATCCATTACACCACCAGGCGAATCCAATTCAAACATTTATTTTTCCTATATATGTATTTTACATATATAGGGAAAATAAATGTTTGAATTGGATTGTATTTTACATATATAGGAAAATAAATGTTTGAATTGGATTCGCCTGGTGGTGTAATGGATATCACACTGAGGTACAGACTCAGAGATCCGGGTTCGAATCCCGTCCAGGCATTTATTTTTCTTATCATACCGTATTTAACCTTGCTTTGCTCAATGTTAAACATTTAATTATAACATATATATATATATATATATATATACTTATTGCTTCGGAATTCGTTAAAATTGTGGGGAAATGAGCTGTCAGTCCATGTATGTGCGGCAATATTATATATTTTCGGTATACTCCTGTTTTATCTGTTACAGTCCAAATATCCGTTAATATTGTGTTTCAAAATATAATGAGGTGTGTATGTGACACCCAGCATATTGTTATATAATGTCAGTTGTTGGAAGCGGTGAAGAGAGGAATTTCACAGTCTTCTCGATAGTTGCAGCACCAGTATAACACTCAACTACAAGTGTCTGTCGACAAACAACAATAAAACTAGGGGTGGTACGTCTCTCTCGTATAATGAAGTCCGGATTTAACACGTGATTGTAATTTTAGAAGCGATAGGTGTTACAAAACTCAGTCACCAATTAACTCCGGCGTATCACTGACATTTTAATTAAAAATAAAACAACCCCTTCCCAAACTGATTTACCACTACTGACTGGCGTTCAAATAAAGAGTTCGTTAATTCATGCCTACCAGCAACTCATCTACTTCAATTCGATTCAAAAGTTTCAAAAAATACAATGATTTTGAATGAAGTATATATATTGCAAAATTATGGGGGAAATGAAAGAAAATTTGCAACCGCAGTAATTCAGTAGCTCATAAATTGAAGGATAAAATAATTAATTTCCAGTGATGTACTAAATTGATTGATCGAGCAATTTTAATTGCATTGTGAATGTATAATTTGAATTATTGTTCAGTGAATATGTACTTTTATTAGGGATGCGAGTGCAGGTTTTATGGTACGAAAGGAAACAAAAAATTCCCTCATTCAGGAAATGCAATCGATATTGGGGTGAGTTTTTTCTGCTTTACAGAATATATATTTGTTTGCTCTTGAACTTACTTACTTACTTACTCACTGGCACTATCCGTAGGTTCATGGCCGCGCGGACATAAGCTCTCCATACATCCCTATCCTGGGCTAATGCTTTCCAATCATTCCCTGCATAATATACTTTCCTCAAATCATAGTTAATGTTATTCTCCCACCTCATTCTTGGTCTACCAACTGGGTGTTTTTTCCTCTGGCTTTCCTGCAAGAAGCTTCCATGCGCAACTTGGCATGGGTTCCCTGAAGTAGTCACCGAGAACCGAATGTGGGACTATTGATCTCCGGAAAATTTTACCCCAGTTGAACACATGTCCGCATTTCTTGACGGTTGTATTTTACGGTGAAAGGTCATCACTCTTTCGACCAAGGTACTTTTTTCGTCTGGTTTAACACCTTCATGAACCGTACATTTTAAGTACAATTACACTGAGCAACAAAAAAGAAACTTCTTTTTTGCCTCAGAAAGAACATATGTCATTCTGATAGTATTTTTTCTCCCGAATTCAAATATGATATCGGGTTTTCTCCATCACGCAAGGTTTCCGAGAGGCAGGAATTTATAATTTAAAAACACTTAATATTTTCTACATTCGTAACTACACAATATTCGAACATTCGGACTCACCTAGTATGTAAGAAATGACGATTTTCTGCTATATTTCGCCTGTGGAGCATTCCTCTTGATGGTCCAACAATAATCGGCCAGCGTATTAGGATTCCATTTATGTTGATACCTCTTTTTCATAGCTGAAATCTCCTGATGAAAGTGTTCATCGCTCACTACGCCAAGATTTTCCGGGAAGAAATCTAGGTTTATTAAAAAGATAATTATTTAAATCCATTAATTGAAATAAAAAACTGTAAGTGATGTAGAAATTCCGAATACAAATTTGAAAACACGATAAAAAACTGCATTAAGCATAGCTATTGGTACTCATGAGACAAAAACCATGTTGACTAGTGTTCTTAAAGATAGAAATTCCATATTTTCTGTTAAAGAAATTTATACCTATAGACTTATATACATATTTTGAAGAGGATAAATAGCGTTCTACTATTTGAAGGGTATAAAAAAGAAACTATTTTATTTGTTACGTCAGTTACTATATATATTTGTGTTATTTTGGCGAAAATTATCTGATCAATTGATTTGGCGTTTACATGATGAAATCCATTTTTATAAATATAAATAAAACTTTAAGTTATGTTTATATTTATGAAAATTATCTGGTTTTCTGCTGATCTCATGTATCTTTCACACCTCTCTTATGATATGGAGAAGTTACCTTAACACTAGTAATGTCCTATACACTATCCAAATTCCGCGAGAAAATTTATTTCCTTAAGGAGACCAGAAATTAGCGAGCATTTCGTTTTCTAACATAATTCATGAAGGTCTGGACCACAATAATGTGGCACGGGAAATTAACGGAGAGTATTCTCTAGTGAATAGCACAACCATCTGGATATAGGTGACTGCAGTAATAAAAATAGCAGTATTACTATGGAGTTTTTTTAGCGAATTCCGAAGGATTGAAGCTATTGAAGTTTTTCTCATGAAAATAATTTTGAAACGTTTTCACCGATCATATCTAGATATGCATCGAAAATAATATTACCAATACTTTATGTCCGTCAATTCTCTAGCTGCCGCAAATTTTGTTTTATCTGTACGAAATTTGGCATATCGTAATAAATTAACAAATACAGTCAAATTCATTAATCAGCAAAATCAGACCATCAGATGGGTGTTCACACAAAACGAAAATTTGTAAATGTCTCTGGCGATCGCAATTATCGATGTTTCGCGAAGAAACTCAGTATATGCTACTAAAATAAAAGGAGGAAGGAGGTATTAAAAATAAGCCAAATGTGACTATGTGACTATTAGAACTGCGGGTTTATCTGAAACTCCAAATTAAACCGCCATAAAATATATATATATATATATATATATATATATATTATATATAATGGATGGTTGTGGTTTTAAGAGATTTTCTTCAGTGGCTTACTGTATCTATCTTTATTTAGATGTCAAACGAATGGAATTATTCCCTGACACTTTTTGATAGTTTGGAAAATCGTTTCAGTGTAGAATAAGGTAAAATTTCTAATGTAATTTTTTTCACAGTAAATATTTTATCCAGTTCAGCTAGTGAAATGTTGTTTTAATTATCACGAATTAACTTAGGAAATATAGTAATAAAAACAGTAGCCTTTGCAGACGACCAGATTTTAATAGAAAAAAACAGAGGACGACTACAAAGAATGCTATATAAACTAAATCAAATATAAAAAAAATACAACATGGAAATATTATCAGAAAAATAAAAAACAATGGCCTTCAAGGGCGCTCGTCCAGTTCGGACAAAGATAATATTTGAAAATAAACCAATAGAACAAGTGGTAAGATATAACTTCCTAGGTTGCGAAATATAATACACAGCGGAAACAGATATGAATAACAAACTAAATAAGTTTAATTATGTAACAGGAACATTAAAAATAACTTTGAAAAATAAAGCCAGGTAAGAGTCTATAAGTAAATTATACAAGAAAATGGCAGTGCCTATTATTACTTATGGATCCGAAACATGGACAGTGGCAACACAACAAGCTGCCAGAATACAAGCTGCTGAAATGAGATTCCTCAGACCAATGGCAGGATATCAAAGAACAGACAAAAAACATAACAGAAATAAGACAACTAAAAGTAGAGGAATTAAACACAACAATAGTGAAATACAGAACAAACTGGAAAGAACACTTGGCAAGGATGACTGAGAATAGAATACCAAAACCAGCATACAGCTATTCACCACGAGGAAGAAGAAGTTTGGGAAGACCAAAGAAAAGATGGAAAGAGCAGCTATTTGGAGCCGGAACAGTCTAGTAAATAAGCCTAAACCGTGACGAAGAAGGAGCACACTAATTTGCGCTCTAACGACTATCAAGCATAATTTGCTGATATTGCACGGAAATAAAAAAATGTATTTTTGGTGAAGCAACCTTTACTGTGATTAAATTGTGTTCACTAGAGGAAGTTTTTAAAGTAAGAAAAATTCACGTCTATTCATGGATGCCTGGGTAGCTCAAAGGTAGAGTATCAGCGCCCAGAGCTGGATATCCAGAGTTCAATTCCAGGTTCAAGCATAATTTTTCTGTAGTTATAATAACTGTTGCAAACGGATGACAGATCGAATCTTTCAATTTTAATATTATACCTATAACGTGAATTCTATATTCACTAGTGTGGGCCGAAAAAACTCATGTTTTATTTCGTAGTTGTAATAGCGCGAAAAAGTTGCGAATTATAACTTATAGACAAAAGAAAATAAAATAAATCAAAATCGGTTGACATCTTCCGGTCGCGCAAAGTCTCTAACGTTTAACAAAATATGAAAAAAACTTCATTTTTGAGATTATTTTTTTAATATTTTAATTATATGTTTTAGTAATGTAATAGTTTGTATCGTCTTCAAATAGAGCCTAAAGACATGGTGTTTTAATTTGGTTTAGATAAGTTGATATCTTCGGTCGCGCATACTGTAAGCTCCAAAATTTGCCAGAATAATATATTTTTACGCATTTTTGGTATTTGATAAATACTTTCAGAGTATTGATTGTCAGATCCCACAGATAGACATAAACGTGCTTAGCAAAGATCAGCAATACCTACTTGATATTTAAAAAAAATCACAAAAATGAAGTTTTTTTTCATATTTTGCCAAACTTCAGAGCCTTTGCGCGATCGGAAGATGTCAACCGATTTTGATATTTTTTTCTTTTTTTTATAGCTATATAATTCGCTATTACAACTTCGAAATAAAAAATGAGTTTTTTCGGCCTACCCTAATGTAGATTGAGTCGAATATACAGTTGATTTGAATATAAGGGTATCGAATTTGAGCCAAAATTCCTGCGTCATAATATTAGTATTTGGGTCTAAATGTAGAAAATGAAGACTCTATTTAATTACCGATTATTTAATTGCGACCTTCAACCTGTAAAAGCAAATTTATTTTCACGACAGTTTATAAATGTTTTTTTGTCTTATCTGGAAGATGACATTTATTTGACATGTCAATTATTGAGGTGCTCAATTGTAATATGGGTTCAAAGGTTGCGATAACACTGAGCAACAAAAAATAAACATTTGTTTGTCTCAGCAATAAAAATATGTGATTCTGATAGTATTTTTTGGTCTGAATTCAAATATGATTTCGAGTTTTCTCCATCACGCAAGGTTTCCGAGAGACAGGCATTTATAATTTCAAACACTTTAATATTTTCTACATTCGTAACTACACATTATTCGAACATTCCGACTCACCTAGAAAGTAAGAAATGACGATTTTCTGCTATATTTCGCCTGTGGAGCATCCCTCTTGATGGTGCAACAATAATCGGCCAACATATTAGGATTCCATTTGCCTTGATATATCTTTTCGATAGCTGAAAACCACCTGAGTTAGCTCATTTGGTTTAATTTTACAATGGACAAAAAAAGTGTATTAAAAATAATTATTTAAATCCATTAATTGAAATTGAAATTAAAAGAAACTGTGGGTGATGGATAAATTCCGAATACACTTTAAAAACACGATAAAAAACTGCATTAAGTACAACTATTGGTACTCATGAGACAAAAATCATGTTGACCAGTGTTAATTAATTGCGACCTTTAAACTGTGACAAGCAAATTTATTTCCATAACCGCTTATAAATATTTTCTTCTCTTATCTGGAGGAGGACATTTATTTGATATGTCAATTATTGCGGTCCTCAATTGTCTTATGGGTTGAAAGGTTGTGATAATTATAATTGAATCAGTCATTTCGAAAAGGGATCATCTACGATTTTTTGTGAAATTCACTTTTTTCGTTATTCCATGTTTACATACGTCCTTACATCGATTCCGCGTGAAAAATGATCAAATACACAATTCTTTTACCACTTTCTGACTTCACCTTTCATTTCGAAAAAGGATCAACTCGCCGAGTTGTTCCCTTTTCGAACGGACCGACGAACGAATGTGATCTTAACTTCAGCTGCATATCTATCCTCTTGCAGTCTTTCTGTGTTATCAGAGTAAACAATATTAAAACCATGCTACAATCGTTATTTTTGTATTATTTATTTAATGCAAGGCACTCCGTATACCGAGTATGGGTAAAGGTGTTCCAAAAGAACAAAAACATTATTTTGCAATAAATACATTTTACGAATTTGAGTGTAATAATGACAAGCCTAGAACCGTAATCGGCCGGAAATTCATTGACACCATTTTAGGGGAACAAGAGTTCTACTTGCTCAAACCATAGCCCCCAGAATTACTGCAAATACCAGATGTGAAAACACACCCCGCCTACATCAGCAAAGTACCAATCAATCACAAAAAAATGGATGACGTAAAGAAACTTCATCAGTACATTCCTGATATCCATCGACATTTTTATGATGATTTATTCAAATGGCCTATACAGCTGAAGTAGTATAGAGAACGCCGAAGATGTTCAATGATTAAATTTTTCGGATGTACTTATTTTATAGTCACTTCCAAATGATGAAATGTAATAAAATGTATACAGTATTATTCCATCTATGTAGTTATTTCGCAATAATATATTTTTTTTAAATAAATGTGTTTAATTTTGTAAAAAGTTTCTTCGTTCATTTCGAAAAGGGATCATCTCCGGAAAATTGTAATTAGTTTTTTGGGAAAACCAACAACAAGAAAGTCATGTAAATCGGTAAGTGAACGTGAATGGGCATGAACATTATTCAGTAGAAATTTCAGATTCATAGCTTTATCCTGGACAACTGAATCAGTTTTTTTCCCTCTCATGTAAAATTCGATCAGCTTTCGATGATCCCTTTTCGAAATGACTGATTCAATTGGAGTCCAGATTTTTATATAATAATATCCAAATATGTAAATAAAATGGTAGAAGTATGTGATATTGCATTTTTATTATGTACGTTTTAGTAAAATACCTGTTTATTTGTCACCGCTGGGGTCCCGAGATCGAGTCACGGTCACTCATATGGGTTTTGTGGTGAACGAAACGGAGCTTGGACAGGTCTTTCTCGCGGTTTTCTTCATTTTTCCCATGCCGCAATTTCATTCCACCATTTCCCCATACTCATCTCATTATTTTTGTTTCATTTCGTTCAGCTTCCCCTGTGATGGTGCGTCAGGCGTTTTCGGCCGGCACCCATGTCATTCACAGATCTCTATATAAGGGAATTCATCTGCTCTGATCCCTCGACTCGACCCTGAGTTGGACACGAGTTGAGGATATATATACTGATTCGCCACTGTGGTCTCGAGGTAGCGTGCTGCCTTTCACGCAGCAGCCACTGGTTCGTTTCCCGGTTGGGAGAAGCCTTCTGGGTGAGGTTTTTTCGGAGTTTTTCGTGACCTGTAAGGCAAATATCAGGAAGCATTTTTGAGGCCCAAACGCTCCCCGAACATCATCTGGCCATCATCATCATCCACACCTATGATTCCCTAGAAAAACTTCAATGCTTAGCATGAAAATGTTATAATTGCAGTGAAGGATCTTCCCTAGGGCAGAACACTGTAAAAAATATATATACTGTTTCTTTGGCCTTGCTTTGTTATTAGATACTCATATCTTTAAAATGCGCTAATTTTACGAGAATGTTGAGGTTAAAATATTTATATTACGAATAATGGTACAACAAACAATCAAGAAAACATCTTCCTGTAAGAGGGAATAATGAATACACTCAGCCTCTAACGGAAATGAGTACCAGACGCTTGTTGTGGGGTAAAAGCGCAGGGCTGACAACCCGGCTGACATAAAGTGCCGATTGTCTAGAAAAAGTGGGAGCCTTAACCTCCTACTAACCCAAGGGCCTCCGGGCCTGTTGTGGGATCACTTTTATAAGACATATGTCCTGAATCTGAATTAAGATATATGCTAATACTAAAAAATACTACAAACACATAACCCGTTAATATTCAAACATATTTACTTATATTTTTTATGTTTAAATTATTTTATATAAAAATCACAAAATACAGTACTTAGTCTTCTTGCACTTCAATTATTCGTTGCAAGGTACATAGAACACTATTTTACCGTCTGTGGACAAGCATAATCGATAGTTATCCAATACCGTTTTTTAAAAATGACAGTCAAAGCCAATTTCACATACGTTCAATCTCAATATACTAAGTCAAACTGAAGATGTTCAGACGAAATTAGAATATTCCACACTTAAATTTTTGAACCTTATCTTTGATCTATTCTGACATTTCTCACTCCACTCCAGTATATCAGAGCACTGAAAAATGTTGTTTTAAACTCTTAATGTGTATTTAATTTTAAAAGTTATCTTTAATATCAGGATTGAATGGAACCTTGAGGTGAGGGGAGAGAGAGAATTGTTCGCTTACACCCTTTTTTATTATAGTTAGGAATAGCACAAACTCTTTTAAAATACAACTGGTAGTAACATTAAGAGGTTTGTCTAATAATTAAAATATTTGGTCTGTATATTGCTTTTTAAGAGGGTTACAAATTAGGAAAAAATAATGAGACTAAGGTTTCCTAGAAAGTCATTAACCATAATGAAGATTTGCATTTTAGGATATATGTGTATTGTTCCTAGAAGAAGATAAACCTTTTGAAAGTTTGCATTGAGTTTCAGTAAATTGACTAGACAAGGTATAATGATATGTCTATGACCTGTCAATCACTTGAGCTTCCAAACAGAGTTCAGAACAAATAATAGAAATTTTACTTATTTCCAT
The DNA here is from genome assembly GCA_030220185.1 of Diploptera punctata. Classification (NCBI taxonomy): domain Eukaryota; kingdom Metazoa; phylum Arthropoda; class Insecta; order Blattodea; family Blaberidae; genus Diploptera; species Diploptera punctata. The sequence goes on along the minus strand of JASPKZ010007817.1, from coordinate 3,900,609 downwards.
TACTGTATGCAAAATGTTGTGATGAACTTACATTTTAAGGCCTTTATATAAAAAATGTAATATTCTAACAAATATGTAGAATTGGGTAAAATATATAAAAATATGTAATAATAATAATAATAATATAAATAATAATAATAATAATAGTTTTATTTTAGCTGGCAGAGTTAAGACCATAAGGCCTTCTCTTCCACTCAACCAGCGAATAGTAGAATTATTAAAAAATTACATACTTATTACAATTTTAAGATGTTATTAAAATACAGACTAAACAAAAATCTATAACGATTTATCTAATACTAACAAAAACATGGAATATAATAAAATTAAAATGATATAAAATAAAGTATCTTCCTAGATGATTATATTTATAGAATGTTGTATATAGTTTTTATGCAGTTAATGTTTTCATTGTGTCGAACTTAAGATATTAGTTAATTTGTATTTAAATAATGATAGCTGTTGATAGTCCCTGATATGACTGGGAATTGAGTTCAATGCTCTAGTCATAGATATTGTGTAAGATTCAGAATATAGATGTGTCCTGTGCTGTGGTATCAAAAGTAAAGAAGAGTCTTGTGATCTTGTTCCTAAATTGTGATGAGCCGATAAATTTTGAAAACGTGTTATTAAATAACTTGGTAAATGTGTGTGCAGAATTTGGAATAATAATGTCAAACTTGAGTATAAATCTAGATTCATATGAGCCGTCAACATTTTCGGTTATTACGAAATAACATATGAAGGGGAAAAAATGTAATTACACAAGAATCCGAACTTCTGATAATTTAAACAGTATTATTCAAACTTATGTAATGAAAATGTTCCACCTGAATTAAATATAAGTGTTTGGGATAGTGGTTCGGATCTAATTACGAAGATTTTTTTTTCTTCTTCTTCTTCTTCTTCTTGTTCTTCTACTACAATGTTTAGGCTATGCAGCCTGTTCCGGCAAAGTTAAAAGTGGAGTCTATCTTCCACGTGGTCGGCCAACATCTCTTGTTCCTCTGGGATTATACAGGAATGTTCTTTTTGCTATTAGTTATTCATTCTCATTAAGTGTTCTGTCCATTTCTCATTATTTTTGCTGATTTTATCTTCAATTTTATATATATTTAATTCTTCTCGTATAGTTTTATTCCTTATTCTATCCGCTCTTGTGCATCCTTTCACATTACGTAAAAACAGCATTTCCGCTGTCTGTATCCTGCTTTTATCCCTTGATTTCATTATCCAATTTTCACTTCCACACAACAACAAAGGAACAGCCATTGTTTTATATAATTTAAGTTTCGTATCTTTCCTTGTTTTTCGACCTAAGGTTCTTTTTATGGTTCCACAAATAGCCTGAAATTTATTTAATTTATTTCCTATATCTTTATTTTCTCTATAAGTTATATCACATCCTAAATATTGGAAATGTGTGATACTTGTTCTATTATTTTGTTATCCAGTACAATTTTTTATCTAATCCCATATTTACCAATAAAAACGCCCAGTTGGTAGACCAAGAATGAGGTGGGAGAATAACTTTAATTATGATTTGAGGGAAGTATATTATACAGGGAATGATTGGAAAGCATTAGCTCGGGATAGGGATGTATGGAGAGCTTGTGTCCGTGCGGCCATGAACCTGCGGGTTCGATAGTGCCAGTGAGTAAGTAAGTAAATGCCATTACTTTCGACTTATTTATTGATATTTTACATTTTTGTTTCTTCTGCATACATTTATATCAATGAGAAAGAAGACAGATGACATATGTATAATAAAGATCTTCCAGTGTTTCCGTTAATAAGAAAATATGTAATTACATACAAACCCTAGCTTTAATAATAACTTTACCACATTGTTCATAATTTAAACTTTAGTTTTTTTATATAATTCGGTTAGTAGTAGTGTAGACTTGGTAGTTTTAACATGCGCTAGAGAATTCAGTTACATTAAGAAAAACTAACATTTGAGGCAATGTGTGAGTTCGTTTTTGGTGCAGACTACTGCAACTGTTTCTTCAGAAAAAAGTGTTCCTTTTCATTAAAAGGAACATGGCACTTTATTTTAATGTGCTCCACATTCCACACAGTGGTGCTGCATTCCATTGCACTGGATTCGGCAAATTCGTCCCTAGGTTCGCAGCCAAGCTGTTTTCGTCACAGATAAAAATGGTCTCCTAGCAACGGGAAAAGTACAGCATTAGCTGTAGTGCATAGAGTTAACTAAAACAACTATTCCCTTGGTATTACCTGGAAACTTTGCCACTCCACACTGTAGTCTGCACTGCCTCCAACTTCACGATATAATGTGCTAACTATGATAGTGTTAACATAACAAATAAATTACGGACTGCCGTACATTAACGTCCTTCGGAAGCCTAATTAATAATTTCTGTGTGTGTGTGTGCATATATATATATATATATATATATATGTATATATATATAACTTTCCTCATTAGAGGATTGCCTCAAGGACAAAGTGATACAGACAATTAATTTTTGAAATTGATGAAATACATTTTGTAAATACACAAATAGGAATGAGATGCACAAAGAAATTAAACATAGGCTCAATTCTGGAAATGCGTGCTATTATGCATTGCAGAGACTCTTGATGTCCCAACTCCTTTCAAAAAACGTTAAACTGAAAATATATAAAACAATTATTCTACCAGTTATATTATATGGGTGCGAAACATGGACTCTTACTTTAAGAGAGGAAAGGAGATTACAAGTATTTGAGAATAAAGTACTTAGGAAAATTTTTGGACCAAAGAGAGATGAACAGACAGGTGAATGGAGAAGACTACCTAACAATGAACTACATGGTCTTTACAGGAAGCCAGATATAATAAGAACAGTTAAGTCTCGTAGACTGCGATGGGCAAGACATGTTGCACGTATGGGGAATGAAAGACTTGCATGGAAGCTTCTTGTAGGAAAGCCAGAGGGAAAATGCCCAGTTGGTAGACCAAGAATGAGGTGGGAGAATAACATTAACTATGATTTGAGGGAAGTAGATTATACAGGGAATGATTGGAAAGCATTAGCTCAGGATAGGGATGTATGGAGAGCTTATGTCCGTGCGGCCATGAACCTACGGGTTCGATAGTGCCAGTGAGTAAGTAAGTAAATACATTAAAACATTTCAAATTGTAATTGAAGTATACATACTATAAAGTAGAAATTTTGTAAATATAGTTTCTTAAAATTGAAATTGATCCTCTAATGTGAGCGATGGGAATTTCAGAAATATACACCCTGTCCAAATCTAAGGAATTCCAAAATTTAGCTAAGAATCCTAGTATAGTACCTCTTGCCCCGATCATCAATCCTGTGATAGTTATACTATCTAATTGGTATTTACTTTGTAATAGTTAATTGTTGGCTCATAATATGGCTTTCTTTTCACAGTCAACTTCCTCAGGTTGGCCAGTATGAGTCTCAAAACGGATTGTGGGATCTAATATCATACCAATTTTAGAAGATGGTCTAAATGCAATAATATATATTCGTCTGTTACTTCCATTAGTGGCCACACCATTAACTTCCTCATAAACTGTGTATCCATAATCTCGCAAGGCTTCTGCCATTATATTTCGAACAGTGTGGTGCTGAATGTTTCTCAGTGATTCTCCAAGCGGACAAGCCCCAAGGACGTGTGCAAGGGTTTCGGGCTCTCTGCGACGTCAACATAGGGTATCGTCAATATATATAAGTTATTATTCTCTGTGAGTCTATCTGTCCTTTATGGTCTCAATAACTACTTCGGGTTTTCACCATCATTTAGAGAATGTTTCTGGGACAATTAACGTATATAACATATTACTATAAGTAATATATGACTGGAGTTTAAAAAAAGTGCATCGGTGCACTAAAAAATAGGTTTCTATACTCTTAAATGACTTACGCTGCCTAATCCTTAACAAATACGCCAAATGAATCTTCACGAAATTAAAAATCTAAAGAAAGTCCCGCACCGTAGCCGAGCGGTTAAGGTAGGAAGCCTTGGCGCAGAGCTACGGGACTTGCGCTGGTTAGAGTCTCCATGGGGGAAGAAATTTTCTTATGGTATTTCGGCCAGTATGGGATCGGTGCCCACCCAGCATCGTGAGGCAATTGGGTAGCTACAATAAGTAGCGGCTCCAGGTTGAGGAACCAGCTATAACGGCTGGGGGACTCGACATGCCAACCACATGTCACCCCTACACTGGCTGTTGATCATCTACCTCTGTGATTGACACATGTGGATGTGAAGGGCCAGCAGCCGGCTGGTAAAAGGGCAACCGCTGAAAAGTGGAAAGACCCTCAATCGGAAATGTCCCGCGCCGTAGCCGAGCGGTTAAGGTAGGAAGCCTTGGCGCAGAGCTACGGGACTTGCGCTGGTTCGAGTCTCCATGGGGGAAGAAATTTTCTCATGGTATTTCGGCCAGTATGGGACCGGTGCCCACCCAGCATCGTGAGGCAATTGGGTAGCTACAATAAGTAGCGGCTCCAGGTTGAGGAACCAGCTATAACGGCTGGGGGACTCGACATGCTAACCACATGTTACCCCTACACTGGCTGTTGATCATCTACCTCTGTGATTGGCACATGTGGATGTGAAGGGCCAGCAGCCGGCTGGTAAAAGGGCAACCGCTGAAAAGTGGAAAGACCCTCAATCGGAAAGAAAGTCTACAAAATTACACGATAGCATATGTCTACAGTCAGATTCAACCCAGGAAGTTTGGAATAGGGAACTGGGTTGCCATTTGAACAGTATTTTCTTGAGAGAAATCCTTAAATAAAACTGAAGTTTTCAACACAGCAGGTACAGAGTTGTAAGTTTTAGCTGTCCAAGCCACCCATTCTTAAAGAAAAAAAAACAGTTACTACTTGTCGCTCTCGTGTGAACCTGTACTATCCTGTGTGAAAGTGTCGACTCTCATATTTACTATAAAACTAGTCTGCGTGCCATAAAAGCAAAACTATATTTTTTAAATGTAGGCCTATATTGCATAGATTTGTAAAACGTACTGCATCCTTTGTCCCCCAGCCCTCCCTAAACAAACAAATACCGTTATTATGAATTTTGCAACATCTGTCCCCTGTACGTAGGGGGGCATTGCCTTAGCCCGTAAAGTCTGTAGTGACTTCCTGGGTTGAATTAGACTGTATCTTCTACGGATAACTCACAATAACAATTCTTGCCTTTCAGCTCATTGATGCCTAGAAAATCGGGATAAGTAGATTCCCGGGGAACGCCTGGTATCTAAAAACAACTACGATGTAAGTTTATAATCATCTTTATTTTTATTTATTCAACTAAACATAAAAGCACATTTCAATTATTTATGTGTAATAACGCACCTCGAGTATTAGCTAGTGTATCAATATAAGTCCACCGCTGTGGTCTCGAGGTAGCTTGCTGTCTAGTCACGCAGCGCGCCCGGGTTCGATCCCTGGTCGGGGCAGTTTTTCTGGGTGAGGTTTTTATCGGGGTTTTTCCTCACCTGTAAGACAAATGTCAGGAAAACTTTAGGGCCCAAACGGTCCCCGAAATCATATGGCCAACTTCATCCTTATCATCATCATCATCCGTCACCGGTGTGGAAAACAACGGGAAGCTACCACACCTACAATTCCCTAGTAAAGCTGCAAAGCATAGCATGAAAATGCTATGATTGCAGTGAAAGACCTGCCCTAGGGCAGTGTTACTAGGGATATATATATATATATATATATATATATATATAAACGGAACGAATGTAAGTATGTTTGTCATTTATATACTTCTAAATCGATTAACAGATCTACACGATAATTTGTAGATCAAGGTTTTCAGGTACGGCGAGTGTAACAATTAATTACTATTATGTTCTAAAACCATTAGTTGTAGGATTTGAGCTGAAACGAAAATTTAAAAATCGCACTAGCGTTCGCATTCTTTGATGTTTATCAACAAAACTTATAAGAGAACCTAAATTATTTCCTATTTGCTCCAGATGCCCTAGCCATCAAAATTGTTCTTATTACGAGTAAAATTGTTTCTATAAAATCTCCTTTCCTCCCATAAAGTAAGACAAATAATTACTTAGACTATATTAATTCATACATTATGAATGTATCACAGAATAAAATAGCAATGTACGTTCCTCGGATAATAACGCTATATCATGACATGTTTTCAACATATTTTTAATATTATAAAACATAGAATCTTAAATGTAAAAATATGTCTTGTGGTTATTGTGACTATGCACGGTGTAGAATTTGTAAGAAAAGTGTAAAAAGGAAAGCTTAGAGGCACGTGAAAGCTGCCGCTGGCACAGGAAACTGTTTTCCTGGAATGAAAATAAGGTCGGCTCCAGTCATGCTGGTTTGCATTTCAAACTTGCAAACAAGTGACAAACACAGAGGTTTGATACAGTCACGTGAAACAAAATTCAACTATATTCTAACAGGACTTAGCTTAACGTTATTTCATCGGTTCAACTCGAGTCAATAAAATTACTAAATCCACAATTTTGATGTAAATCCATTATTTTATAGAAATTGATAACATATCTTAAACTTTGCAGTTCTTTGTTTTATTATTTAACTCTAATTATGTAATATTAGATGATAGCCATGAGATACTAAAGTCAAACACGCACATTATATTTAGTAACACAAACAAAATGGGGCTAAGAGTAAACATCAATAAAACTAAATATATGATTACACATTGAAATGCAGGTTGTATTAAAATTCAATATCTATTTCAATTAAAGAAGGCAATGATTGAAAAACCGATGTTATGAAGTTTTATACATAAATCTATTGTCTTTGAACATGACCACGTATATAGATGAAAACACATATTCCACCTTTAAGAAGTGGAACGAAATGTAGTCCATAATATTTAAACCGTAAAAAGGGTCTGGAACTTCTGTGATACGATTCCGTAAGTCAAGCAGACGTGATAAGGGCATTTTTGTAGAGTGCAACGTAGAATTTTCCACACTGCATTGCGAGGAGCATTCAACTTTCCACTGAGGCGTCGAACCCGGGCCCGCTGCGTGACAAGGCAGCACGCTACCTCGAGACCGCAGCGGTGAACAGAAGAATATTAGCTAAGGGTTTATAGCTAATGTCCACGAGGCCATATACCTCCGGGTTCGATAGTGCCAGTGAGTTATCATTTATCAATTCTGATTCAAATAAGTTACCTGGAAACAATAACACTCAGCAACAAAAAATGAACTTTTTTTTTGTCTCAGAAAGAGAAATAAGTGATTCTAATAGTATTTTTTCTCCTGAATTCAAATATGATATCGGTTTTTTTTCATCACGCAAGGTTTCCGAGAGACGCATTTATAATTTCAAACACTTTAATGTTTTCTACATTCATAACTACACAATATTCGAACATTCGGACTCGCCTAGAAAGTAGGAAATGACGATTTTTTGCTATATTTCGCCTGTGGAGCATAATTCTTGATGGCCCAACAATAATCAGCCAGCATATTAGGATTCCATTTGCCTTGATATCTCTTCCATAGCTGAAATCTCCTGCTTGAAGTGTTCCCTGTGCTCATCGCTCACTGCGCCAATGGACGAAAAAAACGTTTATTAAAAGAATAATTACTTAAATCCATTACTTGAAATTGAAATAAAAAAAACTGTGGGTGATGGAGAAATTCCGAATACTTGAAAACACGATAAAAACTGCATTAAGTACAACTATTGGTACTCATGAGACAAAAATCATGTGGCCAGTGTAATTAATTACATACATGAATGAAGTAAAGAAAGGATATAAATATGGGCTCAGCTTTTAGAATAGTTTGATATTTTACTTTACGGGGACTCTTATCGAACCAACGTCTCTAAAAGGAAAATAAATTTAAAAGTATATAAAACTGTTATTCTTACACTTAAATTACTCGTATATGGATGCGAAATGCGGTCTCTAAGAGAGAAGAAAGTATTATGAGTATTTGAAAATAAAGTTCTTACAAACATTTTTGGACCAAAGACAGTGAATGTAGAAGAATAAATAATAATGTCCTAAATCTCATGTGTTAGCAAACCTGCTTTCTTACTAGCAGGCTCGGGTTTAATATCCTGCGGGGTTAAAAATTTCATTTTAAATTAATTAATTTAAGGGGGGTGATGGGTGAAATTTTTATTTTCTGCATTTTTTGAGGTAGAGACTTGATTGTTTGTACAAACATTTATGATACATAATGATGTGTTTAAGTTTTATTCTTGCGAGACATTTATTTTATAAGTTATTAAATATTATATATTTTTTTAATTTGCATATATTATAATTAAATGGGTTCTACAATTTTTTAGTAAAATGTCTGATTTTTTTACAAGACCTCTAAAATATTTAGAAAAACTTCATGCATTAGAATTCTTATAATGTGAATACAAAGGAAGAAAAAAATAATGTTGTACCTCATGCGTGGAATTACAAAAAAAAAATAATTGCATATATTTTATTTTTTATCTCTTAAAGTACTTCAATCATGAAACCCATGACCTTCTTTGTTACCCATTGGTTTTAGGACATGCAGTAAATATTTGAACCTTCTAGGAGAAAACTTAGGAATTCCATTCAATTTTGAATGTACAAAAATGCAGTGAAAATTAAAGTGTGGAATAACAAGTTTAAAGATTTGCATGCAGGTAGTATTTAATTGGAGCAGTTTTTTAACTCTGACGTAATATGGGGTACATAGAACCGCTATAGGCCTCTGGAATTTTGCCAGCATATACATTAGAGTACAGGCTATTTTTGGTACAAAAAAACAAAAAATGCCAATTTTGATCTTAAATGGTCAATCTTTCACCATCACCCCCATTAAATTAATACAGGATTCCCACAAATGCTCTTTCGGTTTCGAACACGTGTAACTTGTTTGTATAATTTTATTATTAGTTTTAGTCTTAATTTTAACTAAGATTAACTGGTTGCATTATAGATCGTAATATAATAGATATTATCTTTTTGATCAATTTTTTATTTAGAATTTAATATTAGATTTAATTAAGATTTTATATTCTGATGTAATATATGTTTTGTCTACCGCTGTGGTCTCGAGGTAGCGTGCTGCCTTGTCACGCAGCGGGCCCGTGTTCGATCCCCGGTCGGGGCAGTTTTTCTGGGTGAGGTTTTTATCGGGGGTTTTCCTCACCTGTAAGACAAATGTCAGGAAAACTTTAAGGCCCAAACGGTCCCCGAAATCATATGGCCATCATCCTTATCATTATCATCCTTACCATTATCATTATCATCATCATCCTTCACCGGTGTGGAAAACAACGGGAAGCTACCACACCTACACAATTCCCTAGTAAAGCTGCAAACATAGCATGAAAATGCTATGATTGCAGTGAAGGACCTGCCTTCGGGCAGAATTACTATGGATGGATATATGTTTGTCCCGGTGAGAGGAAGGAAGAGAAGGCCACGTGGCCTTAACTCCACCACGCTAAATAAATCTAATCTAATCTAACTTTCTTTTTAATAAACTTACAAACATGAAACTAGTACTAATGGAAAGAGAAACTCAAACGTTTTGTTTATGGTACCTTACAGATGTTCTATGTGAGCTCCATTGGTAACACGACACACATCAAGCCTGTAGTCCATTTCCGCCCAGGAAAGTTGTAGCATATCATGGTAATTTTAAACATTTACGCAGAACTTTCCATACGGTGGATTTAGGGATCTGCAGGTCCATACTAGCTGCAAATGTTGATTTTTGAGGACTACGTGTGAAAGATTCCCGAATCCGGTCTACAGTTGTCTCACAGCCGGGCGTCCAGAAGATTTCCTCCTACAGATGCATCCTCTTATCGTAAAATCAGAGTACCACTTACGAATTGAAGAACCACCAAATCTTGTTCGAAAATGTTATTGAACAACAATTACAGATTGTTGAATGCAGGCTTTCACGGCCGGTAATCATGATGTTGAGTGATTCCGGGTTCTGTGGCCGTGGTCCATAGTTGGTGTTGATACCAGACGTTTCGCCCTCAACTGCGGAGGGCATCTTCAGTGGCGAGTGCTTCTAGGCGTGTTTCCTGGTCGGAAGCTCTACTTAGAGTGAACGCTGCGGGTGTTGTATTGATACTAGTGGTGGGAGCAGGGTGAGCGGGCGTGGCTCTTGCTGATTGGCTAATGGTCGTCTCCTTGTTGTCCCTAGTGTTGATGCATTTATTTTCTAGTGTACGGTACCAGGCCTTAGACAGTTTAATACCTTCCTCTTTTCTGTTAATATTTTCCTTATGCTTGTGTATTTCTATAGCCTCTCGATATAATCTAGGGAAATAATAGGAAGTTGTGGCTAAAACTTGTGTATCATCGAATAGAATCTGGTGTCCATTCATAATGGCATGTTCTGCTACAGCCGATTTATCCATTTCTCCTTGTCTGCAGTTTCTTTTGTGTTCTGATAAACGGGTGGCTATACTTCTTTTTGTGGTCCCTATGTATGGTTTACCACACGAACAAGGAAGTCGATATACGCCGCAAGTGGAGAGAGGTGGCCGAGGATCCTTAGCTGAGCGAAGGCAGTCTTCTATTTTTCTTGTAGGTCTGTAAACTGTTTTTATGTTGTATTTTCGTAGGAGTTTTCCGATACGATCTGTGACTCTTTGTACATATGGTAAGTAGGCTATGCTGGTTGAGGGTGTGTTTATCCATTCTGACGTGCTGTCTTCGTGGATGTATGGTTTGTCTTATTTCCTTGGATGTGTAGCCATTTTTTCTGGAAACAATTGAACAGATGGTGTTGTTCTTGTTTAAGGTGTTGTGGTTGGCATAACTTAGTCGCTCTGTCGAACAGTGTCTTAATGACACCTCGCTTTTGTCTTGGATGGTGGTTAGAGTCTTTGTGCAGATATCGGTCTGTGTGTGTAGGTTTTCTGTAAACTGTATGTTGAATTTCCCCATTGCCAGTCCTTATTATTTGAACATCCAGGAAAGGAAGGTCTTCCATTATCTTCTTTTTCCATAGTGAACTGTATTTTGTTGTGTCTGCTGTTAAGGTGTTGAAGGAAACGTTCCAATTCTTCACTGCCATGTCTCCATACTACGAATGTGTCATCAACATAGCGAAACCAATGTTCTGGAGACTTGGGAGCTGTTTTTAGTGCTTCTGTTTCGAATTTCTCCATGAAAAAATTCGCTACTACTGGGCTTAGAGGACTGCCCATGGCTACTCCGTCGGTCTGTTCATAGTAGCTGTTGTTCCATTGGAAGTAAGTAGTAGTTAGTACATGCCTGAATAAATTGGATATTTCTTCTGTGAAAATCTGTCTAATGTAGTCCATGGTCTCATTTACTGGCACCATGGTGAAAAGGGAAACCACATCGAAGCTAACCAGTATATCTTGAGATGTTACGTTTATATTCCGTAGTCTCTCAATGAAATGTGTCGAGTCTCTGATGTAGCTGTCCGTTTTTCCAAGGAGTGGTTTCAGAAGTCCTGTAAGATGCTTTGCCAGTAAGTAGGTCGGAGAACCGATGGCACTGACAATTGGCCGGAGTGGAATGTTGTTCTTGTGTATTTTTGGAAGACCATAGAGTCTTGGAGGTTGAGCTTCGGATACGCGTAATTTCTTCTTAATTCCTTCTGGCAAGGACGATTGCTTGATAAGATTGTTGGTTTTTCGAAGAATACCGGATGTAGGGTCTCGCTTGATAGGTTTGTATATATCTGGTGTCAGAATCTCTATTATTTTCTCTTTGTATTCATGTGTATTCATAACAACTGTAGAGTTTCCTTTATCGGCTGGTAAAATAGTGATATTATTATCATTATTTAAAGTTTTTAGCGCTAGTCTCTCCTTCTTAGTTAAATTGCTTTTCGGTGGTTGGGCGCGACGGAGTATTCTTGCAGCTTCATAACGAATTTCATCAGTTGTTTGCAAGGGAGATTCTTGATGCTTGCCTCGATGTTAGAGATAATGTCCTCTACAGGTATTGATGTGGGTGTGATAGCGTAGTTGCCTCCTTTTGATAGTACAGATGTTTCTTCAGTTGAGAGCGTGCGTGATGACAGGTTTGTTACGGTATGTTGTAGACCGACTGATTGCTGTAAGGGTCGCGATTGCATTTTTAGAAAGTCAAATTTCTTCATCTGCGTTCTAGTAGACTTTACCATGGTTGCTTCACTTGAGTTGTATGTAATGCTGTCGATCTTGTTCCAATCTTGGTAAGGAATGCTGTTACTGATTGTTATGTGAAGTGTAAAGAGTTTTGCGTCGTTGGTTGCTAACTCCTTCCGTGTTTGTTGGATCCGTTCTCTGAGTAGAGCACGTTCAGTACGGTCGTATATGCGATGGGCTTTTTTAGATCTAAAAGTCCTCCGTTGTTGCAGGAATTTGGTATATATCCAGCGTCTCTGCACCGTAGTAAAAAAGTATAAGATGATAGTAATTGGGATTTCTTCTTCCGGAGTGTCTCCAGGTGTCGAATACGTAAATAACTTTCCTCCCCGTAGAGGCGTTTAATAGTTGAATGCAGGCTTTCACGGCCGGTAATCATGATGTTGAGTGATTCCGGGTTCTGTGGCCGTGGTCCATAGTTGGTGTTGATACCAGACGTTTCGCCCTCAACTGCGGAGGGCATCTTCAGTGGCGAGTGCTTCTAGGCGTGTTTCCTGGTCGGAAGCTCTACTTAGAGTGAACGCTGCGGGTGTTGTATTGATACTAGTGGTGGGAGCAGGGTGAGCGGGCGTGGCTCTTGCTGATTGGCTAATGGTCGTCTCCTTGTTGTCCCTAGTGTTGATGCATTTATTTTCTAGTGTACGGTACCAGGCCTTAGACAGTTTAATACCTTCCTCTTTTCTGTTAATATTTTCCTATGCTTGTGTATTTCTATAGCCTCTCGATATAATCTAGGGAAATAATAGGAAGTTGTGGCTAAAACTTGTGTATCATCGAATAGAATCTGGTGTCCATTCATAATGGCATGTTCTGCTACAGCCGATTTATCCATTTCTCCTTGTCTGCAGTTTCTTTTGTGTTCTGATAAACGGGTGGCTATACTTCTTTTGTGGTCCCTATGTATGGTTTACCACACGAACAAGGAAGTCGATATACGCCGCAAGTGGAGAGAGGTGGCCGAGGATCCTTAGCTGAGCGAAGGCAGTCTTCTATTTTTCTTGTAGGTCTGTAAACTGTTTTTATGTTGTATTTTCGTAGGAGTTTTCCGATACGATCTGTGACTCTTTGTACATATGGTAAGTAGGCTATGCTGGTTGAGGGTGTGTTATCCATTCTGACGTGCTGTCTTCGTGGATGTATGGTTTGTCTTATTTCCTTGGATGTGTAGCCATTTTTTTGGAAACAATTGAACAGATGGTGTTGTTCTTGTTTAAGGTGTTGTGGTTGGCATAACTTAGTCGCTCTGTCGAACAGTGTCTTAATGACACCTCGCTTTTGTCTTGGATGGTGGTTAGAGTCTTTGTGCAGATATCGGTCTGTGTGTGTAGGTTTTCTGTAAACTGTATGTTGAATTTCCCCATTGCCAGTCCTTATTATTTGAACATCCAGGAAAGGAAGTCTTCCATTATCTTCTTTTTCCATAGTGAACTGTATTTTGTTGTGTCTGCTGTTAAGGTGTTGAAGGAAACGTTCCAATTCTTCACTGCCATGTCTCCATACTACGAATGTGTCATCAACATAGCGAAACCAATGTTCTGGAGACTTGGGAGCTGTTTTTAGTGCTTCTGTTTCGAATTTCTCCATGAAAAAATTCGCTACTACTGGGCTTAGAGGACTGCCCATGGCTACTCCGTCGGTCTGTCATAGAGCTGTTGTTCCATTGGAAGTAAGTAGTAGTAGTACATGCCTGAATAAATTGGATATTTCTTCTGTGAAAATCTGTCTAATGTAGTCCATGGTCTCATTTACTGGCACCATGGTGAAAAGGGAAACCACATCGAAGCTAACCAGTATATCTTGAGATGTTACGTTTATATTCCGTAGTCTAAGGAAAATATTAACAGAAAAGAGGAAGGTATTAAACTGTCTAAGGCCTGGTACCGTACACTAGAAAATAAATGCATCAACACTAGGGACAACAAGGAGACGACCATTAGCCAATCAGCAAGAGCCACGCCCGCTCACCCTGCTCCCACCACTAGTATCAATACAACACCCGCAGCGTTCACTCTAAGTAGAGCTTCCGACCAGGAAACACGCCTAGAAGCACTCGCCACTGAAGATGCCCTCCGCAGTTGAGGGCGAAACGTCTGGTATCAACACCAACTATGGACCACGGCCACAGAACCCGGAATCACTCAACATCACAATTACAGATTGATGAACATGATAATCGAGAACACAGAACGCTTGCCTAACCTCTATACAAGCCATTTTCTCACTTTCAACAATACACAATGTTGTATGTAATTATACGCCATTGTTGCCAACTGTGATACTATAACCAAAACATGTTGAATTTTTCTTTCCATTAGTACTAGTTTCATATTTGTAAGTTTATTTAAACACAAGTTACACGTGTTTGAAACCCGAAAGAGCATTTGTGGGAACCCTGTATAACTGTAATATTTTCAGTCTCGGGTTCAGGAGTTGCAATGATGTATAATATATAAATTGCTAGATTTTTCGATCTTCGTTTCGGTTGAACTTCCTTACCTAATGATCTGATTTTGCTGGTTAATGAACTTTAACTTACTTTAGCTAAGTTTGGTTTCTGTGAAACAAAATTTGCGACCGCTAGAGCGTTAACAGACACACACACAAATATGCCTATATGTTAGAATGTATTAGTATCGGTTATTATCGGTGTCTATTAGATAGGATCGGGGAAGATATGTAAACAATTTTTAAATAGATTTCATGAGAAAAATCTCAATCGATTTATTCCTTCAGTATTCAGTAAGAATACTATTATATCACTACACCTGATACTCTTATTATATAACGAAATTCTAATGTATTGGAAAGAAGAGGAAAATAAATTGGATTGGCCACTGGCTAAGAAGAAACTGCCTGCTGACTGATGCCCTAGAAGGAATGGTCAACTCAAAGTAGGTTAGAGGCAGAAAAATGCATCAAATGATAGTAATAATAAAATAAATATTTTGTATGCGGTTACAAAAGGGAAGGCTGAGTTAAGGAAAGAGTGGAGAATGTTGAGTTTGCAGCGAAAGACCTGCTCTTGGACAGAACACTATGTATGTATGTTCAGGGTTCTATCAAAAGACAGACAGATAGTTTCAAAACAAACGTGGAATTTTGACACACTTTATAGGACGTAGTCCAGGATGGCAAACATAGACGATTTAAATTAAATTGTTTATAAAATATAGAAATCAGATACCTTCTGAGGACTGCAGGATGCACACTACTAGATCACAAAAAAAATGAAGATATGTTAGAAGAATTACGCATGGAACCTTTAGAAAACAAAATTTATGATTATAAGTCCAGATGGATGCAACATGTTCATCGAATGGAAGATCGCTGGATACCCAAACAAATTTTAAGATATCAACCTGAAGGAAAAAAAAGACCAGGACGTCCACTCAAAAGACTTCTGGATGGTGTTTCTCTTGAGACCGAAACAGGTCAACAAATGACCTAAATTCGTGAATGTACTATGATGAATGATGATGATAAAATATAGAAATGCAAGCAAGAGGACTAAACATTGAAGATGCCCAAGATCGTAGGCTTTGCAGGTTAGGCACGGGAAGACGGCAACAGCTGTAAAAACCCGTAGATAGAGAGATAGGTAGATAGGTAGGTAGATAAAATATAGCACTGTATTTATAAATTTGCATAACTTCCATGGTATAGAGTTTGCCATGCATAAAATACAATAAGGATTTTCTGGTTGTACATGTATGTGGTCAAGTTACAAGGGTGACCTACTTCTTTGATTTCTTTACAGTTTTCTTTTATTACGAGTTTCTCTTTAATCTTCTTCATAACCGACTCCTCTTAAGTATTTTAGTTCCTTAAACTTTTCATTTCTATTATGTATCTTTTCTACTCAGTTGTTACTTTTGCCTTAATGCAACAAGCTTCTATAATTCCCGACGTTTTCTCCTCCCTAACTTACATTTTATCTCAGCTTATAAAAGGGGGAGAGAGACAGAATGCTCTTGGTTAAATCTAATACGTTCCAGGCTTTTAAAATTAGCTTAAGATGTCAGTGAAGTAGAAGTAGTAATTTTAAAATATTTACAGCCCTTTGTGTTCATCCCTCAAGTCATAACTTTCAGGGAAGAACATCCCTTCATCTTCATTCTTAAGATGTTGATTCTTTTTAATTTTTCTGTTTTCTTTTCCTCTTTTACGAGCCTTATTCATCTCCCCACATTGTAAATTACTTCAGCATCTCAGCATCATACACACACACACACACACACACACACATATTAATTAACTAACTAACTCACTGACACTATCGAAGCCGTAGGATAATGGCCGCGCGGATATAACCTCTCCATAAATCCCTATCCTGAGCTAATGTTTTCCAATCATCCTGTGTATAATCTACTTCCCTCAAATCATTATTAATGTTTTGAGGTAAGTAGATTATACAGGGGATGATTGGAAAACATTAGCTCAGGATATGGATATATCGCTCATTTACTGCAACAACGTCATAACTCAAAAATTGTCGATTTTGAGTTATTGGTTCTACATGAATGACAAAACTCAGTTCTATATTCAGGAAGAACGACGTAAGCTATTGTATACAATGAGTTGGTATAGTAATTTGATATTTATGACGAATACAGAAAAGGTGTATGGATTTTAAACCTTTAAATGATTCTCCTGAAAAACTATGTTTTTTGAGTTATGGCGTTGTTGCAGCAAATGAGCGATTATATATATATATATATATATATATATATATATATATATATGGTATGATAAGAAAAATAAATGCCTGGACGGGATTCGAACCCGGATCTCTGAGTCTGTACCTCAGCGTGATATCCATTACACTACCAGACGAATCCAATTCAAACACTTATTTTTTTTCTTATATATGTATTATACTCTCCATTATTACTAGATGTCGCGAGAACACTGTCTTCACTGCCATCTAGTAGCTGACTGTATCAAGTAAGCAAATTAAAGAGAATATTTATTTTACTTTATAGCAGTGACGCTTTATCGATGTTATAATTAAATCTTTAACATTGAGCAATGCAAGCTTAATATGGTATGATAAGAAAAATAAAAAAAATATATATATATATATTAGGATGTCCTAAAAAGCCTCTTTTATTTTTAACGCATATCCTCGTAATTTATTTGTATAATGTTAAAATAAATGTAAGTACAATTTGATATACGCAGGACCACGGCAACCCGTGCTTCGAAACATGTCAGTACTTGCTAAGTAAGGCGAACGCGAGCTATCAACTCGATGTGCTTGTAATTACTTGCTACTTTGTTAGTAAACGCGTTTTCAATCAGTTAATATGTAAGTGAAATTACGTAGTTCTAAAGAGAGCATATTTTTATTAAGGGACATTAAATAACTGGTTCAAAACTTCCCTCTAACGGACAAGTTCTGGCAGTTTTCTTTTATAATATCCATGAAGGGAATTTAACTGTAGATGAAAGCGTAAATCTTACTATTAGGGAGCGTATTATCTATCGAGAAGAGAAGCGTATACCTACCAAATCTCTACCTAATTGTGTGAAGAAACTTGTAATATTATATCAAGTTTGGAGGGACTTGCAAAAAAATGCACAAAACACACAAGACGTATTTAAATAGCATCGACAAAAGTCTGTCAATAATTTGGATAATTTCTTTGACATTGCCATTGCTTTATCTTGATTGTAAAAAGCAAACTTTGAAAAGAAAATTTAAATAGCAATGTTATTTTATTATAAAATAGTAAATAATTATACGTTTAGGGCTTATTGGTGTTTTATTTACTAAATAAACTTTTAGTTCCTCTCCTACCCAATTCTCATCCTCACCTTCTCGTGGTACAACCTGTTTTCACAAACGAGGCTCTGAGGACCGAGTCACGGCGGTATAACCATTCCATCAGGTACTGAGTAAATGCGGTATCCTAATGTCTGTCCAGAGACTAAAACGTAGCAGCCCTACCACTGGACTACTTAGCGTCTGGCCAGTAACCTGTCCTAAGGAACTTCAAACTATCAACCTGCAGGAAGAAGAAGACCAGGACGTCCACTCAAAAGACTTCTGGATGGTGTTTCTCTTGAGGCCGAAACGGGTCAACGAATGGCCTGAATTCGTGAATGTACTATGATGATGATGATGATGAACTTTTAGTTCTAGAATCCTTTTGTATTAACCCAGTACAAATTTTCATACCTTATGTTTGGCGTGAAGTCGGCCCGAGTTGTCATGATCCAATCGCAATAATATTTGTTATTGAATTAAGATAAAAAAAATAGAGGTTATGCGTATTTGATTTTGCGAAAAAAATATCTCGTTTATGTCTCGGGACACCTTAATAAATAAATAAATAAATATATATATATATTCGTGTGATTTTTTGTTTTCTTTGCATTCCTATACCATTCATCCATTTGCTATGAAACTTTGGTGAGTTTTGAGCACACCTGCGAAGGTTTCTGAATCGTTAAACCATTTTAAACTACTCGTATTAGGTGTAGCAGTTCACCAGAAACGAACATTTGAAAATCACTCTAGCAGTCGCAGTTTTTGTTGCTTCACAACGAAATTCAAGATATGCTATTAAAATAAACCGTGTTAGGTATTATAAAACAATCAGCGAAATGCGACAATTATAAGGGGGGTATACCTAGAAGCCGGCAATCGCCATGTTTGGTTCGTCGCAATATATACATTCGTACATACGCGTTTTCACATACGGCGGGTGTTTAGCCACTATGAATTATCCTATAAACAATTAGAAGTACCTCAAACGAAAATCTCAAAATTGTTCTAGATCGCATTTTTTTATGTTTCACAACGAAACTCAGTATATGCTGTTAAAATAAATTGAGGTAGGTATTATGAAAATCAGCAAAATCCGACCATTAAAAGTGGTGGTTTACCTGAAATCCGAAAATAAAAATTGACTCTTGCAACCGCCATGTTTGGTTCGTCGTAATGCATACTTTGTACATACTGGTTTACAGGTACCGCGAGTGTTTAACTACTAATATACTCTAAAACCGTTAGGTGTAGGAGTTCATCTGAAACAAAAAATTTAAAAATCCTCTATCAGTCCCAATTTTTGTTTGAAAACGAACTCAGTACCGATATATGTATTAAAATAAACCGAAGTAGTTTAAAAAATTAGGTAAATCCGACTATTAGATATGGGGATTTACTGAAATCTGATATTAAAAATATACTCTATCAACCGCCATGTTTATTTCGTCGCAGTGTATGCTCTTATAGGGCCTATATACAGATTTTTAGGTACGGCGAGTGTTTAGCCGCATCTCGTAGGCCTATATTCTAAAACGATTAGGTTTAAGAATTAACCTGAAACAAAAATTTAAAAAATCGCTCTAGCAGTTGCAAATTTTTACATTTCACAACGATACTTAGCATTCATCCATCCATAGCAATTCTGCCCGAGGGCAGGTCTTTCACTGCAATCACAGCACTTCCATGCTATGCTTTGCAGCTTTGCTAGGAAATCGTAGGTGTGGTAGCTTCCCGTTGCTTTCCACATCGATGAAAGATAATGTTGATAATGATAAGGAGGATGATGATGATGATGACAGGATTTTCGGAGTCCGTTGGGTCCTAAGCTTCCTGACATTTGTCTTACAGGTAAGGAAAAACCCCGAAAAAAAACCTCACCCACGAGCCTGTCCCGACCGAGAATCGAACCCGGGCCCGCTGCGTGACAAGACAGCACGCTACCTCCAGACCACAGCGGTGGACATACTTAGCATATGATATTAAAATAAATTGAGATAGGTATTATCCAAAAATCAGTGAAATCTGAAATTAAATTAATGCATTTTATATGATACATTACTAATTTAAGAGTTAATTAAATTGTTAGGTAAATATTACGACTCTGTAAACTCAAACATTGGGACTTTTAATACCCGGGCAATGCCGGGTAATCAGCCAGTAATCTAAGAAAATACACCAGTTATTTATGTTTCGACAATTCGTGCAGAAACTTGAGACTGTTTCTAGTTCTGCATATAAAACATGTATGGATGCAATGGAGACTAAAATATAAATCTCAGCTTACTTCTTATTCTCGCGTGGTTGAGTTTTACTCGTACTTTTTTCACAGTCAGACTCTTTGGAAACGAATGGCAAACACGCTGCCAGACATTTCACGGTTAAGAAATTGTAAAGTTTTCTACTCTATAACGTAATGATAATATCTATATTTTATATTTATATGTCATCATCAACAACATCAAGGCTCCTCTGGCCCATTCCGACCTCAAGAGATGACGAATAAAAGAGGCTATGAGAAAAGTCAACATCTCCCTCCATCCAAGTAATACGTTAGTTTCTTATAGATATTTTCTCGAGGCGATGTTCTAACAATATGTCACTCACTAACATCCATAAGTAAACTAGCGCATCCGGCAGACGTTGTCCTGCCTGAACGATCTCCTCTCGAATCATGGCCGGACGATAAATGTATGTTATTTTTTTACCATAAAATTCTCTCATTAAAACGTAATTAGATATTAAGTAAATTCGCAACAACATCTTGCACTGCCATTTTTTGTGGCTCAAGAAGCGTGCATGATGACATATTGTAGCGCGGAATATGTAGATTACGCAGATGATTACACATCTGGCAAAAAATCCTATAACCCAATAGCAGCGCCACCTACGGAGACCAACTGTGAATCTAAGCCACCCAGGGACCCACCCCAAAAAAATAGGTCCAGTCGTGTAGGCAGCATTTAATTTCGGATTTGAAGTAAACCTCCACTTATAATTGTCGGATTTGGCTCATTTTTGGATAATACCAATCTCTGTTTATTTTAATAGGTTGTATGAGACATACTGAGTTTCGTTGTGAAAAAATCGAAAAATCTGACACTTAGAGCGATTTTTTCATTTCTAAACTCAGATGAACTCCTACACCTAATAGTTTTAGAGGATTCAATTATGAATATAAACGAGCGAGTGTCCCAATCAGACACGCACAAGAAATTTCATTCAAATCGGTCCAATCGTTTAGGAGGAGTAGAGTGACAAACACGCGTACAGAAGAATTATATACCGGTATATAAATATAAGCGTAGCTAAGTTCATCTACTTAAGGAAATTTCCACTAGGGATGTTCCATTTTCTCCAGCCCAGCGGGAAGAAGAAAAAGAAAGGGATCACTCGTTCATCAACCTGTATATTAATAATTAGTTAAGTGGACTCAGTATTTTTATGCTTATAGACGCTTTCGTCATGGTTAGCTAGATATATTTTGCAACGCATAAGTATTTACCATAGCAATAGATGTTTTTCACGTTTTATTCACAGGCCACTAACATAACTACATTGTAATAATTCTTTCAAAAGACAAACAGTTGGCTTTGCAATGCGTGTTTGTTAAGATAAATTATATCCAAGTGGAGTAGACATGGAAATGTAATTTACCACATGCGAAAGACATTATGCGAAAGGAAAAAAGAAAATGTTTTCAGTATTTGGTGATTGGACCGGCCCGTATAGAGAAGCCTCTAACAACAACTCTCCGGTTCTACCTGGCAGTAGTAACAATGCTAATTTTTTAAACCAGAGGGAAACAGTTGCCTTTGATTAACCGCCTGGAAAAAACTGAAACACTAAGTCACCTATAGCAGTCGTCTACCTTTTCAGCCGGAAGTGACGGGACAAGTGCTCGCTAACGGAGGTTTCTTAAACAATGTAAGTTAGTTCTTCTTATTATCCCTACGTAACATTTATTATCAGTGTGGGACATTTGGTGAGCATATCACCTCATAAAAGGCGATCCATAGGCATACACATTATAAATCAATCTCGGTTTGCGCAGAAGGGTTCCATGGCTTTTAAGTTACTCCCGGAGGATGTCACTTGGATTTTGCCATTCTAAAAATCCATCGACCCTGTAACCCTCGGGAATAGATGCAAGGGACATAACCACTAGATCACCGAGGCCGATGTGTATGTATATATATATAGAAAAACAGAAATTACTTTGTTAATAATATTATCACTGTTGCAAAATTATCTTAATCTTATTGAGATCACGAGGATTGTAACTCAAAATGGTTTTTGCCGTAACATTAAACATTCCTGAGTATTTGAATTTAAAACCTAAATTCGCTGGTTTATGATATATATCGATGTTATAATTATATTTTTTACATTGAGCAATGCAAGCCTAGTATGACATGAAAAGAAAAATAGCTGCTTGGACGGAGATTTGAATCCGAACCTCTGAATTGATACTTCATTGCGCTGCTAGTTACGCTACCCAATAATCCTGGTACAAACATTAATTTTTCGTTATATCTATTTTCTGTTACGAGAGTTAGTGGTAACTCGATCTCACTGCCCTCTGGTAGCCACTATAACAAGTGTTTTCTTGTCATATATTAGGCTTGCATTACTCAATGTCAAAAAATTAATTATAACATCGAAATAAAGAAGTGTCACTGCTATAAAGTAGAAGTTACCTTTAATTTGCTTACATGTAGTATCAATTTTCCTTTTCATGTCACACACACACACACACACACACACACACACACACACACATACATACACACACATACACACACACACATACACACACATATACACACACACATACACACACACAGGGTGCAGCATAAGTCAGTTAACCGAAAATGTAAATATATTATTTTCTGTAGTTTATAACATCTATAAAAACTACGGAAGTTGTCAAAATGACCTCCATTGTTGTTAAAACATATTTGACAATTTTAACACTTATTTGCAGATGTTATCCCATTATTACCAAAAGTGTTTTCAAATTCCTGTACAATTAAATCCCGTAAATGTTGCAGGTTTAGTGGTTTTATACTGACTATTTAACTCATGCCCCAAATGGGAGTCAATGACCAATCACGTTTCAATGATTTCTGTTTTACAACCAATCAGAATCGTGTTTCACCAAATATTCATCAGCGTTATGATTACCATATTAAAGAAAGCTCCTCCTTACAATATTGCGTTCCTTTGGCAATAAATAGTATGATCTGGTTGCAGTGAAAAACAAATGAAGCAGTAGAAGCGTACCTATCGTTTCTCATTTGTTTTCAAACATCGCCGTTTACATTAAATATATAAATATTTTAAAATAACTATAGTTAAATAATGATTTGTGAGTAAACAGCTTAATTTTATTCGTTAAATAGTCCTAACAAATGCCACTCTTGATTTCCAAATTCTCTAGATAAATTCACTCCTCACTTCGTGAGTCGTGAATTTATCGATAATTTGGAAATCACTCGTGGCATTACTTATGAAAATTTTGTCCTTCAAAATTCGCCAAGTTGAAAAAATCACATGGCGTGAGGTCTGGTGATCTAGGTGGCCAATCGATTTTACCACACCTTCCGATCTACTGTTGAAAATAGTCTCACAAAAATAAAAATAAGTAACTTGAAGTTGTTTATAGACATGATACTGGATAACATGTATTTCCTAGTTAGCAAATTACCTCAAGCAGTAGCGTTTGATGTTATATTCTGAAGGTCTTGAATTCAAACCTAAGTTTCAACCAGTCTGATTTTTTCTATCAACAGTGTGCAATGGTTAACTAACTTATACCGCATCCTGTATATTTATTTATTTTGATTTTTTATAATTTTACAGACCCATATATATTTTCGATTACGCTAGAGTGAATTTTAAACTTTCAGCTTTCAGTTAGTCTCTCATTTCTGATTTAGGAGTTTTGCTGATTTCTTTAAAATACATTTCGCGTTTTCATAATTACAAAAAAAAAACGTTATCTCAGTCATTGCATAAATTTTTAAGTCGACGTTTCAATCTCTTTACGTGAGATCACATAAGGAGATAGAAACGTCGACTTAATAAATGTATGCTCTGACTGAGATAACGTTTATTTTTTTTTGTAATTATGAATATTAATTACTCTCAGTGAAAAATGTTAAAAAAAGTATAATATACAGTTCGCGTTTTGTTTGATGCCACATACCGAGTTCTGTTACGAGCATCCCAACATTACGGCTACTAGAACAATTTTTCTTATTTTCGCTTCGTATCCACATTCTTATTAACTCGAAATTACTTCTTGTTTGCTGTAGACATATGGCATGTTTAATAGTAAAAATAGAAAATAAAATGTACCACTGCTGCTAGAATGTTTAGTAGTAGTAGGACTTTATTAGACAAAAAGTAAGATATTTACAATATTATTTACAAATATGGGTCGCACGGGCAGTAAGCCGTACGTGCTGTTGACAGTCCGTTACAATAAAGTAATAATTGGTGCTAGTGTAAAGAAAAATAAACAAAAACAGCAATAACATTACAATTACATAAAGAAAACACAATAAAAATATTGCCATTAAATAATAACACAATAGCATTATACACTAAAAACATTAACGTTACAACAGACATGTGTGTGTATACAAATTTTTGTCATGGTCATTTTAGTTTTTTAATAAGTAGAATGAAGAACGGAAAAAAAAAACTTTTATAAATAATTTCATTAAAGAACTAAATATGTCTATGGAAATCTCTAAAAATTCACATTTTTTTAAAAATTCATGCAAAAAAATTTGATACCGGCTCCAGTTCCACGTATAAATCATTCATCTGACTAACATATAAATCTCAGCTTATTTATTATTCCCGCGTGGTTGAGAATTTTATTCATGTTCTTTCTTTTTATGGACAGCCTCATTGGAAAAGAATGGGGTGGAGGGGAACTGCAAGATATTTCCTGGATACGAAACTGCTGTATCCAAGGACCGGTTTTCTTTTAAACAAAAAGAAAATGGATACATTTATGACTTTTTTTATTTTTATTTTTATTTACATATATGTTACAACCCGTGTTTCACCAATGGTATATCACGGGATATTTACAGTTTTACAATTGTTCAATTATTGTTCTAGTTGTTCTTGTAGTTGACGGAAGATCCTCGTAAGAAATTCTGCAACGTTGACTGTGTTGAAGTGGAACTTCAGAATATTTGGCGGAGTAGCAATTTGTAGTATAGCTGGTCGATCTCTGGAGAACATGTTGCATTCAGTCATCAGATGGTGGGCCGTCTGCAGTGATTTTTCTGGGCAGTTGCAATAAGGTGAAGCAGTTTTGTTCATTTTGTGTAGGTAGGATTTGAATAGTCCATGGTTGGTGAGAAATTGTGTGGTTATATAGTTAGGCCATAGGGATAGGGACAGTCTATAGGGTATGTTGGGGATGAATATTTTGGTATGGAAGGCGTCATTTGATTTGGTGTGATTAAATTAAATTCCAGATTGTTTCATAGTATTCTTTTAATAACTGCTTGCCTCGTGTTATAGGGATGGAGTTATAGTCGATAGTATTTTTGTAGCTAGCGGCTATTTTAGCCAGATAGTCAGCTCTCTCATTCCCTCGAAGACCTGCGTGACCTTTAACCCAGTGGAGGTCAATCTCTCTCGTCTTTTTGAGTACGATTAGCTTTTCTCTGGTTTGGATCGCCAAAGGGTTGGTTGATTTTCTATTGGCTATGGCTAGAAGAGCGGCTTGTGAATCTACGTGGATAGCATATGTTGAAGTTACATCTTTTTGTAGTTCAATCCATTCAACTACCATTTGAATTCCAAGGAGTTCTGCCTGGAAGACTGAGCATTCTATGTCAAGTCTTTTCATATTGGTAAATACCTCCTTTGAGTTTTTCTCGGCTACCATACCTGCTCCCACATGCTTAGCCGTTTTGGACCCATCCGTGAATATTAAGTAGTCGGCACTCCCTACAGTTCCAGTTGAATCTATTTCTATATAGCTATCTTTGGGATGAATTTAAAAAGAGTTTAAATATAACGCAAAAAGAATAAAATATGAGCATATAATTCAATGAATCTACAAAACATTTTTCACTAATCGTTCATTCGTACACTTTTCACAACACAGTGAAAGCGGATGTTGTAAACTTTCGGTCTTCCATGGAATTTACAAAGACTATTTAACTCATAGACTGATAACAATGAGCAACAAAAAATAAACCTTCTTTTTTGTCTGAGAAAGAAAAATATGCGATTCTGATAGTATTTTTTTCTCCTGAATTCAAATATGATATCGGTTTTTCTCCATCACACAAGGTTTCCGAGGGACAGAAAAATATAATTTCAAACACTTTAATATTTTCTACATTCATAACTACACAATATTCGAACATTCGGACTCGCCTAGAAAGTAAGGAATGGCGATTTTCTGCTATATTTCGCCTATTGAGCATCCCTCTCGATGGTCCAACAATAATCGGCCAGCATATTAGGATTCCATTTGCCTTGATATTTCTTTTCCATACCTGAAATTATTTGAGTTAGGTCATTTGGTTTTAGTTTACAATGGACAAATGGACGAAAAAAGTTTCTTAAAAAATAATTTAAATCCGTTAATTGAAATTGAAATAAAAAACTGTGGATGGTGGAGAAATTTCGAATACATATTTGAAAACATGATAAAAAACTGCATTAAGTACAACTATTGGTACTCATGAGACAAAAATCATGTTGACCAGTGTAATTTTGCTTCTTCCTGTTGATAATTTTGCCTCTTCCTGTTCGTAATGAGATACATCTCCGCTAGTTAACTTATTTGGCATGATGTCGATTCAACAATGTACGATAGATAAGATAAAGTAAGAAGTGCGAAAAGAAACAACTTCAAAAATTACCAAAAAAATTAGTCTTGTTACTGTAAAAATTATTAAATGATGTATAACGAATCTGCATTATTGTTAATAGTTATTTCTCATACAGTCATCTGTTATTTATGTTTTCCAAGCCCAAAGAGATATAACAGTAAAGATATGCTATTTATATAACTATACAGCCGGCTTAGAAATCGCCTGGAAGTAATATCGGAATACATAATCTCACATTTGCTAAATATTAAACATTATAATTATTTGTAGCTTCTGGTCTTGTATTATTCGCTAAATTGTCACTCCAAATCCAACGCGAGGTTGAGTTTTTCATTAGACAACTCATTCGCGACTTTGCCGCTCGTGATTTTTTTAGAAAAACACAACCTCTTGTTAGATTACCGTTGATAAAACTCACCTTGGAACTAAGGGCGACTTTCATACATTATGATGGTTTGTTTTAACTTCGCTAGCGACTTATAAAAATTCCTCTAATACGACTTTACTAAAGAAATTAGAACAAATATGACCAAAACTCGGGCGGCACCGTGGCGCAAGCGGTTAGACGCTCGCCTCTAACCGCTGGGGTTCCGAGATCGAGTCTTCGTCATTCCATGTAGGCTTCGTAGATCTCTATGTAGGTGGACGAAACGGAGCTTGGTCAGATTTTTCTTGGGTTTTATCCCGTTTTACCCTCCCACAATTTCACTCCACCATTTCTCCATATTCATCTCGTCAATTTCGTTTCTTTTTTGTTCATCTGTCCCTGTAATGGTGCGTCAGGCGTGGTCGGCCAGCACCCTTATCATTCACAGATCTCTATACTATAAGAGTTCATCTCATCTCTCGACCCGACCCTGATTTGGACACGAGTTGACGATATTTATTTATTTACGACGAAAAATCTAAAACAAAATAGGAACGTGGCTTTAAAAAAAATGAAAATAACTAAACTTCTTCATCAGAAGACCTATAGGTATATGAATGTTATTTACTTACTCTAAACTCAAAATAAAGTTATTTTAACACAGTTCCAATAATTGATCATATTATAATGATATTGTGAAAAGAAAAATTAATGTCTGAACCAGGAATCGAACCGTGGACCTCTAGTTCTCCAGACCAGTGTGCAGCCCACTACACCATTCGAGACTTGGCACAAACAGCTCTAGTTCTGCAGACCAGTGTGCAGCCCACTACACCATTCGAGACTTGGCACAAACAGGAATTGTTAGTGTTTGTGCCAAGTCTCGAATGGTGTAGTGGGCTGCACACTAGTCTGGAGAACTAGAGGTCCACGGTTCGATTCCTGGTTCAGACATTCATTTTTCTTTTCACAATAACGTTATAATATTATAATGTGATCCATTATTGAAAATGTGTTAAAATAACAGTATTGGAAAATGTTAAATAACATAATTTACTGCTTATAAATTTGGAGGTGTAAAACTCTCAAATATAGATACTTCTAAACGAAGCCGGCCGTTGGCGATGGTAGTGTCATCTACCTGGCAGCGGACGAAACGAGAATTATAGAGTTGTATATGTGGAAAGAATTGTTAGTGCTTGTGCCAAGTCTCGAATGGTGTAGTGGGCTGCACACTAGTATGGATAACTAGAGGTCCACGGTTCGATTCCTGGTTCACACATTAATTTTCTTTTCACAATAGCATTATAATATCAAAATAAAGGTTTTAAAAATATATGTCAGGAATCCGCCCCAAATTATAAAATTATATTATCTGTAAGAATAAATGATATACCCTTACTTTTGTCTGAAGCTACATATTGAGTGGAGTCAGGTTTCTCATTCACACAAACAAGAAAATTCTTGTCTTTTTCTTGAAGAAAAATAAACCGCATTACAAAGAAGTAGGTCAGTTGTTCCTTATTTACATATAAGAAATATTTTTCTAGCTTCATATATTCTTTTCAAAGCATTGTCTGTATTTTTTTCTTTTTTTTTTTTTGATGCGAGTTGACATGACGACCCAACTTGTTTTCAAAGAACTCGAAGGAAGCTTTTGTTGTCCTTGGTTATGAACGAAATGCTTGCAATTCCTTTAAATTGGATCAATAATAGATTTTCTTTCCAGACGCTTTTCTTTTCTAATTGAGAAAAACAGTTTTATATTGATGCTTACACTACATATACCATCCAATATCTCAGTGAAATAATTACAATGAAATAATATAAATTTGAGATTTTAAGGGGCTGATGGGTGTAATTTCTATTTTTTCAATTTTTTGAGCTAGACACTTGATGTTTTGTACAAACATTCGCTGCATGATACATAATGACGTATGTTTCATTCTTGTGAGACATTTATTATATGAGATATTAAATATTATATTTTTAAAAAGTGCATATAGGCCTATTATAATTAAATGGATTCCACAATTTTTTAGTAAAATGTCAGATTTTTTTAAAGACCCCTAAAATATTTAAAAAAACATCATGCATTAGAATTCTTATAATGTGAATACAAAGGGAGACAAAAAAAAGTTTTACTTCATGCGTGGAATTACAACAAAGCTAATTGCATACATTTTATTTCACAAAATACTGCTTCAATCAAGAAATCCATGCACTACTTTGTTGCCCATTGGCTTTTAGGACATACAGTACAAATTTGAACCATCTAGGACAACACTTCTGAATTCCATTCAATTTCGAATGTACAAAAATGCAATGAAAATAAACGTGGAAAAACAAGTTTAAAGATTTGTACAGGCTATTTTTTAGTACAAAAAACGAAACAAAAATGTCAATTTTGATCTCAAATGGTCAATTTTGATCTCAAATGGTCAACTTTTCACCCATCACCTCCCTTAAACAGGTATACTCTTAAGTAGGTCCATCGCTGTGGTCTCGAGGTAGCGTGCTGTCTTGTCACGCAGCGGGCCCGGGTTCAATTTCCAGTCGGGACAGGCTCCTGGGTTAGGTTTTCTAGGGGTTTTTCCTCATCTGTAAGACAAATGTCACGAAGCGTAGGGCCTAACGGTCCCCGAAATTTATCCGGCCATCATCATCATCCTTATCATTATTCCTCACCGATGTGGAAGGCAACGGGAAGCTACCACACCTATAATTCCTTAGTAAAGCTGCAAAGCATAGCATGAAAATGCTATGATTACAGTGAAAGACCTGCTCTCGGGCAGTTCACTATAGAATACTCTCTTAAAGTAGCCAATATGGCTATCAAATGCACATTTGCAGCGAATTCCCAAGGAATGATTATTTGAAGGCTCTTCTCGTGATTTTTTTCTAATTTTTACAGATCTTCATCGATTCTATCTACACACCGAAATTACCATTACAATAAATAAATAAATAAATAAATAAATAAATAAATAAATAAATAAATAAATAAATAAATAAATAAATAAATAAATAAATAAATAAATAAAATATGCTGCTTGCTTAAATAGCTGAATGAAGTGAGGCGGGTCGCGCCGCGGGCGGCACGGAGTGGGGGTTATCCATCCTACGAATTCGCAAATTGTATTACTTCGTCATAGTTTAAATGAGAGATTTGGCTTTGGATTTTATTACCTCTCAGTTGAAATCGACGTTTTTTTTTCTTTTTTGTCTCGGCCTTGGTACATCACAACTTCTGTTGAAAAATAAATCAAGAATGGTTTCGACATGCAATGGTTGACAGTTCCCTTGTTAGTTTACGCAATTTCTTTGTGACGGACTTTTTTTTATTTAAGAGCATCTTGTGTAAGAAAATTCAGTTAAATATTGGATTACACTGCATATCGGTGGTTTCAATGAAAGAGAGATGGATAATGTCTCTGTACCATATATTGTTAGATATTAATTTAGTGACGTCACAAAGCTGGCGTATCCTGGCTCCATCTCTGATTGTATAGAAATAACATGTTAATCCAGTGCACATGAATAAGGTGGCTTGATTTTCCTTGCTTCACTGCTCTTGTTTGAAAGACGTGGTTGTGTTGTTAGATTTAATTTACTAATGGTAACTCTACGCTGTTTAATGTAAATGCTATCCAATTTCCAACACTATTAAAATCTTTCCATTAAAGCATTATGTTCACGGGAAAGTATTGCTTTACTTACTTTGTAATTTAATACCGGTTGTGAAAGAATACGCTTCAAAAGAATTCCTCATCATTTTCTTATGAAAATTCCATTGATATTAAAACCTCAGTTTCAGATTTTATTTCATAATTTCTTCTAATTTTTCCAATTATGTAGGCCTACGTTTAAGGGTTGAATCATAAATATGGCTGTACGTTTGATCGCGTTGTGTGATGAAAATATTACCATTACAGGAAATATGAAATTACCGTTGGAAGGACAATTATTGAAATTACAACAATCGAATAAAACAAAATAGAGTAAAACTTACGTCATTAGTCAAAAATGGCGTTGAATATGCAACAGCAAATTACAATTGCTGCATGGCCAATAACGTATGCTAATGAAAGTGAGGTCGCAAGACGGCCAAGATATGAGTTTAACGTAGCATTGCAGCCGTCGACTGTGGGGAAGTGGAGAAAACGACTGCTGGAAACGGGAAGGATGCTGAAAATCAAACCTCCTGGAAGGCCTCGCATTAGCACGGATGCAGAAACAACAAAGAGAATTATTGTGGAGGCGTTCGACGCTAGCCCACAAAAATCAACCCGCCAAAGCTGCACGTGAGCTTCATATCAGTCAATCGAGTGTGTGTCGTGTTTTGAAGCGTGAGAAGTACCACCCCTTCAAACCGATTCGTGTCCATGAACTTAATGAAGACGACCCTGACAGGCGGATGGAATTTTGTGAATTTGTTGTAAGGGAATGAGCAAACGACCAACATTGGTACAGAAAATTGCACTTTTATGATGAAGCTGTTTTCGATGTGAACGGACGTGTTAATTGACACAATTGTCACTCTTATGGTAAAGAAAATCCTAATGTTATTGAAGAGACACGTTCAAGATGCGGCTAAGTCACTGTTTGGGCTATGATCGGATGGGAAGGACTGTTAGGAATGCGAATTTTGGATGAGACTGTTAATGGTGATCGGTATAGTGATATCCTTAGACACAAAGTGCTGAACATGAACAATGTTTATTCCAGCAGGATGGTGCACTTCCTCACTATGCAATACCTTAGTTTCCTTCTAGAGTCTCTCTCGAGGCGATATATTAACCACATGCCGTTCTCTGATATCTGTAGGGAAATAAGGTAACATTTTTTTTTATTTCAGGATTGTTTGTTATATACACATGTATCCTCAACCAAAATATACCATTTTTTTCTTCCACAATTCCCGCTCTTGCGTGTCTGCTTCTGTCATATTTCTCTTCTTCATGTTGTCTTAAGGGGGCACGCCGTAGCGTAGTGGTTAAGGCACTGAGCCACAAACCGGAGGGTCGAGGGTTCAAGTCCCGTCGGGGTCAGGATTTTTAAACTGACCCAAACCCTCTGGCGGCACTATGGCCCTGGGGTCGACTCAGCCTCTAACGGAAATGAGTACCAGACGCTTGTTCTGGGGGTAAAGGCGGCCGTCACGCAGGGCTGACAACCCGGCTGACATAAAGTGCCGATTGTCTAGAAAATGTGGGAGCCTTAATCTCCTACTACCCCAAGGGCCTCCGGGCCTGTTGTGGGATCACTTTACTTTGGGGGCACGCCGTAGCGTAGTGGTTAAAGCACTGAGCTACAAGCCGGAGGGTCGAGGGTTCAAGTCCCGTCGGGGTCAGGATTTTTAAACTGACCCAAACCCTCTGGCGGCACTATGGCCCTGGGGTCGACTCAGCCTCTAACGGAAATGAGTACCAGATGCTTGTTCTGGGGGTAAAGGCGGCCGTCACGCAGGGCTGACAACCCGGCTGACATAAAGTGCCGATTGTCTAGAAAAAGTGGGAGCCTTAACCTCCTACTACCCCAAGGGCCTCCGGGTCTGTTGTGGGATCACTTTACTTTACATGTTGTCTTAAATTCCCTTTATCCACGTTGGCTTTGATCTACCACGTTTTCCTTTTCCAGGATATATCAATTTCAATACTTCTTTGTTGTTTCTGAGTCCCTCCTTCTCATTATACGCCCATTCCATCTTAGTTGGATTTCTTCAATATCCTTTTCAACATTCATAATTTATTTTATTGTATTATTTTTTATTTTGTCTAATTTTGATATTCTTGCCGATCTTCTTAAAACGTCCATTTCTGTTATCAAGAATTCATTTCTGTGTTTTTGCTTCAACGTGCATGTTTCTGCACCACATTATAAACTATTCTTCACAATTGTGTTATATATTAATAATTTAGCCCTCTTCATTATATTACTACTCCATAAAATATAATTTAATATTCCAATAACTTTCTTCGTCTCCATTATTCTTAATAATATAGAATAACAGTAACCAGTTTTCGTCTAGTTAATAAACTTCCCACTAGGGAAGAATCCATGTATCTGCGCGTATTCAATCATCAATCATGTAGAGTTGAAAGAAAGAAAGCATCTGTTGAAAAATGTCTGGTTATTTTAAGGTAAATGTCCTGCCGCACCACTGTAGCGTAGTTGGTTCAGCTATAACCCGGAAGGTCGGGGGTTAGATTCCCGTGGGGGGTCAAGATTTTTAAATCTTCGGGCGGCAACATGGCCTTGGGGTCGACTCAGGTTCTAACAGATGTTAGTTCTGGTGTAAAGGCGGCTTAAGAACGTCCTAAATCCTGTAGTGGGATCACATAATAACACAGTGTTTACAGCTAACGACGATTTTCGGAGTGCGCGACGTTACCATTGTGTGTCGTTCACGAGAATTCCGTTGTTTCAAACGGAGTGGCTTTTCGTATAATCTATTAAGATAACTCACGATTACTTCGTGAGTAACCGTATGCATAGTTCTAATATTTTAGGAAACTATTTTGTTGCAAATTTTGGTAGCATGGAGGTGGACAGATTGTGAAGGATGAGGTAGGTTTTGAAGAGGTGGCTGATTTCAAATACCTAGGAACAATAATTATCAATTCTGAAAATGCAAGGTATTATGCATTATAGGGACTCTTATCGTCTCAACTTAACACAAAAAAGTTAGACAGAAAATATGTAAAATTGTTACTCTGCCAACTATATTATGTATATGGATGCGAAACATAGGCTCTTATTTTAAGGGAGGAGAACATATTGCAAATATTTGAGAATGAAGTCCTCAGGAAAATATTCGGACCAAAGACTGATGAACAGACAGGCGAATGGAGAAGACTACATTACACTGAGCTACATGATCTTTATAGGAAAGCAGATATAATAACAGTTGAGACTCGTAGACTGCGATGGGCAGGACACCTGTAACGACTGGGGATGGAAGAGAGAGTTGGAAGCTTCTTGTAGGAACACCAGGTAGAAAACGGCCAGTTGGTAGACCAAATATGATGTGGGACAATAGAATTAACCATTATTTGAGGGAAGTAGATTATACAGGGGAAGGTTGGAAAACATTACCTCAGGATAAGGATGAATGGAGAGCTTATGTCCTCGCGACTATGGATCAATGGGTTGGATAGTACCAGTGAGTTGGTTAGTTTATGTTACAGTAGCGTTTATGTACAATTATTCGTCCTTGAAACATCGATTTCCAGCCACTGATAATCCAGACCCTGACATCTCTGTCACCCAGTGTAAAAAAAAAGGCAGCGTGAAGAGATACTGATAATCGTAGTGATAGTGATGGCAACAGTGACTCTAGTTATAGCGTTTTAATTAATAAACCCATTTGCTAAATATAATGATGACCGATAAAAGCAACGAGAATAAATGCTTCATTCTTTCTAGCTCTCCTAACTGCATTATTTTATTAGTTGTTTATCGTTATATGACATTGGAAAGTATGTAATACTAGTTTCGCTCATGTATCATCCATGAAAGTTGTATACTAATAAGAATAAGAATAAATTATTTACATATAAATGTTATTCACGGTATTGACACCAGAATGAGGAAGTGCTCGTGCTCGGGTGCAGTTCAATTACCGAAATAATTCATATAAAATATATTCAAGGTTTTAGTTAAAGGGAGTGGGAATACAAAATTATATATTTAGGAGCCAGCTTCAAGATATAAAATAAATTCTACACTAAAAAATAATACAAAACGAAATAAAATATACAACACAATAGATGAATACAGGTGAATGGAGAAGACTGCATAACAGTGAGCTACATGGTCTTTATAGGAAGCCAGATATAATGAGAACAGTTAAGTCTCGTAGACTGCGATGGGCAGGGCATATGACACGAATGGGGAATGAAAGAGGTGCATGGAATCTTCTCGTAGGAAAACCAGAGGAAAAACGCCCAGTTGGTAGACCAAGAATGAGGTGGGAGAATAACATTAACTATGATTTGAGGGAAGTAGATTATACAGGGCATGATTGGAAAACATTGGCTCAGGATAGGGATATATGGAGAGTTTATGTCCGCGCGGCCATGAACCTACGGTTTTGATAGTGCCAGTGAGTTAGTTAATAGATTAATACTGGACTGAAGAAGGTAACTAAATACATTAGGATATAATATAAAGCAAAACAAATTTAGGAAAGTATTCAAGAGTAGGTATAGGAAGAACAATACAGGAACTCATAAAGAAGAGGATAATAAATTGGATTGGCCACTGGCCAAGAAGAAACTGCCTGCTGACGGATGCCCTAGAAGGAATGGTCTACGGAAAAAAGTTTAGAGACAGAAAAAGACATCAGATGGTAGAAAATATTAAAATAAATTATTTGTATGCGGATACAAAAAGGAGAGCTGAGTTAAGAAAAGAGTGGAGAATGCTGAGTTTGCAGTGAAAGACCTGCTCTTGGGCAGAACACTATGTATGTATTAAAAATATAAAACGTACTCTAACACACAAAGAATGAATGCAAAAGAGAGTGATACAAGTAAAACATTATACGTATAATAGATTAATACAAACTAAAGAATGTAATTAAATAGGCCTACATTATGTATAATATAAAGTAAATAAAATTTAGGAGAATATATGAAAATATAAAACTCTCTCTAATATACAAATAGAATTAATGCAGTGGATAACGGTATAAATATAGGCCTTATATATGTAAAATAGGCTATCAATTACTTAAGTGCGTAAATGTTTAATGAAAGTATGATTTTTTAACGTTTTCATGCATTTTAATAGTATAGTTTTAGTAGACTGTTGGGAAAAGTATTTAAACAGGACATATATAACAGGTACTCAATGTGTTTAGAAAAATGTAATATACATGCATACATGCGTACTTGCGTACGTGCACACACGCATAAGGACTTTATTAGACTAAAAGTAAGATACATACAATGTTATTTACAAATATAGGTCGCACGGGCAGTAAGCCGGACGTGCTCTTGACAGTCCGTTACAATAAGTTGATGTTTGGTAATAATATACTTAAAACAAAAAAGAAAACATAATATTACAATTAGATAACAATACAATTACATTATACATTAACTTAGTTATGTAGAATTATTAAGAATTAATGGTATTGCAATTTGTTAACATATCTATTTATTCATGAATGAGTGTTGTTCTTATTTTCCGCGTTTTGTCCAGAAATCTACCCAAGTTTATCCAATTTTGTGGGCTTACCAATAACTCGTAGCATGCCAATCTTTCACGATTTGAATTTAGATATCTTTCCGGTAATAATTGACGCCTCCAATGTTCCAAATCGTTACAACTTTCCTAATACATGTATTTCGTCTTCAATGCTCACGCACATTGGACATATCCGCATATCGTGATCGTCGCTAATTTTTAAAAAAATCCATGCCCCTAACCTAAACCAAGCAAGCCCTGATCTCTCTTTAAATCCTAGAATGGGTATATAAGATTCTTTTCCCCAAACTTGTTTTAGGTTTCTTTGTAAAAACAGTGAGCGTTTTCCCGCACATTCGGCCAAAATATTTTGTCGGTTTATATCTAAGTACCTCCTTATTTTTCTCCACACATTCTTGAGATTTTCAGTCCCTTTTTCCCCATACCCAAATATAGAGACAGAAGTAGCCTATATATGTGTACTTTGACAAATATAATAATAAACAGGGCATGCTAAATATAGTCGGCCGCGGTGGACTACTGATTATGTTTTCATTGTGATACGAAACATTTAAATAACTGGACGGCGTGACGCATCAATCGGCTATGAGTAATTATATAAATTCATGAAAAATACGTTTAAAGTTTAAGTCAACCTTCACTATTTATTTTAGCACCAAACTAACAATACTGGATATTGTAAGTTACTTTCCTTGTTTGACAGTTATGTATCAACAATCTAAGAGCGGGAACATTTGCCGCTTATCTTCGTGACGCAAAATTTTGATCAGCATTTATGAAACCCTAATTACATTTTTCTTTAGTAATAAGACTACATTTAAAGATTTGGCGCTAAAGGTGTGCGTACAATTACTTCATGAGCCAGTGCAACAGCTGGCATCATAATACCAATTTAAAAAAATTGTGCTTAGCCGATTGATGCATAACATCGTCCTATTTAAAAGTTAAATAATGAAACTAGAAATTAAAGTTTAGCCAATTCAAAGTTAACAAAATAGAAATGTATTACGTAAATAATGAAAATTGGACCGTAAGTGCGACTTCCTGATGATGTCGCTTAGTTTACGCAGTTCATTCGTGACGGAGTTTTTATTAGTGCGGAAGTCATAATTTTTTATTTATAAATTGGTTAGAAAATGTATAAATACGTTGTTGTTTTTTTCTGGACAAAATGTATATGAAAACTACATTGTAAATGTATGTAAGTAAATTTGTATCCTCCTGTACGCGAACTTATTGAGAAATATGAGGAGAGGAGTTCCGAGTCGTAGAGTCGCTCGCTATTTAAATGATTGTGACATTTTCGTCACTCTAGGAAACTCTATACAACACAACACAAAAGGGACCCGAACAATAGCGAGTCCACATTATGTCCTGGTCAGCTTTATAGAAACTTCTTCTTACGCTAACCCGTATTCTGTCTTCTAAATCCTCACATCCTTTTCCAAAATAAACTTACTTAGCATATTAAATTATTAATAATTTTGTTATGTAGTATTATTAGACGGTAGCGAGGAGATACTAAGAGGCAACACGCACACTCTATTGTTCAACACTAAGACAATTAGACTCGAAGAAATCATGAATAAAAATAAATATATGGTGACACATAGAAGTATATCATGAAAATTTACAGTTAATGGTAAATGTCAACTTTTATAAGATTCATGATGTGTTCCGTTGAGGTTTATTCAAAATTAATATAAAATTATAGAATATTCACCTGAAAGGTCCGTCTCCTCAACTTAATTATCATTTAACTGTAGCGCTTTCGGGACTTGTCCCATCATCGGCAGGATTCAAAACTGGTGTTTCACTGAAGATCTGGTAGAGGGGGTTGCATGTATTGGGTTCGTTTTCGTTTATCAGGCTGTCGTTGTGAGCTTCTTTCATGATTTCCATCTCTTCGAGTACGTTTATCTTCGCTGGATTATTTTCTCTGTGCATCACTGTTAGGGTGTTTTCAATATTTAACATGCGATGTCCTTCATGGATAATGTGTTTTGCATAGCTTGATTTACCTTCTGCGTGAACGAAGTCTCGAAAATGTTCTTTGAATCTGATGTTAAAACTCCTGTTTGTCCTTCCTATATAAAATTTGTTGCAGTCCTTACATGTCAGTTTATAAACTCCTTTGCTGTTGAAAATGTTATTTTCTTCAATGTTATTGTTTATTATGTTGTTATGTATGAACATAATAAATACAAAAACGCCAAATGGGTAAATAATACTCCCTCACCACCAGTAATGAAAGCCCTTCCAAAAATCCATAAAGACAACATTCCCATAAGACCAGTTGTTAATTGCATGAATGCTCCTAACTATAAAATTTCCAAATTAGTCGCTCAGAAAATGAAAAATGATGTCAAACTTGAAAATCGTTACACAATTAAGAACTCATTTGAACTAGCAGACAAACTACAGCATTTAGAAATCAATAGGAATACTAAAATGACGTCATTCGACATAAAAAACCTGTACACTAATATCCCGATAAACGAAACAGCAAACATAATAAAACAAAAACTAACAGACAGTAAACTTGAAGATAACTATATCAATCAGTTAAACAAACTAATAACAACAACAATAAAGCAAAATTACTTCCAATTTAACAATGAACTATTTATTCAAGAAGACCGGGATCCCGATGGGGAGTCCTACATCTGGAATCATGGCAGAAATCTTCCTACAAGAACTGGAAAATAAACATTTTGAGGAACTAATACACAAATTCAACATAAAACTAATAACACGATATGTCGATGATGTACTAGTAATATATGAAAATGAAAACAGAAAAGAAAAAGAAATACTACAAGACTTAAACAACATGCATAAAAAAATCACTTTCACCGAAGAAAATAGAAGTTAACAACAGCATAAACTACTTAGATTTGTCTATAACCAAAAATCTACACAACAATAAACTAGAAATCGGTATCTACCGGAAACCCACAAACAATGCTCTGGCCATAAACAAAAATTCTACACACCCTTTTCAACAGAAAATTAGTACATTTAATAGCTTAGTCAGTAGAATGTTGAAACTCCCATTAAAGCAAAGACAATTATATCCAAGAACTCAACTACATTAAGTATATGGCAAAAAACCAATGGCTATAATGAAGAATTCATAGATAAGCTCGTAAAAAAAACAAAAAAGGAAGAACAAAAATAACCAACATAACTAAACTAGAAAAAGAATCTGACAACAACAAGAAAACATGGATAATACTTACATACACAGGAAAAGAAACGACCAAATATTAGCAACAAGCACCTAAAGAAAGCCGATTTAAAACGTTTAAAATGAAAAATAGCAAGTACAGAACCAATACCAAAGTTAAAACAACATAATAAACAATAAAATTTGAAGAAAATAAAATTTTCAACAGCAAAGGAGTTTATAAAATGACATGTAAGGACTGCAACAAATTTTATATAGGAAGGACACACAGGAGTTTTAACGTCAGATTCAAAGAACATTTTCGAGACTTCGTTCATGCAGAAGGTAATATCAAGCTATGAAAAACACGTTATCCATGAAGGACATCGCATGTTAAATATTGGAAAAACACCCTACCAGTGAGTGAACAGAGAAAGAAGAGAGAAAATAATCAAGCGAAGATAAACGGACTCGAAGAGATGGAAAATATGAAAGCAGGCTCACAACCGACAGGACTGATAAACGACGAAAACGAACCAATACATGCAACACCCTTGACAACCCCCTCTACCAGATCTTCAGTGAAACACCAGCTTTGAATCCTGCCGATGATGGGACAAGTCCCGAAAGCGCTACAGTTAAATGATAATTAAGTTGAGGAGACGGACCTTTCAGGTGAATATTCTATAATTTTATATTAATAATGGTAAATGAGTGAAATTCTGCAGAAGTAGCTGAATTCAAATACAGCACCTAAGAATAATATTTGCAAAGAGGGATGATATGCATAAAGAAATTAAACATTGAATCACTTTTGGAAATGCACGACTCTTGTCCCAAATCCTTTAAAAAAATATACTGAATATATATATAGTAATTCTGCCCGAGGACAGGTATATCACTGCAATCATGCTATGCTTTGCAGCTCTATTAGGGAATTGTAGGTGTTGTAACTTCCCGTTGCTTTCCACACCGGTGAAAGATGATGATGATAATGATGATGGCCGGATGGTTTTCGGGGACCGTTGGGCCCTAAGCGTCCTGATATTTGTCTTACAGGTGAGGAAAAAACCCGGAAAAAAACTCACACAGGAGCCTGTCCCGACCGGGGATCGAACCCGGCTCCACTGCGTGACAAGGCAGCACGCTACCTCGAGACTACAGCGGTCGACAATATATATATATATATATATATATATATATAAACTGTTATTCTCCCAGTTATATTATAAGGATGTGAAACATGAACTCTTATTTTAAGGGAAGAGATCTGTGAGGCATTGCTTTTGTTTCTTTTTGTTGCGGTAATATTGCCTTGATATGGAGTGTGCGTTTTTTTTATTAATCGTGAAATATGAATTTCCGGTCTTATATTCCTTATATCGAAATGTTCAGTTTGGTATCCTCCTCCGTATAAATTTAGACCCAAATGTTTGAACCCGAAATCAATCAATGAAATTTAACAAGCTGTTCAGTGATGTTTTCAATGAGTTTTGATATATGAAATGCATTGTTTCCAGTGGTTTATTGCCCAGTAATTTAAATGTTTTTGATTTGTGGGAAGGCTTCATTGCCAGTGATAATTCGTAGGCCTATGTGATTTCAACATAATAGCACATCAGCATATTTTGCATTGAATGTTAGGGAATACTTTGATGAACAGTTCGGACTACGATTGACTGGTCGTGGTGATCCTGTTCCATGGCTAACTCGGTCACCTGATCTGACACCCATGCAATTTTTCATCAGGGGTCACGTTAAGAGCCTGGTGTACGTGATTCTTGTCGAAAAGTGTACGGATCAGGTTGTTAGGATTGTATCAGCGGCGCTGACCATGTGCTCCAATCTCCTGATATGCTAGAGCGTGCGCGATAATCCAACAGGAGACGCTGTGAAGTTTTCCGTGATCATGGCGATGGACATGTTGTACATTTACTTTAAACAGTCTAACTATATAATTTGGAAAAATCATATGCAGAATAAATACATAAAAATGATTGAGTTACACAAATTGAAAACATACATCGGTGACTATGGATTCCTTATATCAAAATACTCGAAACGTCCATGTACAATTTGTGGAAATTGTTGTTAGAGTTCGGGTTCATCCTGCGTATATATATATATATCGTTATCCGGTGCCATGACAGCTGCCGTCATCTTTCAGAAACCAAACACTATTCCTCTCTCTCTCTCTCTCTCTCTCTCTCTCTCTCTCTCTCTCTCTCTCTCTCCTCTCTCTCTATCTCTCTCTCTCTCCATCAATTAATCCTCCTCCAATCTTCTGACAATCATAGCGGCTTGCACTCTTTCTATGCAGGTTTTCTTTGTTCTTCCTTTCTTTTTTCTTTCTATTGGGAACTATTCCTTAATAAGTTTAGGTAATATTTGCTCCGCCATTATTTTGACTGTAATCTTTTCTTTTCTATAGTATACATGATATCCGGCTTTTCTTGCACACCCATAATTTCCTTTATTTCTTTATAACTACTTCTGTAAGGTAAAGTGAACCCACCACAGCCTTGCGATGCCCTTGGGGATGTAGGAGTTACCCCAGCACATATCTGGTACTCATTTATGTTAGAGATTGAATTGACCTCTGGGTCATGGTGCCGCAGAAGTCTTGGAAGAGCTTAACTCGATCACATCGAGCCTCAACATTTCAAGAACTCCATTCCAATTGTTAAGAATAAAGATCCACATCAACTGCATGCCCGTTTGAAATAAACTCCCACTGAATCACACCTTCAAAATGCCACCAAACTCGCAACTAATATTAGAAAACATTACTGGAATTCGCTAGTACCATATGGACTGCGATCCACACAATGCGAATCTTGACCCACTTTGTATTCATTGATTCGGTATTGGTGTTCAAACATTCCGAGATGTCAGGGCGACCATACGTGATGCCACTACTCCTCGGTTCCTTCGTATTTTGCTGCGAGTTTCCAAAGTATCTTAAATTTCATATTATGTCCTACCATTTCAGAACTTTATCGTTTCTAACCTTATTTGCGTTTACTTAGTTCTTCGATTGTTATGATGTTAGATGCGAAGTTACGAACAAATGAATTTGGTTTGTTTACGATTGCTATCGACTGTCTTAGACAATGTGAAGACAGACGGCAAGCTCTACAAATTTCGAGCTAATTTGCAGTTGTCATAAAATATAAAGAAACTAGATAAGACTACATTTTCACTAGTCTAATAACAGTCTTATCTATAAGCATGTAACAAAGTTTTCGGATACTTTTAAAATTCACAGTGGGAAGCAACATAATCATCTCTACTGATTTTGTAATAGAGCATGCCATAAAACCTTTAGAGGATGAAAAGGCCAATTCAGTGGTATTAATAATTTGTTCATGCTGATGATGTGTTATTAGGCGACAGCGAGGATATACTAAAGGCCAACACGCACACTCTATTGAGTAACACTAAGAAATTTGGAGCTGGAAGTAATCATCAATAAAACTTAATATATGTTCACACATAGAAATACATTTTGGAAATGGAGAGTTAATGAAAACTGAAGGAAATTTTGAAGTAGTGGCTGAATACAAATACTATTGTAATTATTTTATTTAAAACTCTTATACCATGCATAAGCGTTAGTTGTCACGTCAGTTGCCTTCGTTTTGTATAATCAGTGACTGAAGTTTATTAGAAGATAGAACTCAAAACATGTAAAGTATTTTGTAACTCCTGCTATATATACTAAGTTCACAACTGCTTGTTAAAATAAAATTGAAATTTCACACATATTATGTTTCTCTCGGTCTATATATATATATATATATATATATATATATTAAATAATAGCACATCATTGAGAATTATGTAAGGCTAGTTTATTCTTTTGCATATTCATGTAATGGTTTTGTTCTTTTGTCATACTTCACAATACGGTAATGACAATGGACTTCGTTGCAGAGTTCGTAGACACATGTTTCTCCCAGTTCGTGAGATCTATATATATATATATATATATATAGGCCTATATGTGTGTGTGTGTGTGTGTGTGTGTGTGTGTGTGTGAAAAAACGATTTAGTGAGAAAAACTAGTGTCAACTATTAAAAAAAATAAAATGTCATTTAATTTATATATATATATATATATATATATATATATATATTTGGGTGTCCCAAGACATAAAGGCGGTTTTTTTTCTCAAAATCAAATACGAATAACCTCTATTTTTTTCTGCTTGACCTTAATAACTCAAATAACAAATATTATTGCGATTGGA
Source organism: Diploptera punctata (assembly GCA_030220185.1). NCBI lineage: Eukaryota > Metazoa > Arthropoda > Insecta > Blattodea > Blaberidae > Diploptera > Diploptera punctata. The sequence goes on along the minus strand of JASPKZ010007817.1, from coordinate 3,856,815 downwards.
TCGTGGTAATCCGTGCCGACTTCATGCCAAACATAAGACATGAAAATTTGTACTGGGTTAGTACAGAAGGATTCTAGAACTAAAAGTATATTTAGTAAATAAAACATCAATGTGCCCAAAACGTATAATATTATTTTTTTTACAATAAAACACATTATTGTTCAAATTTTGTTTTTAAAGTTTGCATTTTACAATCAGGATAAAGCAAGTCGGCACGGGTTGTTTTAACATTATACAAATAAATTAAGACGGAATGCGGTAAAAATAAAGACTTAGATTTTTTGAAATATCCTATTATATATATATATATATATATATATATATATATATATATATATATATACTGTATTTGTATATTATGGTCATTGAAATTTTCGGTGTCTCCTAGATGGAATCGATGAAGATATGTAAAACATTAAACATATATTTTCATGAGAAGAATCTCATTATCTTCCGTGTCTCGGAATTCACTGAAAAAGGAACTTAATAGATTCAGATAAAAAGGAAAAGACTGAGAGGAGATTGATTATTTGAGTTTTAAAACTTAATTAGTGTGAATATAATTAATTATATTGGAAATTGTTAGTGAAATCTCGCGTTGAAATATTGAAAGAATATATATTTCGTTTAACGTTACAAGTCCCTGTGAGAGTATGAACACTTGAACAGTTCTGACGTTAGAGCGTGTACATAGGACGTGAAGACAGGTTATCTGTATTCACCAGTACATGGTAATGACCAGGATGTTACTGTAATGGCCAAACAGATTCTGGAAACCTTGTCTATAGGAAAACCGATAAGTAAAGGACATTAAATCCGTAAATTATTTATGTTTGGTAAGTTGCTGCTCTTGCGTGCGATCCCAGCGCCGAATCGATAAGGCGTTATGACATGTTTCCATATTCACTCTGTTTAAACTCGAGCTTAAGGAAGGCGGTCCACTGTTTGTTTGCATATCATCCTCAGTTAATGTCCTCCTTCAGATTACCCTCCTCATAATATAAAAAGACCGTCACGCAGGGATTGCAAAAACTAAGTTCATTCCTCAGCTAGTTGAATTTATTGCCCAACTTGCTTGTTTATTCATTTATTTTTTACTACCTAATACTCGGCGTGTGCTGCCACGCCTAAATAAACGAAATGTATTCTTTATGTTTAGTTGAATCTGTTGAAAGAAAAATAGTTATAAAATGTATGTCATAATTATTTTTAGGTATCGCGTGCTGATTACCCGGCATTGCCCGTGAATCTATTTATCCCCATCTTATTGGCATCAATGAGCTGAAAAACAAAAATGGTTATTAAGAGTTATCCGCAAAAGATAGACATATAGTCGCGGACTTTTTTGTAGATTGTTTTGAGATATTCAATCCTGTATACATTAATTTTGTGTTTTTGATAGAAATTAATTAAAGATGTTTTTCCATCAAATAAATAATTATTTTGATTTAATTTAGAGCCTATTAAATCTAATTAATAAACTAGGATTAGATACCCTATTATTTATGAATTAAAAATTTATACTGGAGTAGTAATAGTTATGGACTTGAAACTTAAAGAATTTGGCGGTATCGAAGTCCATTTAGGTTATGGTTTAGACAGCGTAAGCCATTTAAGCGACTACAAAGTTCCGGAAAAAAAAACACGTTTTTCACTGCAAAGGGCGATTTTTGAGGGTGAAGAGTTTGAGTATTACAACTCTCTTATAGCCTAAAACCTTTCCAGGAAACTCCTAAACATTTTGAAAAAAAGCACCATCGCAGTCGGATGAATGATGTAATGCATAAAGGACAAACAACATACATACATACATGCGTTTATATATATATATATATATATATATTTTGTTACATTGCAGAAGCTCAATTTGTGATTTAATATTAATACCACATAGTTTTAATTTCTACAAATTTTGATCAATTTCGGATGCATATTTGAAAGTTTCGGATTGCAGTGAAAACATAATTGTAAGCAATTGTCTACATATTGTATAATTTGACATCAATGTAAATAATATATGCTATTCTTTTGCCATTATTTCGTTAAAATGTTAAATTAAACCAATGTTTCGGAAATACTTTACAATATATGAGAAGAAATGTTTTTCTAAGTTCTAACCACACACCTTGCGCAAGCTCCAACCGACGCGAAGCGGTTTACACTGTGGAATCACGGGATGCAGCCAACACAAACGCGATAATTGAATTCGCGTTGCCAACGAACCTAAAAGCTAACCTAACGCAATGTATGTACTCTAACCTGTAAAAGACCAACCTAAAAGCTAACCTAACGCAATTTAGATATTCTAATTATATTATTTTTAGGCTGGACATCTTACCTCAATATTAATGTTCTAGAACAAATCAACATTAATATCGAGGTAAGATGTCCAGACTAAAAGTAATATAATTAAAATAACCTCAAAATATAACTTCCTAAAATTAAATATTAGATAATCTAATCTACGAAAGAATGCACGCTGATTTTATTTCGTGTAAGTTAATTAGTACAGACTATATGTTGGCTGCACTAGAACACATAATATTTGTTAAAATCAATATGGTTGCCATGTCTTCATGTAGTTTAATATTGTGAAAAAAATTCAAATAATCGTTAGAAAATATGTAAAATCATTGTAAATGGGAAATAATTTAAAAAATGAAACCCTAAGAATACAATTTGATAGGAGTTTATGAAGTAATTTTAAAAGTCATGTGACACGTCGAAAGTTTAGCCAAATGTTTCTTATAGGTTACATTGCCAATTTAAGGGTTAATTAAATTTTATATTATACACCGTGTCCATAAAGTCTTTCCAACATTACAACTTCCTATAAGGTGAAAACTATAAAAGTTAGAGTTGTGTGGTTTGAGGCAGATAAAAGACAAGCTCTCAAAGTTTGTAAAACAATGTCAGTGTACTTCCACATGTGCACATATTGTCGTCCGCAAAACATCTAATATGGTAGATATGGTACAATATGTCTATTTATTATAATATCATGGTACCATAAAATGTAGATTGTACTAAAAAAAACATTGAGAGTTTGTCTTGCATCTGCCACAAATCTCACAGCTCAAACTTTTATACATTTCATCTTATAGGAGTTATGTTGAAAATACTTTATGGACGCGGTCAAACTGCGAGGAACCAGACATGATGGTTGCCGGAGTCAGTTTTTAATTTTGGGTTTCAGGTAAATCTTCACTCCTCATGACCCTATTTCGATAAATTTTTAACAATACCTTTCTCGTTTTATTTCAATAGTGAATATTGAATCTTGTTGCGAAACATCGGAAATTGCCACCGCTAGAATTACTATCAATATTCTATTTCATGTGTACTTCTACACCTAATAGTTCGATTTTGTAAGTTAAAGAACACTGTCTTACTTAATTAAATTGTTATATGCCAAGTTTGGTTTCCATGAAACAAAAATTGCTGCCGCTAGATGGTTAACGGGCATATGTATATATGAGGGTTGTAAGGGGTAGTGACGTGTGTGTAACCTCTCCTACCCAATTCTCATCCTCACCTTCTCGTGGTACAACCTGTTTTCACAAACGAGGCTCTGAGGACCGAGTCACGGCGGTATAACCGTTCCATCAGGTACTGAGTAAATGCGGTATCCTAATGTCTGTCCAGAGACTAAAAGGTAGCAGCCCTACCACTGGACTACTTAGCGTCGGGCCAGTAACCTGTCCTAAGGAACTTCAAAACTACTTTCAAGTCTCAACACGAAAAAATCCAGAAGAATATCAAAATTTTTAAGAATTTTAGGGTTAATAAATTCTATCTTCAAGCCACAGTTAGTCCAAAAGCATTCATGACTGAAAGTGTATAAAACACTGGCTCTTCCAACTCTTTTGTATGGTAGCGAAGTATGGACGTTGAAACAGAAGGATATACAGAGACTTAGATCTGCTGAAATGAGATATCTTCGGAGGACTGCAGGATACACCCTACTAGATCACAAAAAATGAAGACATCTTACAAGAATTACATATGGAATCTTTAGAAAACAAAATTTCTGATTATAAGTCAAGATGGATACAACATATTCATCGAATGGAAGATCACAGAATACCCAAACTAATGTTAAGATATGCAGGAAGAAGAAGACCAGGACGTCCACTCAAAAGACTTCTGGATGCTGTTTCTCTTGAGGCCGAAACAGGTCAACAAATGGCCTAAATTCGTGAATGTACTATGATGATGATGATGATGATGATGTATATATGAATGTATATATTTTGGTCATAGTAATTTTGGTTATATTTTATTTTTTAAAGATTTATTAAACACATTGTGTACATTGAGATACAATTATTGAAAGTTATTATCATCTGCGTAGAATTTTAGATACTTTTTTTATTGCTATACAGTTAATTAGGTGGTATTGGCCACATAACTTGCAGAGTCACTGGTTCGATGCGAGGTGGAACCCTTTTTGGGTAAATATTCTATTGTGGAATCCATGTGTGGCAGTCCTCGTGAACACGTGTCTCAGGAAGAAGTTCTGTTCCTTCCATTCATCAGTATTCATCGCTGGGGTCAGGAAAAATCCGCGGTCTATCATATATCCTCTGTTTTTTTTCTGATCTCTCTCTTATGTATGCTTCGTAGGCTAGGGTGTGTGGCAGGTTGTATTTTGACACTATTTCTCTGATGAAGAAGTCAGTCTTGGTTAGATGGTATATGAGTTGGGAGCTCGTTGACTTTGAAACCCTAAGTACTCTCCGGAGGTAGGCAATTTTGACCATTTCTAGTCTTTTCATATTTGCTATGTTTAACCGAGTCCAGAATGTGGTATTGGGTATATCTTGATGTGAAATAGTCTTATAGCTGTTTTCGACTGACAGCTTTTCAACATTTCGAATCTCAAACGAGGCCTTTATTGCTGCGTTGCATCTTTCCTGGATGTGCTTGGTGAATGATTTTCCTGTGACTTGCAACGTTAGACCGAGATACTTATAGCAGTTGGTTAGTTCTAGTTGGGCATTTCCATACGTTATCTTTTAGATTTTGGTTAGGCCTATCTATTAAATCGGTGAAGATGTGCAAACATTTTTTTTCATGAGAACAATCTCAATAGCTTAATTTCATCGGAATTGACTAACAAACCAAAACAACTGATAACATTACAATTAGCGGTTTTACATTTGAAGTGAAACTTAATCTAGGTACTAGAGTTACGCCTATTTATTATTAAGAATTTTACTTTATTTAACACAATAAAAATAAATCTATGGGCGCTTTCCTTCTGGTTTTCTTACAAGAAGTTTCCACACACCTCTTTCATTCCCCATTCATGTCAAAAGTACTGCCCATCGCTGTCTACGACACTTAAATGTTATTATATGTGGTTTACCATAAATATTATGTAGCTCCTGTTAAGTAGTCCTCTCCATTCTCCAGTCCAATAATAATAATAATAATAATAATAATAATAATAATAATAATAATAATAATAATAATAATAATAATATTACTAATAATAATAATATTACTAATAATAATAATATTACTAATAATAATAATATTACTAATAATAATAATAATAATAATAATAATGTATAGCATGATTGAACTGTTGACTTATAAATTAAACTAAAAGGTAAAGTTATCCCTCTACAGACCTTTGAATTCCCTTGAGGTGGTTGAAGCTTAAGGATCTAACTTTTCAAGACAATCAGTATTTGATGCCAGCCGGAATATTTTTCTTGCACGACGGCCTCTTTTACCCCCAGCAACAACGTCTGGTACTCATTTAAGGTAGAGGCTGAGTCGATCTCAGTGCCGTGATGACGCCAGAAGGTTTGCGTCAGCTTAAAAATCCTTACCTCATCCTAACTAGAACCCTTGATCTTCCGACTTATAGCGAATTGTATTAGAAAACTCTGCTACGGCGTTCCCTGTAAATGAAAATACATAATGTAAAAGAATAGAAAATATTTACCCAGAACTTGATTGTATTTATATCCTCTAAGGAAACATTCAGTGAGCTTGTTTTTGAATTGGTTTTGAGTCGGGCAGTTCTTGATATAAGAGGAGAGGAAATGCCATGGTCTGGTAGCTGTAACAATCAAGGATGAGGAGTAGTGAGTTATTCGATGAGGAGTTACAACTAGAGTTAACATTTCTCTCGATCGTGTGTTAAGTTATGGTGCAAAGATAGTGAATGGAGGCGAGTAGAAAGTAAAAGGGTGATAAGGTAGACAAAATATGGTATAATATACAGTATGAGTTAGTTCTAGTGTTCGCCAAGTGGTCAAAATTCAACCTTAAATAACACGTCACTTTATATTTGATATTGTTAGTTTTACGAGCAAACATTTCTTCCACTTACTTGTGTTTTGCACTCTTTTAACGTTACTATCTAACCTCCCTTGGTTAACTCTTGTTTTTTCGACCCCGACGCTATTAGGGCATCCGAGGGCTAGGGAGTCTTTCCTTTCTTCCATTTCTTCTTTCCTTTATTTTCTTTTCTTCTCCAGAAAAGCCTAACCAGAGGCTATAAGATGGCAGCCCCATCACTGGTCTTGCCTTCCTTTGGCCAGCAACCAATCGAAGGGACTATTATTATGCTTTCAAATCTTATATGAGAATTTTCCGGAAGGATCAAACTATTTACGCTGGAGGGAAAATTTTCTATAAGATCGTAACAGGCCTTGGCCTAATACTTGGAAGGAAGAAGAAGAAGAAGAAGACAATGTATTAGAACATAATCATAAATATACAAAATATATATTTATGTTGGAGTGTAATTGATGATGGGGATGATAGTGTTCTAAATCTGCACCCAGCTTCGCGAGGAATGTCGGTAGCTACAATAAGTAGCGGCTCCATGTTGAAAAAACTAGCTATAACGACTGGTGGACCCGACATGCTGATGTCACCCCTACACTGGCAAGATGGTTGTCTACCTCTCCGATTAACACATGTATACCCGCCAATAGATTAAACGGGAGCTTTGGCGCTGGATTTAATGCCTTGCAGTTAAAAACGGCAAATAATTTTTGGACTTGACCTTTGCACATTACATGCTTCTCTATAAGAAATGTAACTCCTGCACCATTAAGATTTTCCATAAACACTGCTTGGCAGTTAAAAACGACAGAACTATTACCAATTTTTTTTATTGATAGCACAAAGCTCGTCAATAGCTACTAAAAAAAAGAAAGAAAAAGTCGGTTGACAAACAGAGAAGAAAATGATACTTAACTGTTTTATCTTAGCCTATAGATATATAGATTTAAAGCAAGACTACCTACGTTCAAAGGATTGAAAATTTATTACGAAATCGTATCGGAATTCTGTCTGTGATATGCTTGCTTTGACCGTAAACATCTCAGCCCATCATTCAAAGCTTATTTTAAATTCTTGCAAGGTAAATTACTACTTGATCAATATTTTACATATATATTGTGTTTTTATGTTTCAGTTCCACCCATGAAACCAACAATATTCGATGACCGGGGAAAGGAGGTGCCAAGTGTCGCCGGTCCATACGAGGAGGGCCGCGAGATGAAACTGCTCTGTGTGGTGTCAGGGGGTGAGTGCATATTCAACAGTATACTAATAATAATAAGGAAATTGTGATTACTCTTCTATTGAAATCTGCATTATTTTTTAAGACAGCACATCCTCTCTGTTTTAAACTAAAGGACAAATGAAAGATTGTTATAATAATAATAATAATAATAATAATAATAATAATAATAATAATAATAATAATAATAATAATAATAGTAATAATAATAATAATAGTAATAATAATAATAATAATGATAATAATAATAGTAATAACAGTAATACCAATAATAACAATGATAATGCTTTATTTAAGCTGACAGAGTTAAAGCCACTCAACCAGCGAATAATAAAATCATTCAAAAATTAAATACTTATTACAGTTAGGCTAAATAACTGTAATAAAACAAAATCGCGAATTTCCTTAATAAAGTACTGAAATTTAAACGTAACTCATTGGCAGCAGCCCTTACTGCATGTAGGAGTCCGTACAAAAAAAAAAGCACCATTCACACACATTCATTCTAAACATCGCGAATATGATGATTATGATGTTCGCGGAAGTTTTCGGCCTTAAAATGACCTGACATATCTTATAGGCGAGGAAAAGAAGCCCAAAAAAACTATCACCCAAAAAATACTTGTACCAATAGGGGATCGAATCCGGGCTCCCTGAGACAGTAATGCTATTCCTGGATCACGGTTGTGGCCATTAAATTTCATACATCCATCGTAATTCTGCCCGAAGGCAGGTCTTTCACTGCAATCATAGCATTTTCATGCTATGCTTTGCAGCTTTACTAGGGAATTTTAGGTGTGGTAGCTTCCCGTTGTTTTCCACACCGATGAAGGATGATAAGATGAACATGAATGATGATGATTGCGATGGCCATAAGATTTCGGGGACCGTTTGGGCCTTAAAGTTTTCCTGACATTTGTCTTACATGTGAGGAAAAAACCCGATAAAAACCTCACCCAGAAAAACTGTCCCGAGCGGGGATCGAACCCGGCCCGCTGCGTGACAAGGCAGTATGCTACCTCGAGACCACAGCGGTGGACAAATTTCATACTGGCTCAAAATATGCAATAATAGCCCTCAAATGTATAAAATATTATTCAAGTTATTTTTGCTAGTCTGAATAACTATTTGGAATTTGTCCCTAATAATTACGAACAAATCCTTTGATATTGTTTATATTTTTATTTCAACAAAATCGATTCTACATTTGCATCATGTAATGAGTTTGTTAAAATATGGACTGCACTTTGCGAGTACAAACACATTTGTATTCCCTGTGTCGAGACATGGGCTTATATTGATGGTGCAATCACAATGAATACATATGTTGCTGTTTTAATTTAAAACACACATGATCCATACAATCATCATTAGAACAAGAAAGGTTAACATTACAACATATAATTAGATGCTTGCTATTCGCATGCAATTATTAATACAACTGAAGAGAATTTTGTATTGCTAAACCGTGATTTTAACCCAAGATCTCCAGCTTTATTCGCTGGCGCACTATCATTGTACTACTTTGGCGAGACATATGTTTTTCTTTATTAGAAAATCATCTGGTATTTCTATTGGTCAGCTTAAAGTCACATTGCAACTGGATCGTCCATATTAAGAAGTCAATATTCCGTGCATATCTCAACATACTGAGATCATACTTCGTATGGAGAACATCATGTTACATTTTGTTCTTGATAACAACATACTACTAGTATGACATCAGAAGCACGTAATCATTGATCGCCCGCTGGCAGTCTACTATGGCGACTACGTCTTCGTAGAGTTGCGTGGAGAAAATCAATAGTTAGCGGTGTGCTGGTAGTCTTATCGTGTGCTGTGATTGGCTGTAAATCTTTTAAAAGTGTATCGTACCTGCCAATCATAAACGCGGTTTCAAAAGTGGTAGCAAATTCCTAGATAGGGTGTGGCCCTTTCTAACGCGTATTGTTTTGTGAATATAAAAACGAGTGAAGTGATATCAGGTAGATGGTAGTGTGATTTACAATATTTATTATTGTGTTATATATCTAGCCTGCGGTTGCAAGTGTTTTAGTGCATTTTGTGTAGTAACCTGAACTAAGTCTTGTTTTTACCAAGCAAGATGGCTGCTATGCCGAATCCAAGCAGGTTTACGGACCTAGATAATGAGGATGTCGGACCTCTCGCCCTTCGGGAGGATTCCGCTAATACGAGTAAATACGACCTGTTTGTTCGTAAACACGGATATGACAAAGATAAAAATTTAAGGGAAATTCACCACGCTCTCAGTGGAACGTTTATGGACCTAGATAATGATGATGTCGGACCTCTCGCCCTTTGGGAGGATTCCGCTAATACGAGTAAACACGACTTGTTTGTTCGTAAACACGGATATGACAAAAATAAAAATTTAAGGGAAATTCTCCACGCTCTCAGTGGAACGTTCTTACTCATCACTAATTTCATGTCTACTTATGTAAACTACGAGAGGTCCGACAAAGCTTGTGAACTCACGACTGGATATCTGGATCGATTAAATAAAATTATTCAAGATAAAGAGCCAGGACTTCCAACTTTTGAAGCCATGCTTCGTGAGTTGCAAGCCGACTTAATTGATATTCAAACGGCAAGTTTTCTCTATATGAGAAACTGGGATGACGATAATTCTGAAACTGAGAATACGCAAATTCATGAGGAAATACCCTCAACTAGTAAAGAGACAGTCACCAGTGAACAAATGAATACCGAGGACCAGTCTACTGCTAGTGGGCATACCAACAAACGTAAAAACAAAAAGAGCAAAAAACAATAAAGAGAAAGCACCCACTCTAGTGGTCAAGAAAACCAAAATTGTTGAACCAAAAGTAAATGAACCCATTCTATTGGGCAAACACACTAATATTGTTGACTCATCAGTTCAATTTAACCTATCCATACAGCCAACGGAATCACGAGTTGAATTTCCAGTAGTGCCCACGAACAATACATTTTCAGTTTTAACTGAACTTCAAAATCAAACTGCTGGAACATCCTCAGTGATGGTTCCTCCTCAAACGGTTGGCCCTTCTGTTGCCACACATAATGTAGTGCCTTCACGGAGTATTGTCCGCACGGAACAGAGACCTCCGCCAATCTGTTATTGGCCATGGGGACCTGTTCCGTATGAACAAGGAGCTAAGATCATTACTTAGTGTATACCCAAAATCTGTCAGTATTCCTGAAGGATTACGGTATTATGCTTCCTCATTGGAAGATTTTTATAAGCTGATGGAGTATTTTACTTCTCTGAAAAGGGAATATTATACTTTCCAGCTGAAAAGAGATCTTCCTTTGAAAGCTGTATTAAAGAGACTATCTTCATGTAGAGCCCCAGACGAAAGTAAAGAGGAACTCCTTGCGCTAGGTTTTCCTGTCAAATCTGTAAAACAGATCACCAAAACGGAAAATAATTTGGTAAAACCACATCTCATTTTCATTCTCGAATTGGAACGCATTGATGAAGCGCTGAAAATTATTGACCTGAAGCGTCTCTTATTTACAGTAGTGGTCATAGAACCATATAGACCTAGGGCTGTGCAAGTAATTCAACCATACATTTCCTGCCTGTAACCGGGCTCCTTGCTGTGTAATCTGCGCTGAGCCTCTAAAGACCCAAGCGTAGAGACACACACATTTGCTCAAATGTGCAAATTGTGGGGCGTCCGATCACCGGGCTTCCTACACAGGCTGCCCTGCTTTTAAGGTAGCTTTTGAAGCTTATAGTAGGGTAGCCAAATCCATAAATCAATCCAAAGTGAAACCATCCGAATGTGAACCTATCCCTCATCCTAATGTAAACCCAACCCAAAAAAAAGTCCTTCACTTCTGTGAAGGTCGATCCAAGAGTTTATTTTACCCAAGTCCTACAGACTAGTAGGCCTACGTCTTCCAGAACATTAAAAGAGAATGGCACCGATAAAACAAAGGGCCAGCAATTGCCAACAGGTAATTTAAGTGTGCTTGGGGAAGAAATACTCCGGGAAGTTTATCCCATGTTGGCTGAATTCTCTAGTCCCATGGAGCGTTTTGTCTTCATGCTGGCCTCACATCCAAATGTATTAATTACATATGTAGACTATCATCCAGTCAGTGTAGGGGTGACATGTTGTCAGCATGTTGAGTCCACTAACCGTTATTGCTGGTTTTCTCAACCTCGAACCGCTATTTATTGCAACTACCCTAATGCCTCAGGATGATGGGTGAAAACCGGTCCCATACTAGCCGTAATCCCATGAGAAAATTTCTTCCCCCATGGAGACTCAAGCCAGCGCGGGGACTTAGCAATTAATAGCATAGAAGAAAATAACAATTTTAACAACTAATGTACGTAAACTAATATGTAAAGATTGTAACAAATTTTACACGGGAAGAACAACCAGAAGTTTTAATATCAGATTTAAAAAAAAACATTTAAAGACTTTAATTTTTTTCTCGTCTTTGAGGTTTATTGTACTAGGGTGCAGAGCATTTAATTAGCATTTCCTTGGGTTTTGTTTAATACAATGCGTCTCACTTAACCTGTGGCCCGCTAAGAGGGAAAAGTGACTACGATCAGTGAGTCATCAATTCCTGCCGGCCAGGCATATTTTCTGCACGGCACTTCTCTCATTTTATTGGTACAAGATAATAAAAATAAAAGGTAATGCCCTGTCAGTAGTTAAAAGCCATACATTTATAATATATACATAATCGCATCTCAGGATCATTGGTCGATATTCCTGCAGCGTTATTCTTTATGGTTTAATATGTAACAGTTTCGTACCTCGACTGCTGTGCTCTTCGAAATGCCGGTTTCTTAGCTAAGTCACCTTATAGATTTTGTTGGCGTATGTTCTAATTTTTCTCATATATAATCTAATTTATCCTCAGTCAGCACACGTTTTGTGACTCTTGGTTTCTTATTGAGCACAGGACCTGTTTTTCTAAATTTGCTTACAAGTTGTCGAACGGTCTCTCCATTTGGAGGATTTACATCTGGAAATTGTGTTCTGAATCGTCTAACGACTTCCCTGCAAGACTCTGATTCCATATAAATACCCATAAATGCGATTTATGCGCCATACAGCAGGCTATACAAAGTAGGACCATAAAATAAATGAGGAAATTATGAAAGTGTTGGATGTAGAACCCATTATCCACCATATACAAAACTACCAGAACAACTGGAAAGCCCATCTTCAACGAATGCTGTCTCAAAGAATTCCAAAAGCCATGCTTCGTTACTTCCCCCAAGGCAAAAGATAGCTGGGACGTCCATAAAAGCGCTGGATGGAATATTCCTCTTTGAGACAGTAACAGGCCACACGGCCTAATACTTGCATGGATGATGATGCTGATGATGACATAAATACCCTATGCTGTACTGTGAACACAGATGAGACATAATGACAAATATGAACTAAGACCGCAATAGAACTTAACTAGGTGCTTAATTTCACTTTTAACACAAGATATAACACGAGAATACAGTATTGCTGTAGAACGCGAGTTTCACCTTACAAGCATGCAGCTCGACTGACCCACTCCGCCAGGCGCCAGTTGCATAGCATGGGCAGCGCGAGTTGATGACTATCGCAGTCACTTTTCCCGTTAGCGGCGAATGAGACGCATTTTACATTCCTTACAAGGAACAATATGGCGAGACTATAATCAGAGAAATATTATTTATAAATACTTTATAGTTAGACATCTAGTACGGTCTTATGAAACTTGATTATAATGGGATTTAAGAAGCTTATAAGAAATGTATGCAACTCATTAGCGCTCTTTTTATAAACAAACTCACTACTGAATTATTACCATAATATATCTATTTTTACACGCTTTATATTAGATTGACCTGTATCTATCTATGTAACTGAATCTTTTAACGCGATTTTCACCCACTTAAAATCATTGGATCGACTTGAAGCTTTGTATACTTGTAAAAGACCCGTGACAATACAATAATTTCATATTTTGGTTCTAAATCATGGCCAGAATCATCAGATAATAAAAAAGTGTGTTTGTATCTATGTAACGGAATTTTTTAACACGATTTTCACCCACTTAGAAACATTGGATCGACTCGAAACTTTGTGTACTTGTAAAGGACCCGTGACAATACAATAATTTCATTTTTTTTTCTAAAATCCTGGCCAGAATCATCACAAAATCAAAAAAATGAAAACTTGTATAATAGGTTGCGGACTTGTCGACTTTTTAGTCAATCGTTGTAAGAGCTCAGTTGGTAGAGCAGTGAACTCAAGTGTTATATAATTTCAATAACCCATAGGTCGCTGGTTCAATTCCGGCTGGGAGGTTTTTTTAGAAGAGTATTACTTTTAGCTCATACTACAATAGTATCGAATTTAAAGATATTTACATTTTTATCTTATTCTGTAAAATGTTGAAACTAAAAATAAAAAATAAATAATAGTTTTAAAAAACTAAAACAACACGCTTTATTAGAAAACCTAACTAAAAAAATGAAACATAATTATAATTTCCAACACGCTTGGGATAAATAATTTTACCATCGAAAGCGTGGGGTGCTTTTTATGATTTTTACATTTTCTTCTTAGAGACTTTACTTTTACCAATATCTGTTTATTAACAAAAATATTAATTGATAAAGAGCACCCCACGCTTTTGATGGTAAAATTATTTATCCCAAGCATGTTGGTAATTACAATTAATTTTCATTTTTTTTAGTTCGGTTTTCTAATAAAGCGTGTTGTTTTAGTTTTTTAAAACTATTATTTATTGTTATATAAGTTATCAAGTAACAACATTACATACATTTTTACAAAAAAATCTTCTTCTTCTTCTTCTACGTCGTGGAATTAGGCCATAGACCTGTTTCCACATCAAGAAACCGTAACTCTCCATCTGGTTAAGGGGCGCCGAATATTTAATCTTCCTTTGGATTGTTAGTGAAGCAAAATTTGTGGAATACAAAAAAAAAATGAATAGACAAATGTTATGGGTATTGAGTGTTAATTATTTTATTAATTGGATATTTTATGATACTTTATCAAATATATGACAACGATGAAATTATATTATGATATTATTTCAAACATTTTTCTTTTTTTTTCATAGGCATTTAATACATTTTCCGCAATACCTTTACGGGGAGCTATGGATGATATCAGATTGAACGGGTAGAAACGGGCGACGAGAACAAAGAAGAACATTGAGTACAGCAGAACTAATTATTTTTATTTATATTGTTTACATCTTCATTATTTTCTTTTTGTTAAAATAAACCTATTTATTTTTGTTTTCTTCATTTATTTTATTTTTTGTTTATTTATACTTTGATTTGTTTATTCCTTTTCCTTTGTATTCCTATTGCATTACGGGCAAGTTTCTCTCTTTGTTCCAAAAAATTCCTAAGAATTTCTTCATCCTTAGTTTTATTTGGACATCTTTAAATTTTTCTGTTCTCTATATTATATCCCAGATATTTGAATTAATTTATCTATTCAATGATTTTTCCATTTATTACAATATTAATTCTTCTGGGTTTTAGTTTTTTTACTTCAGTTTTATTTGTAGAAATAATCAAGTTTTATAAATGAGCAATTTGGCTTACCTTGTGAACTGCTTCTTGGTTTTCATTTTCTGTTCACCCCATAATAATCTGATCATCAGAAATAGAAATGTTGTAAAATTTACATTGTTTTACATATTAGTTAAAATAATTAACCAATTTTAATGATATCGTAAATATAATCATTAAAATGTATAGGTTAAAGTCTTACTCGAGACCACTAGGCCACAAAAGGAACATAGCCTATATATTAGAGAATAATTAAATACAGAATAAATTATATCTATAGTTAAAAACTACAGAACAAATTGGAGAGATCACTTTTAACGATTGACACATTCGAAGTTATCGGAAGCTGCCCTACACTATAATCCAAAAGGGGGGAAAAATATATAGGCCGATCATTGAAGATATGGTGTGAAATATTCCTGCTATGAGACGAGACGGAACAGACCAGAAGACCTAATCCTTGAGACCGATGATGTTGTTGATGATGATCTCTGGAAATTATATTTTCAAAATATGTAAAAGCTTTAACTTTACGTAAGGGCCTACTTCAGTTAATTATTGATTAGTACTAAACAATTGTATTTGAATGTTGTGTGAAGTTGCTTTAGAAACAGCGTGTGTTTCGGTTTAATATCCCGGGAATTGGAGGTTGGGTTTGCCGGAGCCCGTGTCTTTGTACACAGACGGCCGCTATTCAATATGCCTTGTAACTTGCAAACGATAAACATCTAGTGCATAGGTTGTGGCTTCGAACCCGTGTAGGGAATGCAAATAACATCGGCTGAACCATTCGTGAAATTCGATGTTAGTGGACACCGCTAAGATCACAGTTCAAAGATATTTCCAGCAACAAGGTGATACGATTTCTCAGTCCTTTATACGAGATATTACTTGGTTACAGAAGATATCACGTATTTGTTCAGTTTTTTCTTCTGTCTGCCTTCTTAAACGGAAATTCTTTGCATTTTTAAATTAAACAAAATATGAATGTTCAAAATTAAATAATGGATTTCATAAGAGTATATTGCGATACAAGTGAGGTAAGCACTTGTTACTGACCGAGACAAAGTTTGAAAAAAACGAGGCGCGTGCGCCGAGTTTTTTCAATTTTCGAGATCTGTTACGTGCTTACCTCATGTGTATTGCATACTGTTTTTTTTATTAAATATAGTAATAAATGAATTAAAATATTGGTTGGATGTAAATGACTTCTATGAGAAATAAACATTTGGTGATCGTGGCTATGAAGCTTTTCATTTGTTTTATTATAAGCAAGGATTGTTGGCTGTGGAGACATTTTTATATGTAGAACCGTGATTAGAATCAGTTTGATAATTTTATTATGGAAGGAGTCATGGTAGATGATAGAGGAATTGAAGAAGCCTGGAGAGTGGCATGTTCTGCATTAATTCCGGAAAAGTCTAAAGAAGAAAGGAACGAGTTAGTGTACAAAACATTCAAGAAATGGTTTATTTTACTTATCAAACGTGTGCTTTTGAGTTCATATCAACATTGCGATTTCTTTTGTTTGCATAGCAACCAGGTTAGATGTGGGAACGTTGACTTGCTTCCAGTAACAACAATGTTGGTAAGTATATGAAATCAGTCACATCGACCAAAGAAATTAAAATGGTACGGTTATGTA
Organism: Diploptera punctata; assembly: GCA_030220185.1. Taxonomy (NCBI): domain Eukaryota; kingdom Metazoa; phylum Arthropoda; class Insecta; order Blattodea; family Blaberidae; genus Diploptera; species Diploptera punctata. The sequence goes on along the minus strand of JASPKZ010007817.1, from coordinate 3,840,051 downwards.
AAAAAGAATGACAGAAGACAGATTTCCAAGAAGAATACCACTATGGGTGCCACTTGGTAGAAGAAGAAGAAGAAGAAGAAGAAGAAGATGGGCAAACATAACGTGGATTGTTGGTGTTTTGAGTAGCATAAAGGAAAAAAAGGAATTCGTCGATGGAGATTGGAATGACAGATAAATATGGAGAAGAATGATAGTAGATTAATTGGGCGCAGGAATATGTTGTGAAATCTGCTAAATAAATAAATATATATATATATATATATATATATATATATATATATATATGAAGGTAAAGTGATTTCGTTGTTCGCGGTGGCGTAGTGGTTGTTTCGTGTCTCTAGGGTCGTAGGTTCACTCCCGGCTGTCGATGGGTTTTTTAGGATGGAAAAATCCCCTAATACCTTCCACTGCAATTTTTTTTAATAATCCTCAAGATTATATCAAATATGAAAGGCACAAGTCTTCCGAAGGGGTCTTTAAGTCGTAGGTTCCAAGTATGAAGATATTCAATCTCTTAAAAAAACATCAAGTCTGAATAAAAACGCCTTTGAGCAAAATTTAGCAGATCTTCCTTCATCCAAGTAATACCTTAGTTTCCTACTAGATGTCTCCTAGATGAGATGTACTAACCACATGTTACTCGCTCACATCTATATGGAAATAAGTGTAACTAAATTAGTCTGGTTAAGAAACTTCCCACTAAGGGAGTACCCATATCCTGAGCGTGTAATCAAAGTGATCACACTGGAACTACACAGGACTCCTCCCATATATGTGTATGTGTGTATATATATATATCATCATCATCATAGTACATTCACGAATTTAGGCCATTTGTTGACCTGTTTCGGCCTCAAGAGAAACAGCATCCAGAAGTCTTTTGAGTGGACGTCCTGGTCTTCTTCTTCCTGCAGGTTGATATCTTAACATTTGTTTGGGTATTCTGTGATCTTCCATTCGATGAACATGTTGCATGCATCTTGACTTATAATCAGAAATTTTGTTTTCTAAAGATTCCATGTGTAATTCTTCTAAGATGTCTTCATTTTTTTGTGATCTAGTAGTGTGTATCCTGCAGTCCTCCGAAGATATCTCATTTCAGCAGATCTAAGTCTCTGTATATCCTTCTGTTTCAACGTCCATACTTCGCTACCATACAAAAGAGTTGGAAGAGCCAGTGTTTTATACACTTTCAGTCTTGAATGCTTTTGGACTAACTGTGGCTTGAAGATAGAATTTATTAACCCTAAAATTCTTAAAAATTTAGATATTTTTGCATTTACATCCTTTTCCTCTTCATATGAGATATTGCATCCTAGATATGTAAAATTATTCACCTGCTCCAAAATTTTATTGTCCAGTACAATTTTACTTCTGACAGGATCTACACCTCGAAATGCCATAATTTTTGTATTTTCTGTAGATATCTTTAATCCATATTCTTCTGTAATTTTGTTAAGTTCATACAGACCTTTCTGTAGATTATCTTCGGAATTTGCTATTATTATTTGGTCATCTGCAAACAACAGGGTGTTTAATTTTCTGTTTTCTGATATTCTTATTCCAAATTTATATGTTTTGTTCCAGCAGCATATTACTTCATTGATATAAATTGCAAAAAGTGTTGGGGATAGGGGGCAGCCTTGTCTCACACCACGATTTATAATTCCTTCTTCAGAAAATCTGTTATTTAATTTAATCTTTATGGTGTTGTCTTTGTAAATATTTTGTATGTTCTTCCGAAGTAAATTTGGTATATTTCCGATATATATATAAACTTCCCTTGCTTGGAATTATTTTATTTATTTATGTTACCTGATGGAGTTACGCCACTTGTTATCGTTTCCGGTCTCGCTTCAGGCTCGTCTATTTCCCAATTTGTTTGTAAGAGTTCAGGATTTTTGTTGGTCAGTTGTTTGCTATTCTATCGATATGTTGTAACCACTTAGTTTTTCAGTTTTCTAATTTTCTATTTTTCTAGCACCGGGGCAGTTTTTAGTTTGTTTGTTATTTTTGTATTAGTTTTATAGTCCGATGCTCGTATCCTTGAGTCGTCACCTGCTTTGATAGTCCATGATCCACTGTCATGTAGAAGAGTAGGAATCGCCAAATTATTGTATAACTTATATTATACTAGCTATTACCTGGCGTTGCAGCAGCTACGCCTAAATAAACTATACGTATGTTTCCATTTTCAGTTGGATAAGTAAAAGAAAAAAATGGTTATAAATATTTATATCGTAATTCTTTATAGATAACGCATGCGTCTGATAACGAAACGTATTTGTAAGGAGATTTAATTCCGATCCGATTTACGATCTTTCCACTCTTGCGGTTGCCCTTTTACCAGCCGGCTGCTGGCCCTTCACATCCACATGTGTCAATCACAGAGGTAGATGATCAACAGGCAGTGTAGGGGTGACATGTGGTTAGCATGTCGAGTCCCCCAGACGTTATAGCTGGTTCCTCAACCTGGAGCCCCTACTTATTATAGCTACCAAATTGCCTCACGATGCTGGGTGGGCACCGGTCCCATACTGGCCGAAATACCATGAGAAAATTTCTTCCCCCATGGAGACTCGAACCAGCGCAATTCCCGTAGCTCTGCGCCAAGGCTTCCTACCTTAACCGCTCGGCGGTTTTCATGAAGATCTGTTGTGCACTTTAAATGCAGTATATATCATATTACATGATACATTGGCAAATTTAAGGGTCACTTAAATTGCATGGTACATATTGCGACGAAAGTCCAACGCTTTGGCCTCGAGGTAATGTGCTGTTTTTTCACGCAGCGGGCCCGGTTTCGATCACCGGTCAGGACAAGTATTCTGGGTGAGATATTTCCTCATTTGTAACACATGTGTCACATTAAGACCCGAAGGATTCCCGAATATCATATGGTCATCATAATCATCATAATTATTATTAAGCTTAGCATTAACGACTCTCCTGGGGCACCACTACCATCATCGCCCATCATATCATCGAGGAGTGTACCCTCACCTTCGAGGAATCTCAATCTCAGAAGTGGGTTTCAATTACTCCAATGCCAGGAGAAAACACCAGAAATTTCGAAATGACAATCTGGAGCATAGAATAACAAAACGGACGATTTAAACATGGCAGTTGCTGAAGTCAATTTTAATTTGGATTTCAGGTAAATGACCACTCCAAATGGTCGTATTTCGCTGTTTTTTTAGATACAACTTCGGTTTATTTTAATAACATATACTGAGTTTTCCTTTGTGAAACACTGAAAAATTGCGACCGCTAGAGCTATTTTTTTTTTCGTTTCAGGTGAACTCCTACACATAATGACTTCAGACCATAATTGATAACGGCTAAACACTCGCCGTTACTGAATACCTTACTTACTTACTTAATGCAGGCTTCCTACTTTGCAGCAGTTTGCCCTCGATTCCTGCTTTCCAGAGATTCCTATTTCACATCGGCCATCTTCCATACCCCTCTTCATCATGGCATCATATATTCCCTCATACCATGTTCTTCTACTTCTCCCCCTCTTCCTTCTGCCTGGTACTATCCAATCCAACACCTGTTTAGGGCACTGGTCTTTCGACATCCGTTGTACATGTTCATACCACTGTAGAGCTCTCTTTGTTATCCTTTCGATAACAGTTTCTTGTGCATCCATTTCTTGTCTGATATATGTATTTCGAATATGTTGTAGCCTGGATATTCTAATACTTCTCCGTAATCCATGCATTTCTGTCGCCAAGAATCTTTTCTGCACCCATTTCATTTATTGTCCAGCTTTCTGATCCATATGTAAGTATACTTTATATTATTGTCTGTATAATCTCTTTTTTTGTTTTTCTGGTCAAATTTCTATTCCATAAAATACCATTCAGGGATCTAATCGCTTTCCTTGCAATTTACTCTTTTAGTAATATCTTTTTCACAAGTACCAGATTTATCTATTATAGATCCAAGATAATTACACTCTTCGACACATTTAATTATCATAATATTTATTTGTAGGTCTTCTGAATTTCCTCCGATTAGCATATATTCTGTTTTAATATAATTTATCTTCATTCCACCTACCTCAAATGCATCGACCAACTTTCTGATCATATATTCTATATCTTCTTTACCTTGTCCTATTATAATCTGGTTATCAGCGAATAATAAATTGTGCAGTAAATGAATACCTACATGGTCAAATTTTCAACTCTATCAACCGACTACTTTTCCAGTTTTACGAGCAAAAACATATGCAGGCTGAATTATTATTTATACAAATGTGTGTACAACAAACTACAGGTTTATATAATGACAATGTTAAATATTCAGTTCTCTGAAGATTATAGCCTTCTTTTATTAAAGCACAGAACAATACTTTTCCCTGTAAAAGCAGATAATTGGCATTTAAGAGATTAGATAAAAGTAGACTATAGGAGAAAACCAGAAACCTTTAATTAATCTGAAAGAGAAAAGAAAACTTTTATATAAAACTTTCCTTCGCAGCTCGTTGGAAAACCAAAGGCTGTGTTTAATTTTAGTCTTCAGGCGTGCTTTATTCTTCCGTTTCAAACAATAACCCTTTGTAATAAAGAGCACGAAAACATTATTGTAACTGTAGACGAAAGAGGATCTGAAACCTGGGATGGATTTTTTCTTCTTTCTTATTGTAACTGTTAACACGGAACACATTTCTTAGAAAACGCCGGGCGGATCTGACGGAATTTAAAAGCCTGTACTTCCTGAAGAAACTCAAGCACCGAATCGCCGGGTTAAAAAGAAGGAGAGAGTGGAATCACCATAAAACAAACCACTCTCTGCCCACTGCCGGATTCATCTCAACTTGCGACAAAAGAGGCCGGAAGGAAATTCACCTTCCCTGACTTGTAGTTTCAGGAACCCCTCCTCTTTTCACTTTCACGACGACGTCTATTACAGATTCTTGCTCGAGAGTTTTACCACCGTGTCTTAAACTTTGCCCCCTTCAACCTCATCGTAACAATACCACCCACATATACTGCACTCTCTTACTATAATTGAAGTCGATAGTTTCTACTTTTCTTGTCTCTTACTATAATTGAAGTCGATAGTTTCTCTTTTTCTTGTGTTTTTAATTATGCTTTTCTTAAAGAGAGATGAACAGACAGGCGAATGGAGGAGACTGTTAAATAATGCCCAGTAGATAGGTCATTACTGAAAATATAGCCTATAAAACAATTATTCTACCAGTTATATTAAATGGATGCGAAACTTGGACTCTTACTGTAAGGGAGGAAAGGAGATTACGAGTATTTGAGGATAAAGTTCTTAGGAAAATCTTTGGACCAAAGAGAGATGAACAGACAGGTGAATGCAGAGGACTTCATAAGTGAACTACATGGTCTTTATAGGAAGCCAGATATAATAAGAACTGTTAAGTCTAGTAGACTGCGATGGACAGGACTTATGGCACGAATGGGGAATTAAACACGTGCACGGAAGCTTCTTGTTGGAAAACCAGGGGGAAAACATCAGTTGGTAGACCAAGAATGAGGTGGGAGAATAACATTAACTGTGATTTGAAGGAAATGGATTATACAGGGAATGATTGTAAAGCATTATCTCAGAATAGGGATGTATGGAGAGCTTATGTCCGCGCGGCCATGAACCTACAGGTTCGATAGTGCCAGTGAGTTAGTTAGTTAAAGAGCCATGAACAGAGGGTCGAATGGAGGAGACTACACAATAGTGCCCAGTAGGTAGGTCATGACAGAAAACATTAGCCTATAAAACTAGTATTATATCAATAATATTATATGGATGCGAAACATGGACTCTTACTTTAAGGGAGGAAAGGAGATTACGAGTATTTGTGAATAAAGTTCTTCGGGAAATTTTTGCACCAAAGAGAGATGAACAGAAGGTGAATGGAGAAAACTTCTGAACAATGAACTACATGGTCCTTATAGGAAGCCAGATATAATTAGAACAGTTAAGTCTGGTAGACTGCGATGGGTAGGACATGTGGCACGTATGTGGAATGAAAGACGTGCATGGAAGCTTCTTGTAGGAAAGCCAGAGGGAAAACGCCTAGTTGGTAGACCAAGAATGAGGTAGAAGAATAACATTAACTATGATTTGAGGGAAGTAGATGATACAGGGAATGATTGGAAAAAATTTGCTCAGAATAGGGAAGTATGGATAGCTTTTGTCCGCGCGACCATGAACCTTATTGCATGTTTGATATCGTAGCAACAACGATCGGCCAGAACGGCCGATCATGGCAGGATTCTTTTTTACGTCGTCAAAACACTTATTGTAAAAACATGCCTTTTTCAATATAATGATGTGTACAATTGCTTGTATTCAATTCCGATCCTTACGGGCGAACACCTTCATCTGCGCGTAACTCATAAATGATGTGTTTACGACTATATTTTCCTTCACATAAAAATGATCCTCTCTCCATTGCCTATCCGTATCATTTCGTCGGTCAGGTCCTGTTACACCCAGTGTGTACTCGTATATGACATGATAAGAAAAATAAATGCCTGAACGGGATTTGAACCCGGATCTCTGGGTTGGTACCCCAGCGTGCTATCCATTACACCACCAGGCAAATCCAATCCAAATATATATATATATATATATATTCTCCATTGTTACTAGATGTAGCTGGGGTACCAACCCAGAGGTCCGGGTTGAAATCCCGTTCAGGCATTTATTTTTCTTATATGTCATATTAAGCTTGCATTGCTCAATGCCAAAAATTCAAGTATAACATCGATAAAGCGTCACTGCTATAAAGTAAAAATATTCTCTTTAATTTGCTTACTTGTTATAGTCAGCTAGTAGGTGGCAGTGAAGACCGAGTTCTCGTGACTTCTAGTAATAATGGAGATTATATAGACTCGAGTTTAAATCCCGACTCAAGCATTCTTTTTTCTTTTCATATCATATTTGCCTTCATTGCCAAATGTCAAAAATATATTTATAATATATATATATATATATATATATTTTGAATTGGATTTGCCTGGTTGTGTAATGAATAGCACGCTGGGGTACTAACCCAGAGGTCAGGGTTCAAATCCCGTTCAGGCATTTATTTTTCTTATTATGTCATATTAAGCTTGCATTGCTCAATGTCAAAAATTTAATTATAACAACGATAAAGCGTCACTGCTATAAAGTAAAAATATTCTCTTTAATTTGCTTACTTGTTAGAGTCAGCTGCTAGGTTGCAGTGAAGACCGAGTTCTCGCGACTTCTAGTAATAATGGAGATTATAATATATATGAATATAAGTGTTTGAATTGGATTTGCCTGGTTGTGTAATGAATAGCACGCTGGAGTACTAACCCAGAGGTCCGGATTCAAATCACTTTCAGGCATTTATTTTTCTTACCATGTCATATTAAGCTTGCATTGCTCAATGTAAAAAATAATTATAACACACACACACACACACACACACACACACACACACACACACATATATATATATATATATATATGTAAATATATATATATATATACATATTTTAATTCAGTTTATTAACCTATTTGATGTCAGCCTTGTCTGAATGGAATAAATTTGCATGTTAGAGTTAGCTTTTCGTTGAGTCTGGCAAAGTTAAGCGTAAATTTTGATATTGACCCATGTACCGATGTTACTGTAATTTCTAATATTTACATATTTCATCTTGTGGTATGAAAACTTTTGCAGGTTTACACATATTTAGAAGCTACTCGCTCTCTCCAACCTTATTTACATGCAAAATAAGTTATTAAAATTACTAGCTTCAAGACTACTTCTTTTCAACTAGCGACGTGGACTTCACCTTCAGATATCTTCTTCCTTTCATAGTTCACATCGAATGGCCTCTTCCGGCTTTATTCCGTCTCTGTCTTGGTCGTCTACGATCTTGTCGTCCTCTTGGTTTATATGACAGAATCATTTTAGATATTCTCATATCGTCCATTCTTTTTCAAATGTTGTATCCATTTATGCCTTGATTTCTTCAAATGTCCTCTACGTCAAATTAGTTAATAAATTAACCATTACTAATTGAACACCCATAATTTAAAATTTATAATAATGTCAGTATATCCACAACTGTGGTCTCGAGGTAGCGTGCAGCCTTGTCACGCAGCGGGCCCGAGTTCGATCCTCGTACAGGATAAGTTTCCTAGTTGAGGTTTTTTGTGGTTTTTCCTCACCTGTCACAACAAACGTCAGGAAACGTTAAGGCCCAAACGGTCTCCGAATATCTTCTGGCGATCATTATCACTATCATATTAACTTGATTAGGTTAAGTTTAGATTATTGCTTCTCCGAACACATCATTACTATCATTACCTATCACATTCATCGCTCTGGGGAGTTCGCTTCTCGGACCCCACGCTGTTCTCACAACAGCAACAGGGCGTGTCCCCAGGTGGCGTATAGGGAACGGCTGGTGGATCTGCTTGTCAGTCCTTCCAGTTAGGTCCAGTCGGACCCGCGGGCCATTTGTTAGGTCGCCAGGATTCGAGCGACCTGACGTACTACTTAGCTCGTGCTGCGCCCACATCAGCTTCTGGACCCATGCCTCCATCCCTTGGGATACCTCGGTCAATATCCATACTCCCAAGTCCCAGAATCTTGTCCTCCCTATCTATCTCGCGTCCACGTTCAAGTTCTCGGCCTTAAACCAATACCTCAGGGAGAAGGTGTTCGAGTCGCAACTTCAGGGAAATTGCTGAGCTACATAGTATGCCAGGTCGCTCATTCCTGACGACCCCACAGTTGGTCCACGGGCTCCTCGAGCCTAGCCGGGAGGACTGCTGTCGCAGATCCACGGACCGTTCCCCTGTTCTACCTCCAGGGACGCATCCTGCAGCCGTTGTAAGACCGGCTAGGGCTTGAATCCTCAAGCCCCACAGTGTAAGACTTTAGTACATCCAGGTGATCATCTCCTGGTGACCCCACAGTTTGTCCACGAGCCCGTAGCCTTAGCCGGGAACCAACACAGTTGCTCCCCTCTGCACTGGTCCGAGCTGTGCCCTGGTCTGCCTCAAGGGACGTGTCCCGTTGTAGTTGTGGGCCAGCATGGAGCTTGCAAGCTGCAACAGGTGAGCAAAGCGCTCAACTCCTGCCGACCCCACTAATGGTTCACATTAGCAGCAGAACGCGTCCCCTCGGTGGCGTAGTGGGGAAAGGTCGGTGGACCTGCTAGTCAGTCCTCCCTGCCAAGTCCGACGGACTCGCGGACCATAAGTGGAGTCAGCAGGAGACTAGCGCACTGTTGTACTATGAGCCCACCATCCTGGTCCCATAGCAGGAACGGCGGCTACGAGGCGACGTGGTGAGGGATCGGCGATCAGAAGGTCCCCTCCCTTGGTTCAATGAACCCGAGGACCATCTGTGAGGGCACCAGCGGCGATGAGCCAAAGAAGGCGAATTTGGATGTCATAGCCTGATGGTGTTCTGAGGCTATTTAAGCCTTAACATTTCCTGATATTTTTCTTGCAGGAGAGGAAAAATAATTTTACTGGAATAGTAAAACAGCGAACTTTTAAAGGAGTGGTTGAATTCAAATACCTAAGAATAATAATTACAAATAGGAATGAAATGCACAAATACATTAAACATAGGCACAGTACTGGAAATTGCATGCTGTTATAAATTACGAGAACTCTTGTCGTCCCAAATTCTCTCAAAAGACATTCAACTGAAACATATAAAAACAAACTTCTTCTTCCTTTCATGTGATAGACCTAGCGGTCTGTTATGGTTTCAATCCAACGTTTGCCGAGTCTGCACAATGATCTCTTGCCTGGTGGCTGGTAATTAAATATTTGACGTGGTAATCTTGTTCTGCTCATTCTTCTTACGTGAGATTTCCAGTTGATTCTGTATTTTCTTGCACATATTCTATTATTTATTCTGTTTGTAATTTTTGAGAATCTTAGAATACCTTTTATGGTCTGTTCTTGAGTAACCTGTAGTAAGTCTCATAAAAAACTTATTCTCCCAGTTATATTGTAAGGATGCGAAACAAGGACTCTTACTTTAAGGGATGAGAAAATATTACGGATATTTGAGAATAAAGTTCTTAGGAAGATTTTGGATCACAGAGAGATGAATAGACAGGCGATTGGAGAAGATTACATAACATGAGCTACAAGATATTTATGTGAAACCAGATACAATAAGAACACATAAGTATTGTAGAATGCAAACTGCGATGAGTAGAACATGTGGCACGAATGGGGAATGAAAGAGACACGTGGAAGCTTCTAGTATGAAAATCAGAGGGAAAACTCCCAGTTGGTAGACGAAGAAAGGAGTGGAAGAACATCATTAACCATGATTCGAGAGAAGTAGATTATAAAGGGAATGATTGGGAAATATTAGTTCAGGATAGGATTGTATGAAGAGCTTATGTCCGAGTGGCCATGAACCTACGGGTTCCATAGTACCAGTGGGTTAGTAAGTTAATAAGAATTATGGCAAAATCCAAGGGACGAGTCTTTCGGGAGGGACTTTAAGCCGTAGGTCCCGAATTTGAAGATTTTCGAACTCGTAAAAGAACCTCAAGCCTAAATTAGAGTGTCTCTGCAAAATTGAACTAGCCTACCTTAGTTGCCTACTAGATGCCCCAATGAAGCGATCTCCTCACCATATTTCTTCCACTGACGTCTATAGGAAATAAACATACAAAATTAGTTACTAAATTAAGTGAATTAATTTCGACAATTCTCTTCAGGGAGGACTCTATGAACGAGGTATGGAGTATATACATCCATAGTAATTCTGCCCGAGAGGAGGTCTTTCACTGCAATCATAGCATTTTCATGCTATGCTTTGCAGCTTTACTAGGGAATTATAGGTGTGATAGCTTCCCGTTACTTTCCACGCCAGTGAAGGATAGTGATGATAATGATAAGGATGATGATAGCCGGATGATTTTCGGGAACCGTTGGGCTCTAAGCTTCCTAACATTTGTCTTACAGGTGAGAGAAAAAACCGAAAAAATTCTCACCCAGGAGCCTGTCCCGATTGGGAATCGAACCCGGGCTCGCTGCGTAACAAGACAGCACGCTACCTCGAGATCACAGTGGTGGACGGAATATATACATTGAGTTATAAGTTAGTGTTGAAAATAATCTATCGCTGTGGTCTCGATGTCACGCAGTTCGATCCCCGATGTAGTGAAGTTTCCTGATTGAGATTTTGTGAGGGTTTTCCTCACCTGTAAAACAAATATCAGGATATTCTAAGGTTCAAACTGTCCCCGAACATCATCTGGCCATCTTTATCATATTCATCTCATTAGATTAAGTTTAAGATTAAGACCTCTCCCGGCGCATCATTACCATCAACATCACCCATCATATCGTCGAGGCAGCCTAACTCTGCCTTCCAGGCGCCCCAACCTCAGAAGTGGGTTAAAACACGCCAATTCCAGGAGAGAGTACCACAAATGTAAAAATGACAAACTGGTGGTATTGAATTTAAAAAAATCTTGAAACTTAAAAGAATTTTAGGTATTTTTAGTCCATTCAGAGGAAACTGTCCCATTATCGCCCTGAGGTAGAAATATTTATTTTATTTTATTTATTTAGTCTGGTGGAGTTAAGGACATGTTACCGTCTCTTCCACTCACCAGGATATTCATATGTTACATCAGAGTATCGATGGTCCAGAACCATACTGTTCTAAGTCTATTTTACAGAATCCTTGTTACGTTTCTTACGTTTCATGTCCTGTGTTCATGTGTATTATAAAAATAAAAATGAAATTATTGTATTATCACGGGTCCTTTACAAGTATACAAAGTTTCAAGTCGATCCAATGATTTTAAGTGGGTGAAAATCGCGTTGAAAAATTCCGTCACATACATAGATACAGGTCAACCTAATATAAAGCGTGTAATGAAGAGGAATTCGACATTTCGGTTACAAATCGTCATCAATGGCAGTCATGGATTAGGCCATTGGCCTGTTCCGCTTCAGGAAAGAAATTGATCCCTTCATCTCTTCTTAGGTCTTCCTGGGTCTCTTCGCCCTGTGGGTCTGTAGTTCAATAGCTGCAGAGCTAGTCTATTGTTTGGCATTCTCAGAAGGTGTTCATGCCAATTATTTTGATATTTTTTAATGATTTCAGTTATTGCTGGTGTGTTGAGAGCTTTGCGGATATCTTCATTACGTATGTGATCATAAAGCGTATAACCCGCTAAAGCTCTTAATAACTTCATTTCTGCAGCTACTATCCTATTTAATTTACCTGTAGTAAGAGTCCAGGTTTCAGAACCATAAAGTAGAGTTGGAAGAGCCATTGTTTTATAAAATTTTAAAATTGTATCTGGACGTACTTTTCGGAAAAGAATGCTTTTTATTGTTCCTATAAGTTTTTGAAATTTGACCAATTTTATGTCTATGTCTTTACATGTGTCGTAGGAAAGATTGCAGCCAAGATAAGTAAAGTTATTAACTTGTTCTATTATATTGTTGTTAATAACAATTTTAGTTCGTATCGGTATTTTCCCTTGAAACGCCATAGTTTTTGTCTTACTCACCGAAATTTGTAAATTATAATCTTGGGTTATATTTGACAATCTATGTACTGCTCTTTGTAGGTGATCTTCAGAAGTACAAATGCTATACAAAATATTGTATTCCTGTTTTACTCTAACAATGCACATAGACATGAGATATAAAATATTCATTTCATAACAAGAATACTTATTTTACGAATTGGACTTAGAAAAATATGGCTCTAGCTCATCTTTATAACAATCATAATTAACTCTAATATTAAATACTAAATGAAGATTTGATCAATGAGATAATATCTATTATATTACAATATATAATACAACCAGTTAATGATAGTAAAGATTAAGACTAAAACTAATAACAAAATGTATTCTTAGCAAGATAAATTAAATTGTTGGTACACTATTCTTGTCTAATGTATACACACACACACATATATATATATATATAAGAAAAATAATGAAAGTATAAAATTATGAAACATTTACCTACAAGGTCCGTCTCCCCAAATTTATTAGGTATATACCTGTAGTGCTTTCGGGACTAGTCGCATCATCAGCAGAATTCAAAACTGGCGTTTCACTGAATATCTGGTAGAGGGGGTTTCACGTATTGAAACACCAGTTTTGAATCCTTCTGATGATGGAACTAGTCACGAAAGGCTACAGATAAATAACCAAAAAAGTTCAGGAGACGGACCTTGTAGGTAAATATTTCATAATGTTGTATTTCAATTTTGAATAAAACGGAACATATCATGTATCTTATAAAAGTTGAAAAATAATGAGATATACAAAACTAATATTACGGTTATAGGCTACGATATTTAAACAAATAAAAATATTTGTTAATCTTAATATTTTCATACTTACTTACTTACTCACTGGCACTATCGAACCCGTAGGTTCATGGCCGCGCTGACATAAGCTCTCCATACATCCCTATCCTGATCTAATGCTTTCCAATCATTCCCTGTATAATCTACCTCCCTCAAATCATAGTTAATGTTGTTCTCCCACCTCATTCTTAGTCTACCAACTGGGCGTTTTCCTTCTGGCTTTCCTACAAGAAGTTTCCATGCACGTCTTTCATTCCCCATTCGCGCAACACATCCTGCCCATCGCAGTCTACGAGACTTAACTGTTCTTATTATATCTGGCTTCCTATAAAGACCATGTAGTTCATTGTTATGTAGTCTTCTCCATTCGCCTGTCTGTTCATCTCTCTTTGGTCCAAAAATTTTCCTAAGAACTTTATTCTCAAATACTCGCAATCTTCTTTCCTCCCTTAAAGTAAGAGTCCATGTTTCGCACCCATATAATTTAACTGGTAGAATAATAGTTTTATATATTTTCAGCTTAACGTTTTTGAAATGAGTTGGGACATCGAAAGTCTCTGCAATGCATAATAGCATGCATTTGCAGAATTGAGCCTATGTTTAATTCTTAATATTTTCATAAATAATGTAATTTACTAATTGTTGAAACAATAGGCCTACTAGCAGTGAGGTGTGTAAGTTAGTATGTTATTAAATAATGATTTAGTTTGTTTTTTTCTCGTGACCAGGAATCAAACCAGGGTCCGCTTCGTCTGAGGCAATGACTTTACCACTAGATCAAGGCGGTGGATTAATACGTCTAGCAATTTTGTGTATTTTTACATAAAAATTATTCATTTAGTTAATATTTACGTATCTAAATATAAGTGTTGGTCTAATGGCGTACATTTGTGAGAGGAAATCGCTTAATTGTTAATGGAAAATTGTACATACATAGAGTAAATGTAATGCGCATGCAACAGACAACACAGGACTTCATTAACATTTAAATTGAACTCGCTTACGCTGAACTCCTCTTGAATTTCGCTACAGCGAGTAGGAGATGTTTAACTCCTCCAATCTACTTTAACTAAGAAGAGTATTTTAATTTCGTATCACATATGAATTCAACGTAATCTTCAATTTGCCTGGAGATTTGAATATTTCACTGAATTGCAACAGTACGCTATCTAACTATAATTTAAAACCACCGCCACATTTAATTATTTTGGCAAATTCCGAAGGAATGAAAATATTGAGGTTATCATGAAACGATTAAAAAATATATACATATCTTTAACAATCCTATCTAGTAGACATCGAAAACGGTCATTACCAATATATATATATATATATATATATATATATATATATATATAATTCATCAAAAACGTTTATGAAATATTATATTATTAAATTTCTCAATTATTAAATTTAACAATTCTAGCTTTCATGAAACTGGAACGAGTCAACAGGCTTAATCCCTGGATGATGATGATGATTACATTTCTTAAAATGTCGAACTTAGCAGACGATTGCACGCCACTGCACTGGTTATAGTAGAATCATTACTATGAGAGCCATTGCTCAGAGTGAAACGCGCAGAATCTGCGTATTTTACGTGCGTCTTAAGAGTTAAAGCGATGGATTTGAGATTCGAACACTAATACTTTTTTTTTATTTACTCAAGTATATTGTTTTATATTTCCCAATAACATTATGTATGCCATGTGTACATACACTGTACCTCTTCATGTTATTACTCTTGTAATAAACTGCACTATCATTTATCTAATAATATAAGTTTCGCAAATAAAATGTGCAATTGTACGAGTACCCTACAGTACTTATATTATTACTGTCCTTAGAGACAGTAATAATATAAGTACTGTAGGGTACTCGTACAATTGCACATTTTATTTGCGAAACTTATTGTACTCTACAGTATTTGCATTACTATTACACCCTGTCAAACAATTCAAAATACTACGTTTTTTAACATATGTACTGCACCGACATTCCAATATTGTATTCTGTAAAATAATAAATAAGTATATAATTAAACCAGAAGTAAATATACGTATGTAAAACTGATTTTCAGTACATACATATTAAATGAAGAAAAGAAAAAAAAGGTACTCATATTGTACGCAATTTCGAACTTGATGCATCAATGTTACATTTGCGTCCGTAGTAAGATTGCTATGACAACTGAGGTAAGCGCGCATGTATATTGCCGGTTACAATCTCTGTATCATATGATTTCCATTTTAATTTGAAGTAATGTGACGTGCCAACCATTTTACAAATTGAATCATAACATGGACATTTTTATTCGTAGATCATTAGTTCATTACCTCAAATTCATTTACATCCTCTATATATATATATATATATATATATATATATATGGGGGCACGCCGTAGCGTAGTGGTTAAGACACTGAGCTACAAGCCGAAGGGTCGAGGGTTCAAGTCTTTTTAAACTGACCCAAACCCTCTGGCGGCACCATGGCCCTGGGGTCGACTCAGCCTCTAACGGAAATGAGTACCAGACGCTTGTTCTGGAGGTAAAGGTGGCCATAACGCAAGGCTGACAACCGGGCTGACAAAGTGTTGATTGTCTAGAAAAAGTGAGAGCCTTAACCTCCTACTACCCCAAGGGCCTCCGGGCCTGTTGTGGGATCTCTTTATATATATATATATATATATATATATATATTTTATATATATATAAACTCACTGGTACTCTCTAACCCGTAGCTTCAAGTTCGTGCGTACATAAGCTCTCCGTTCATCCCTATCCTGAATTAATGTTTTACCATCATCTCCTGTATAATCTACTTACTCAAATCAAGTTTAATGTTGTTCTCCCACCATATTCTTGGCCTACCTACTGGGCGCCTTCCCTATGGGTTTCCCTATTTCATTCCCCATTCGTGCTACATGTCCTGCCCATCCCAGGCTACGATATATGTCATGGATATTTTCAGTATCTACTAAGTAGGATCAGTGAAGGTTTGTAAAAAAAATTAAAATGTATTTTTCAACTCAATACCTCGATTCCTTTGAAATTCGCTAAAAAATAATTCAATTGAATGTGGTTACAAGAAATCGGAGGGTTTTTTTATGCCACATCTGCCTCAATGTCTTAGTAATTCGGTTGTGTTGATATAAAGAGCAGAAGGTAAAACTCTTCCAGGGAATACTTGTAAAATTTTATTTAATTTAAGAAAATTCTCCAATCTCCTGAGAAAATATAGAGAGCAGTCAAGTGGTACATATTAAAATACAAGCATCCAATGTGTACCATTGCCAGAAGGTAAATTTATTCACAGCCCACTCGTAAAACAGCCTCTTTTATTTGCTTTTCTCTTTGCGTTTGAGAAAAGAAAATCTCTAGAATAAATTATCCAATATTATTCTCATTCCATTTTATTTAATTTATAATTACCATATTTTATTTTAAACCAAAACAACTTGAAGGTATAATTAATAACTTATTAAAAACTTGAGGTTCAACCAAATACTTCCAATAATAGCCCAATGCAATAAAAATGCACTCTCAATAAAAAGCTGTGAATTAATTTTCTTGCTAAATTTGTCACCGTCATCTTCTTCTTCTTCATCACGGTTTAGGCTTATTTACTAGCCTGTTTCGGCTCCAAATTGCTGCTGTTTCCATCTTTTCTTTGGTCTTCCCAAACTTCCTCTTCCTGTGGTGATTAGCTGTATGTTGCTCTTGGTATTGTATTCTCAGTCATCCTTGCCAAGTGTTCTTTCCGTTTGTTCTGTATTTCACTATTGTTGCCTTTAATTCCTATACTTTTAGTTGTTGTCTTATTTCTGTGTTATGTTGTCACCGTCATCATGAAAATTATACGTTTGGGCTCACTTGAACATGTTCCTGTATCTCCAGATGTTCTACATTTTTCTAGAGTTGTTTAGGCCTTCCTCTATCTCTGTTTTAATTTGATTGATACTGGAATATCTGTGAAGGTGATATAATCCAATTCCTTTTTTTATATTTTGATATCTTCCACTAACACGATTTGAACTTTTAACCTTTGACGAATGTCAACATTTCCCTTTTATTTAACTTACTTAAAAGGTTACTGTCAACCGTTACTTGCCGAAAGCTATCTTGAATTTTTTTCCCAGACAAGCGTTGTGATATACCAAGGCCTCAAAAAAAAAATTGCAAGGCACTAAAATCCAGTGCCACGTCTCTCATTTAAAGTATCAGGGAAGTACGAGTAATACAACTCCTCTTTGGTGGATTAAATAACCCTATCAATTTGTCCCAGCGCCGATCCTGCCTTACTCCACTCTCCTCAAGCAGAGACGTCCATTTACTTCGCTCAGTAAGTTGTCATTGCTGGATTCTGGCTTCGATTTCTGTGCCTTGCAGCGTAAAGCGGCAGATATTTTTGGACACGGGTTTCGTTAAACGGATCCCTTCACTGGGAAAAATTCCAAGGTACTTTTCAGCATGCAATGGTAGAAAGTTCCCTTGGTAGGCCTTAATAATGATGTAATGTCTCATTTGACCACATTGTAATTTGTTTTATGGAACAAATTGAGATTATTTGAGACTAAAGTTCTTACGAATAATTTTGACCAAGGGGAGGTGGATAGGCGAATAGAAAACGATATTACAGTGAGCTACATGATCTTTATATGAAACCAGGATCAATAAAACCATTTAAGTATCGTTGATTGATATGGCAGGACATGTGAAACGATTAGGGAATGAAAGAGGGGCTTGGAAACTGCCTGGTAGGTAGACAAGAATGAGGTGTGACAATAACATTAACCAAAATATTTTAGAATTTGAACAAATTGGTACGTAACAAATAACAACAGATAATATTTTATTTTAATTAAAACACTTACAGTACTGGCAATATTTTATTGTTGAATCACTTAAATTTATTTTGTATAAATAGTGACTAATTTTTATTAGAACTTAAAAATTCAGATAATGTATTTTGTAACTCCTCCTGTATATATATCACCACTGTGGTCTCGATGTAGCGTGCTGCCTTTTCACGCAGCGGGCCCGGGTTCGATCCCCGGTCGGGGCAGTTTTTCTGGGTGAGGTTTTTTCGGGGTTTTTCCTCACCTGTACGACAAATGTCAGGAAAACGTTAAGGCCCAAACGGTTCCCGAAATCATATGGCCATCATCACCATCCTTCACCGGTGTGGAAAGCAACGGGAAGTTACCACACCTACAATTCCCTAGTAAAGCTGCAAGCATAGCATGAAAATGTATGATTGCAGTGAAGGACCTGCCTTCGGGCAGAATTACTATGGATGGGATATATATATATATATATATATATATATATATATATATATACACTTCATTCAAAATTGCTTGTTAATATAAAATTGATAACTTCACAGAGATTATTATTATTATTATTCTCTGTAAAACATGTTATTCTGCAGTTACATCAGTTGCCGATATAAAACCGTACATTTTAGAAACACTATATAATATTTATAAACTCCATGATGTGAAGGGTAAATTAATAAAATGTTATTTGATTTTACTAATTTTTTACGTCAGTTACCGTGGGACTCTCCTGATCAGGAATCAAACATTCTACGACCCGGGGTCTGTTTCGTAAAAGTTCTACTTTAGTAGTTACTTATTATCAGTGTAAAATTTATTAGTTTAGCAGTCTGGTAAAACCTGTTTCATAAACACGAACGTATACTACTATATTTGCTACAATGCGTTTAACAGATAACGGTGTGACTCTAATTAAACAGTATATGATATAAACAGTTATTATTATTTTCTATGCTGGATTTCAAGGCCTTCTGTATGGATTGCAATTGCACATGACTCCAAAATATAGCAGCTCTGTTGTTCTGTAATATCTTCTTGTAAGCCCATGTTTCCCTTAACAGAGATTTAGGCGCTCTTCCCCTTCAGGGAAGAATTTGAACCATACTAATTTAGTTACACTTGTTTTCGTATAGATGTCATTTAAGTGGTCCGTGGTCAGCGTTCCGCCTCTTACTGACATCTAGGAAACCAAGGTAGTACTAGGACGGGAAAATTCGGTAAAATTTACTTAGAGGCCTTTCATTCAGGCTTAAGGATCATTTTTTGAGCCTGAAATTCTTCAGACTCGGGACCCATGGCTTAAAGTCCCTCCCGGAGGACTTACACCTTGGATCTTTCCATCCTAAAAAAATCCATCGACCCCGGCCGGGTTCGAACCCGCGACCCTTGGGACCAGAGGCAAGGAGCATAATCATTAGTCTACCGCGGCCGATTGTTCTGTAATACTACTATTTAGGAAAGTTATCAAATATAAAAAAAAATTAAAAAAGAACAAAGATTCTTCAAGCAAGAAAAATTGAGGAAAGTTTTATAACATAATTTTCAAGGTAAATTTGTTGTTGGGCTATTACTTTTTTAAATAGTTTTCTTTATGTAATTGTAATGTTAATGTTTTTAGTGTATAATGCTATTGTGTTATTATTTAATGGTAATATTTTTATTGTGTTTTCTTTATGTAATTGTAATATTATTGCTCTTTTTGTTTATTTTTCTTTACACTATTACCAATTATTACTTTATTGTAACGGACTGTCAACAGCACGTACGGCTTACTGCCCGTGCGACCCATATTTGTAAATAATATTGTAAATATCTTACTTTTGTCTAATAAAGTCCTACTACTACTACTACTTTTTAAATTGTATACACTGCTACCTACTTTTACCAGTATATCTTAACTTATAAAATAAACTGTTTAATAGGAATGTTAATTAATAGTGTTCATATAATAAGAAACAACGTTATATTACACTGCTAAGTAGTACTCGTAAACATGAGTCCTACACTGCTAACTATTATTTCATACTGGAATATATTTGAAACAGATTTCCAGGCTTAGCAGTCTAAATTACGAATCTATAGTGTTATTATTATATAGCACTGAATATTTGAACTGGAAGTAAACACCAATAAAACTAAATATACGTTCGCACATAGAAATACATTACGTAATGGCAATAGACACCCTCCATGGTATCTTTATCTTGTCGTGGTGGAGTGGCTTGCGTGCTTAAATGATCCTCAGAGCTATGCCGGCGGTAGCATTGCTGCTGATAGGGTTACCCATGCCGGACTGGTCGAAGGTGATAAGCCAGACGAAAAAAAGTACCTTGGGCGAAAGAGTGACGATCTTTCGCCGTAAAAATACAACCGTCAAGAAATGCGGACATGGGTTCATCTGGGGTAAAATTTTCCGGAGGTCAAATAGTCCCCCATTTGGTTCTCCGGGCGGGGACTACTTCAGGGAACCCATGCCAAAGAGCTGAATACATAAAACTATTATTCTACCAGTTATATTATATGGGTGCGAAACATGGACTCTTACTTTAAGGGAGGAAAGGAGATTACGAGTATTTGAGAATAAAGTTCTTAGGAAAATTTTTGGACCAAAGAGAGATGAACAGACAGGTGAATGGAGAAGACTACATAACAATGAACTACATGGTCTTTATGGGAAGCCAGATATAATAAGAACAATTAAGTCTCGTAGACTGCGATGGGCAGGACATGTTGCGCGTATGGGGAATGAAAGACGTGCATGGAAGCTTCTTGTAGGAAAGCCAGAGGGAAAACGCCCAGTTGGTAGACCAAGAATGAGGTGGGAGAACATTAACTATGATTTGAGGGAAGTAGATTATACAGGAAATGATTGGAAAGCATTAGCTCAGGATAGGGATGTATGGAGAGCTTATGTCCGCGCGGCCATGAACCTACGGGTTCGATAGTGCCAGTGAGTAAGTAAGTAAGTAATGGAAATAGACAGCTGATGGCAAATGATGGAAAATTTGATGAAGTGGCTGAATTCAAATACCTAGGAACAATAATTACCGATAGGAATGAGATGCGTAATGAAATTAAACATAGACTCGATTCTGAAAATGCATCCTATTTTGAATTACAGGGGCTCTTGTCGTCCCCACTCCTTTCAAAAAACATATAAATAGAAAATATATAAAACTTGTTATCCTACCAGTATTATTAAATGGATGCGAAAAATGGTCTCATACTTTAAAGGAGGAAAGGAGATTACGAGTATTTGAGAATGAAGTTCTTAGCAAAGTTTTTGGACCAAAGAGAGGTGAGCAGACAGGTGAATGGAGAAGACTGCACAACATTAATCTACATGGCCTTTATAGGGAGCATCATCATCATCAACAAGGATTAAGCCCAATGGCCTGTTCCGATCTCATTATAGGACGAATTGGTCCTTCCATCTCTTCATTGGTCTTCCTAACATTCTTCTCCCTTTTGGTTTATAATTATACATTCTTCTTGGTATGCTAGATATAATAAAAAGGAGTTAAGTCTCTTAGACTGCGATGGAGAGACATTTGGCACGAATGTGGAATGAACCAGGGACATGGGGCCGTCTTGTAGGAAAACAGAGGGAAAACGACCAGTTGGCAGAACAAGAATGAGCAATAACATTACCCATGATGTGAGGAAAGTATGTTATACGGATGATGATTGGAAAGCGTTAACTCAAAATAGAGATGAATGGAGAGATTATATCCGCGCTGCCATGAAACTATGGGTTCATAGTTCAGTGAGTTAGTTAGTTAGTGTTACAGCCCCTGATATAGCGCGATAGACGAATTTTGATCATGTTGTATTCTCAAATTCTAAAATCTCTTCTTATATGTTTCAAACTAAAGTACAACAGGGTATTACACTAATTCTGTTTTATAGTGGACGATTATATTGCTTATTGCAAGAATGTATGAGAGATTAGAGTAGGCCATGGTATTGTTGACATGAGGCTTACTGGCAGAGTGAATAGCGCCGTGTCTCTGATGAAGAGGATGTATTGACTCACCAGATTAACTTGTTCACTATGAAGTTCATTTCATGAAGAAACCATTTCCTGTTTACTGGGATTATTTGTATCGGGTTAACGAGCTTACTGAGCTTGTTTCAACAAAATCGCTCTTTGATTTAAATCCTTTTATGACTTGCGCTTAATCTTGTTCGTTGAACGCTTCATTAAAATTAAACAGAAATCTTTGAAAATATTTTGAAAAAACATATGAAATCTATAGATATGTAAGATAAAAATAGTTACAAATATAGGAGATCCATAAAATGAATATGAATTGAAAAATTCATGAAGCAGAAATCGAGAACTAAGTGAATTCCTCACCAAATCGAATTTTTGGAAGAATTTCATAGTTTACGGAATATACAGTGAGTCCCATTCAAACTTCACATATTTTAATCTATATCCATCCATAGTAATTCTGCCCGAGGACAGGTCTTTCACTGCAATCACAGCATTTTCATGCTATGCTTTGCAGCTTTACTAGGGAATTGTAGGTGTGGAAGCTTTCCGTTGCTTTCCACACCGGTGAAGGATGGTGATGATAATGATAAGGATGAAGATGGCCATATGATTTCGGGGACCGTTTGGGCCATAAAGTTTTCCTGACATTTGTCTTACAGGTGAGGAAAAACCCCGATAAAAACATCACCCAGAAAAACTGCCCCGACCGGGGATCGAACCCGGTTCCGCTGCGTGACAAGGCAGCACGCTACCTCTAGACCACAGCGGTGGACTTAATCTATATATATGCCTATATTAAAACGAATGTATATATGTCTGTCTGTTTTTTTCTAATGCCAGGTGGTTGTTTTTTATGACCTTTCTGGCTCTTTCCCCTGGCATTGGCGGAATTGTAATCCATTTCTTATGTTGGGGCACCTGGAATGCGGAATTACATTACCCTGATGATATGATGGATGATAAATGACAATGAAGAGCCAGGAGAGTTCTTAACGTAAATTCCAGGCCATGGGAAATCTCAGGAATAATTCCCTTTAAGAAAACATTCCTGCGGTCTGACCGGGAATCGAACCCGGGACCTCATAACAGTAGTCAGTAACGCTGACCATTAGCCCATGAGGCTGGCCGTCTGTCTGTTTGTTCTTTATACATTACTACACCATTCATCCGATTGTGATGGGGCTTTTTGAAAAATGTTAAGGAGTTTCCCGGGAAGATTTTAGGCTATAAGAGAGTTGTAAAACTCAATTACTTCACCCTTAAAATCACCCTTTTTAGTGTAAAATGTGTTTTTTTCGGAACGTTTTGGACGCTTAAATGATTTTCACTGCCTAAACCATTAAATATACATCAAATTAATGTACATAGAATTGAACATCTTAATCCACAAAAAACGTCCACGGCAGCTTTTACAGATAACTTATAATAACCATTCAGCTCATTAATTCCAAGAAGATGGGATGACTGGTTTCCCGGGCAAACGTAGCAGCCCACGGCGGGTATTTTTTACGGATAACTCTCAATATATATTTTTGTCTTTCAGCTCATTTATGCCAAGAAGATCGGAATAAGTAGATTCCCGCACAACTAAACAGAGAAACACATTTAATTTATTTAGGCGTAGCAGCTCACGCCGGGCATTGGCTACCGTAGTTAATGCGTAATAACTAACAAAGCTTGCGGAATTATGAAATGAGGACGGTATTAAACAAAGAGAAACTCATAGTATTTTAATTGACCTCCCCCCCCCACACACACACTAAAACACCTCTTTATGTGCACCAATGGTAGCACGAACACTATCAATCTGTATTTGATTTCATCAATTGGCACTTTTGCAATTGTGTCAAGGAAACGGGGTTCGTAAATCATGAAGATCTTGTACTGGAGTCGCAAACACACGATCTTTTACATACCCCCAGAGGTGGAAGTCCAGTGGAATGATGTCTGGCAAATTTAGTGGTCAGGCAGGATATTGGTCCGCCGCCTCCAATCCAGCCATCTGAGAAGGATTCTGTGAGGGAATTCCGAAATCCGAGCTGCAGTGTGGTGATGCTCCGTCTTGCTGAAACGTTACTTGGGGTTAAAGTATAAGATTATGGAAAATTTACCTAAAAGGTCCGTCTCAATTTTATTGGTTATTTATCTGTAGCACTTTCGGGACTACTTGGGGTTGCAGATCAGGTACTTGGGTTACAAGAACTGTTCCAACATGTCTTGATATACCGGGCGAGTGTTTAGAAACTATCTCTTATTCTCTTATTCTTAGGTATAGGCGTTTACCTGAAACGGAAATTTAAAAATCTCTGCACTGATCGTAATTTTAGATGTTTCGTAACGAAAGTTATTATATACTGTTAAAATAAACTGAGGTAGGTATCCAAAAATCAGCGAAAGCCGACCATTAGAAGTAGGGGTTTACCAGGTATCCGAAATTAAAAATTGACTGTAGTAACCGCCATGTTCTGTCTGTTTCATTCTCAGACGTACGAGGCATCTAAAAATAATTATGATATAAATTTATATCAAATTTTTCTTTTTACTTATTCAAATAAATATAAAAGCCGGTATTTAATTTATTTACGCGGGCATTAGCTAGTATTAATGTAGTAGGCTATTACTCAATACTTATTATTGTATTCGTTGTACATTAATATCCTAAAAAAAGAAACTTTCTACCCTCTTCTACAAATGAGTAATCTTTTATATAAAATAAATATATTTCACAAATAATATACGAGGGTAAAAGTTTATAAAGTAGTGGCAGTCCCCTTACTATTGTATGGTAGTGAATTTTGGGTTTTTTTACTAAAAGAGAAGAGAAGATCATGGAAGCAGCTGAAATGAGACTTCTGAGAAGTGTGGCTGGTTGCAAACTTCTAGATAAGAGAAGAAGTGAAGATATTAGAAATGAGCTAAATATCTTTAAACTCTTAGATAGAATAAAATAATCTAGAAAAAATGGAAAGAACATGTTCAAAGAATGGAAGATGATCGCATTCCCAAAATTATACTTATATACAAACCAAAAGGACGCAGGAATGTTGGTAGACCGAAGAAGAGATGGATCCAA
Organism: Diploptera punctata; assembly: GCA_030220185.1. Lineage (NCBI taxonomy): Eukaryota > Metazoa > Arthropoda > Insecta > Blattodea > Blaberidae > Diploptera > Diploptera punctata. Next base: position 3,814,789 of record JASPKZ010007817.1, on the reverse strand, counting down.
CTTTTGAATGAGAATCTATGAGACCGGAACAAGCCACATGGGCTTAATCCGTGATTGTTGATGATGATGATGATGTACGAGGGTTGGGGCATAAGTAATGGCAACTATATATATATATATATATATATATATATATATATATTTAGAATTTGAGCGTGGGTAAAAAATCTATAATATACATATGAAAGAACAAGGGATAAACGAAATTTGAGGAATTTAACAACACACCAACATTTTGCTCCTCATGTTTATTACGGTAATTATATGTACCAATATAGTTTTCATGTTCCAGAATTATTACGTCACACCTTTTTTATTTTTTTCAATCTCTTTTTTCTTTTAATCTCTTCCTCACTCACTAACTCACTCTCTCTCATTCTACAGACCCTCAAAGTAGTCTCCTGCAACTTTCACAACACGCTGCCAACGATGTGGGAGGCGCCGATTACCATCTGCTTCACCATTTTCTTCACCATGTGTAAATTTGATCATATGTTGTTGAACAGCATTTGTAATGCCCATTCGTGTCCCAAAATGTAAAATAAAAGAGTGAAAATAATAAAAAGGTGTGATATCATGATTCTGCAACATGAAAACGGTATTGATAAGACATTTACCTTAAAAAACATGAGGAACAAAATGTTGGCATGTTGTTAAATTTCTTAAATTTCGTTTATCCCTTGTTCTTTCATATGTATATTTTAGATTTTGCACCCACGCTCAAATTCTCACAAGAAAAAATAGTTGCCATTACTTATGCTCCAACCCTCGTATAAATAAATTAATATACTTGATATAAGAATATTTGCTTAAATTCCTAATAAATTTTAGTTAATCATATCATTTTAAAAATAATGTCTACACATTTGACTTACTATGTTTGTTCTGATTCCTTGCTTTTCTTCCATCATTAATCATATTATTAACACTCCGTTCTTACTTAAATACATGTCTAGATATAGTTATCTATTCAGTTCTAGTTAGAAATGCGATACGCATGGAAACACAAAGCTGAAAATGATTAAATATCAGAAACTGAGGAATGAAAATCGCTATTCAACTGGAAATTTAATTTTATTCTGAATGAAAAATGTAATAATATTTTAATTTATGGTAAACGGTAGGAAACTGGTATTGGCAGGAAAAAAAATTCCTCATCGATATTCAATATCTCTCACGAGTTTCGAATTGCCAACGCAACCTCAGAATTTTGTTTCAGACTCGTAGAAAGAGATTCTTAGGTCAGAAATAACACCCTACAGTAAAAAAGAATGCAACAAAGAATGTTCATAAATGATAATTATTCAATTTTTTATTTATTCTTGAGTTAAAGTAAGGAACGTACTGTCTCCACTCTTATTCAATTTTGTGCTAGAACATCCAATCAAATTGTTAGAACATAAAGAAGGCGTGCAACTAAATTGTATTAAGAAGCTGTTGGTATACGTAGAATCATAATATGCCTATATGTGAATGAGGTATTTCTCTTTATTTTGTAGTGCAAACTAATGGAACTAGAGCATGGAATTCACTTCCCAGTCATGTCATTGACTGTCAATCTTCATCATCATCACCAACAACAGGGGATTAAGCCCAATGGCCTGTTCCGATCTCATTATAGGTCAAATTGGTCCTACTATCTCTTCAATGGTCTTCCCAACAATCTTTTCCCTTTTGGTTTATAATTATACATTCTTCTTGCCATGCGTTGTTCATTCATTCGTAATACGTGCTGAAGGTAAGCATTTTGATAGTATTTTATTCTTTCACGGTGATTAAATATATTAAGTTATGTTCATACATCTTCGTTTTTCTTTATATCGGTCCTTTGGTATCCAGCTATTGCTCTCAACATCTTCATTTCTGCGGCCTCTATTTGTTTACTACCTGCGTTTGTTAATGTCCAGATGACTGTCAATCACTATCATTATTTAAATGTAAATTATCTGATATTTTAAGTTTCACAAAATTAAAATACTACTTTCATAACAACTGTATTCAGTATTCTGTATATACCTATAAATATTCATCTGGGAAGCTTTCATTACTTTATTGTATATTATTTATATTCCATGTTTTGTTAGTGTTAGTTAATCATAGGCCACATCCACATTGTGATTTATATATATATATATATGAAACGAAAAATGAATACTTCAGTCGGAATTTGATCTCGAGTCTCTAAACTCTGTACGTTTAGCGCTCTAACCAACTGAGCTACTCAAGTATTCCAACATAAACATAAATTTTTCTTATGTATGTAGTATTCTCAATTCAAGCAAGAGGTAGCGGGAAGTCGTTCCAACTGACATAACAGTTAAGCAATTTTTTGTAAAAAGAGAATATTTACTTTATAGCAGTAACGCTTGTATATATAGATGTTATAAATATATTTTTGACATTTGGTAATCAAGGCAAACATGGTATGTAAAGAAACATGAATGCTTGAGTCGGGATTCGAACCTGAGTCTCTAAACTCTGTACGTTTAGCGCTCTAACCAACTGAGCTACTCAAGTATTCCAACACATACATACATTTTTCTTATATATGTAGTTTTTTCAATTCACACAAGAGGTAGCGGGAAGTCATTCCAACTGACATCTAGTGGCCAACATAACAGTTAAGCATTCTTTAAAGATAATATTTACTTTATAGCAGTAACGCTTGTATATTTAGATGTTATAACTATATTTTTGACATTTGGCAATGAAGGCAAATATGACATGAAAAGAAAAATGAATGCTTGAGTCGGGATTTGATCTCCAGTCTCTAAACTGTACGTTTAGCGCTCTAACCAACTGAGCTACTCAAGTATTCCAACACAAACATAATTTTTTCTTATATATGTAGTATACTCAATTCACAGAAGAGGTAGCGGGAAGTCGTTCCAACTGACATAACAGTTAAGCATTTTTTTTAAAAAGAGAATATTTACTTTATAGCAGTACCGCTTGTATATATACATGTTATAACTATATTTTTGACATTTGGCAATGAAGGCAAATATGATATGAAAAGTAAAATGAATGCTTGAGTCGGGATTTGAATCCGAGTCTCTAAACTCTGTACGTTTATATATATATCCTCATCTCGTGTCCAACTGAAGATCGGGTTGTCAGATGAGATCAGATGAGTCCCCTAATAGAGGTCTCTGAATGACAAGGGTGCCGGCCGACCACGCCTGAGGCACCATCACGGAGGCAGATGAACGAAATGAAATGGATGAGTATGGAGAAATGGTGGAATTAAATAATTGTGGCAGGGGAAAACTGGAGGAAATCCCGAGAAAACCCTGTCCAAAGTCCGTTTTGTCCACCACGAAACCCACGTGGAATGACCGAGACTCCGTCTCGGGACTCCAGCGCTGAGAGGCGAGCGTCTAACTGCTTTCGCCACGGATCCGCCTATACTGTATTTTAATAGTATTTTAAAATTGTAATAAGTATTTAATTTTTGTTTCATTTTATTATTCGCTGATTTAGTGAAGGAGAAAGCCTTATGGGCTTAACTCTGCCAGCTAAAATAAAGCATTATTATTTTGGTTATTATTATTATTGTTATTATTATTGTATGTCATAAATAAAACTCCGTTAAGGAGGAACTGCTTAAACTAAACAAATTTATCAGCAAGTCGAATTAAATATTCCCTTTGCTGGTTTTTGGAATATAGTATATATTTCTTCTTTTCTTTTTTAAATTGAAGACACCCAGCTTACTTAATAGTGTTGGACTGCAGTAAAACAAATAATGAATAACCGTTAAATGTAGCATGTTAAATAATAGCATGTTGTATTATAATTTGACACAAATTTAAATAATTTATAGGCTACTCATTCAGTTTTCCATTCCTATATTAAGAGTATTAAATAAATTGAAAAGAAAATACATATCTTATAGGATACATAGACTACTTAACGATTCATTAAATTGTCTTGCATTGAAATGCATTGCGATGAAGCAAAATGTCGGTTGCAACGAGTTTTTAATTTAGGATTTCCGGTAAACCCACACTCTTAATATTTGGATTTCGGTGATTTTTGGGGAATACCTTCTTCCTCTAATCCTAATACCACATTCCGAGTTTCATTGTGTAATATCGAAATTAACGGCCGCTAGAGCGATTTTTATATTTTTATTTTACATGAACTCTTACAACTAACTGCCCGATTTTGCTGGTTACCAAACTTAACCTTTCTTTCTTTAATTGATTACAATGTGCCAAGTTCGATTCTATTAAAACAAAAACTGTGGGTGCTAGAAAGTTAAGATATATATATATATATATATGCGTGTGTGTGTGTTGGTGTGTGTGTGTGTGTGTGTGTGTGTGCGCGTGTGCGTGTGTGTGTAATTTTCGTCTCAGTATTTTTGTGTGTCTCCTATTGACCTATATAGTCGAGAAGATCTGTATTTTCTTTTCCTAATATTTTCATGAGAACCTCAATAACTTAATTTCTTCAAAATTCAATAAAATGTGTATGAATAATGGTAAATTCAGATGGATTTTCATAAGACATAACGCCAATAAAAAAGTAACTCTTTTTTATAAAGAATTCAGAAAACAGAAATTTCATATTTATAGAAAATATTATCCACAGAAAGTAATAAAATTGCAGTTATATGGATGCGATAAATGATCTCTTAATTTAAGGGAGGACGAACGTTTACAAGCATTTGAGAATAAAGTTCTTAGGATTTTTTTAGAACAAAGACAGATGGACGTTCAAGTAAATGAAGAAAATATTACAATGAGCTGTGTGATATTTATGGGAAACGAGATTTATTAAGAAGAATTAATTCTTGATGACCGTGTTGGTCATTCTATTCTATAGTATTCTGCCCTAGGGCAGGTCATAGCATTTTCATGCTATGCTTTGCAGCTTGATTAGGGAATTATATATAGGTGTGATAGCTTCTCGTTACATTGCACACACCGGGGAAGATAATAATAATGATTACGGTCAGATGATGTTTGGAGACCTTTTGGACCCCTGACATATCTGACATTTGTCTTACAAGTGAGGAAAACCACCGGAAATAATCTCATCCAGGAAGCCCATCCCGACCGGGAATTGAAACCGGGCCCGCTGCGTGACAAGGCAGCCCCCTACCTCGATTATTGGGAATGAAAGAAGAAGTTGGAGAGTTTTTGTACTAAAACCAGATGGATAGCGCCCAGTAGTTAGAGCAATAATGAGGTGGTAGAATATCAGATACCATGATTCGAGGGAGGTGAATTTATACAGAGAATGATTGAATAGGGATTTATTGAGAGCTTATGTTCGCGGACGTGAACCTCCTAGTGCCAATGAGTTAATTATTTTAAACATTTCTTTTTCATTTTCCGATGGAAATCTGTGGCACTAAAAAATAAAGCACGGAAAAATATAGTTTTATTTTGTCTAAGTTATGCGTGGATAGAGTAATTGGTAGCGCACTAACGTATTTTGTGTATCGCTATACTAGAGAGAAAATAATAATAATAATAATATTAATATTAAAAATAATGAACAAGATAATAATATAATGGTTAAAAGTGGCTACAAATTTGAATAACAAGCTGGTATTTGATTTTGATCCATACCAATTTTTTCTTTCTCTGCTTTTAACCATAATTAATTCCCATGATATTGGATGATGATGTTGATGTTAATGATAATATTAATAATGATAATAATAATTATTATTATTCTTACTCTGCAATCATCATCTACAAAATAAATATTATAAAGGAACTAAATTCCCTCCATGGCATCTTTACTGTTTCTTGTTTATATATATAATATATAAAACTTATATATGATTAAGAAAGTTTACTTGGATTTTCCTCATCATGTATTCAAGTTCGGCCTCTGGCTACTGATTCCTACCTTTCGGCATGATCTCACATGCTATTATCAAGGAATGAATTGATAATGGCATGGGATCATGCCGAAACTTCAGAATCAGTGGCCAGAGGCCCAGCTTGAATCCATGACGCAGAAAACCCAAGTAAACTTTCTTAATCATACTTATATCCGCGAAAATCTGCAACGTAACATAACTTATATATATGTTATAATTAAATCTTTAACATTGAGCAATGCAAGCTTAATATGGTATGATAAGAAAAATAAATGCCTGGACGGGATTCGAACCCGGATCTCTGAGTCTGTACCTCAGCGTGATATCTATTACACTACCAGGCGAATCCAATTCAATTAAGTGTTTGAATTGGATTCGCCTGGTAGTGTAATGGATATCACGCTGAGGTACAGACTCATAGATCCGAGTTCGAATCCCGTCCAGGCATTTATTTTTCTTATCATACCATATTAAGCTTGCATTGCTCAATGTTAAAGATTTAATTATAACATCGATAAAGCGTCACTGCTATAAAGTAAAATAAATATTCTCTTTAATTTGCTTACTTGATATAGTCAGCTACTAGATGGCAGTGAAGACAGTGTTCTCGCGACATCTAGTAATAATGGAGAGTATAATACATATATAAGAAAAATAAGTGTTTGAATTGGATTCGCCTGGTAGTGTAATGGGTATCACGCTGAGGTACAGACTCAGAGATCCGGGTTCGAATCCCGTCCAGGCATTTATATTTCTTATCATACCATATATATATATATATATATATATATATATATATATATATACACACACACACACACATACACACACACACTAGCTGGCCCGGCGAACGTCGTATTGCCTTTAAATATTTTTACGTTAATTTTTCCGATGTTTTAATAGTTATCTGCTATTCGGGGCGGAAACAAATCCAACAAATCAAAGATCATAAAAATCGGTATCGCCGTTCTTGAGTTATAAAGAGTGTAACTAATCCGACTTTGTTATATATATATATATATATATATATATATATATATATATATATATAGAGATAAAAGTCCCGGCCACGCTTTGCTGTGGCTAAGGTATACGTCAAATTATGTTGTAGTAAACTAAGTGAGAAATCTAAATCAGAAAGTTTTTGTTTTACACATTTTTTAGTTCTGATACGTTAACTACACCCGGTATAAATATGGGCGGTGGTTGATGTGGAAGTGGTTTTGTTGATTGAGATGAATTTATGTTGTCTGCATTCTCAGTATCATACATAAGTGTATCATAAGGATTATATACATTTGTTGATGGAATATTTTGAGGAGGCTTGCTGATTTCATTATACTTTCGTTTTTTTCTACGAACTTGTTGCCAGTTTGGATTCTCATCATCATCATCAAGAAGTCTCTGTATAGTAATATCATCTTGTGATATATTATAGTCATCTTGTTATTCATTTAATTGAGGCATGGAGATTGTTTCTGTAATATTATGCATATTACTATAACTAACAGACTTATTTACAATTCTGTTATTCCGTTCCTTAGGACCTCTTCATATGTTTTTAAATTAACATTCTTCTTAAATGTAAGATTTATGTCATATAGGCCTATACCAATTTGAGGAAATTCACTTGATATCTTATCATTCATGGTCTCTAGAACTGATTCGCCATATTGTTCAAAGTCCCTTCTCGGTCCAGTTAAATTTAAATTAAGTTGCTGTCTTTCAGCCAGATTACTTAAAACTAGTACTTACACACGAAATTAATATTATTATCAATATATTGAAAAGAAAATAAAAACAAACACACTTAATTAATGAAATACTCAATATTTGTAATTCAATTGAATTCGCGCGGCGCGGTTTTTTGCAACAAACCTAGCACAGCCATCCGCATCTCTCTTTGTTAAATAATAAACCAATTACCTTACACCGTCATCTGTTAGAATCGTATGGAACTCACAGATAATTATAACTCTTTGTTAAATAATAAGCAACTATTGTATTCACGTAGACTTTCACGGCCGGAGTTGCTATGATGATCTTGATGAAGACATAATAAACAAATAATTTTCAATAAAAAATAATGCGACTAGAAATTTAGTTATAAACAACCACAGGTCTCAAGTTGGATCTAATAGCCCACAGTGTGCAAAATTTTATTACAAATCGGTTCAGTAGTTGTTAGGGATTCCTCCTCTGACAAACAATGTGACACGTGAAATTTTTTATAATTAGCAGAATACGTTATGTCATTATATTATATTATATTAAAATCATTATGTTATTATTCATCAATTTCTTATATTATATATTATATTTTATTTTATCATAATTATATTATGTTATTTATATTATATTATGTTATATTTATATTATTATTAATTTATATTATATTATATTATATTATATTATATTAATTATATTATTTTTATATTATATTATATGATATTATATTATATTATAATTCTATTCTCTATATAATTATATTGTATTTTCATTTTTATTGTATTGTAGTTTTATTGTATTTTCCTTGTCTTTTCATTGTATTGTATTGCAATTGCATTGCATTGTATTGCATTGCATTGCATTGCATTGCATTGCATTGCATTGCATTGCATTGCATTGCATTGCATTGCATTGCATTGCATTGCATTGCATTGCATTGCATTGCATTGCATTGCATTGCATTGCATTGCATTGCATTGCATTGCATTGCATTGCATGTCCACCGCTGTGGTCTCGAGGTAGCGTGCTGCCTTGTCACGCAGCGGGCCCGGGTTCGATCCCAGGTCGGGACAGTTTTTCTGGGTGAGGTTTTTATCGGAGGTTTTCCTCACCTGTAAGGCAAATGTCAGGAAAACTTTAAGGCCCAAACGGTCCCCGAAATCATATGGCCATCATCATCCTTCACCGGTGTGGAAAGCAACGAGAAGCAACCACTCCTACAGTTCCCTAGTAAAGCTGTAAAGCGCAGCATGAAAATTGTATGATTGCAGTAAAGGACGTGCCTTCGGGCGGAATTATTATGGGTGGATGGATATATATAGGGTGTTTCAGAAGTGATGGTCAATAATTCACTCATGAAAAGTACAGGCCAAAAGTAGCTGGAAAGCTCAAATTAACATGGGTCCGCAAATGAACCGTTGTCGAGATAGAACACATTTTCGCTTGTGGTTCATCAGTTTCAAGGAACTCATGTAATCTCTAAATTTTAAAGTAGGCGTTCAAAAAGTTGTCCTTGCGTCTGAATGTAACATCGAAATCGTCTCTGAAATGAGTTACGAATCCTGTCAGACAGCCCAGAGAATTCAGTAAATTCTGAAATGCTGCTTCATTCCTCGAGAGAGTTGACCTCAATAGCGTTGATCAGACTCTTGATATGACCCCACAGACAGAAATCCAGGGATTTAAATCCAGTGACCTCGGAGGCCCTCCTTTACCTATCCAATGTTGACCATATCTTCGAGTTAGAAGCCGGCGCACACGTAATTGAAAATGTGCTGGAGCACCGTCATGCATGAACCACTTGTTCAGGCGTTGGTTCAGTGGAACATCATGGTGTTGAAGGAGATCTGGAAGTACAGTCGGCAGAAACCGCCCGTACCGCATTCCGGTTATTCTCTGTGGTAGGACGTGTGGTCAAATTATGCGGTCTCCTCGAGCAATTCTGCCCCGAATAACGATACTAATGTCGTGACACGTGTGTTCCATTAGGATTGACATCGGCCCAAATGTGACTTTTATGGAAGTTAAAAATACCGTCACGGGTAAACCCAGCTTCATTAGTGAACAGAATACTGCTTACAAGCAGGGGGTTCAGGATACACTGTTGTTACATTCATTGGCAGAAATTCTCTCTAGGAGGGAAGTCTGCATTGTTGAGAGCTTGCACTTGCTGGAGATGATACGGTTACAGTAATTGCCGATATAAAATCCGCCACACATTATGACTCAAAAACACGCTACTGGGTAACAATCCTCCTTGTTGAAGTGCTCGGACGATCGTTTACACTGCATAACACCTTGTCGTCAACATCACGTGTTACGGCTGGGTCTACCTTCTCGTACATGGTACGCGAAACTCCCAGCTGATGTAACATGATAAATGTACGCCTCTCGGTCTGCCTGCGGCGAGGAAAAGCTTCTTCATACAATCGTGCAGCCCCAAATGCATTGCCAATCGCTTTTCCATACATGGAGTGCATGTTAGCGTAGTCTTCATTGGCATAACGCCTGTCCATGGTGCCTTTACTTTCGTAACAGATTGTGAGGTCTGCAGGTACAGTGCACGTAGAGGGAAAGGGAACTAGTTGCGCATTCATCAACAAAATGGTAGTCGTTCCCAAACCTTGAGATGCCAACGTAATTATCCAGGGGCGTTTAGAGTTGTTCACCAACTCGAATTATTGCGATATCTCGACAACGATTGATTTGCGAACCCATATTTATAGGACCTTTTTAGTTACTTTTGGCTTGTGCATTCCATGTGTTTATTATTGACCATCACTTGTGAAACACCCTATATATACACACTGTTTATTTGTGAAAAAACAACATTGTAGAAATTCCAAATAAATAATAATAATATTAAAATATAGTGATTTTGTTATTATTACATTGTCTTTATGTCGATTTAATTTGAATTTATTAACGCTCAGAGAGAGAATTGTGAATGCCAGTTGAAAATGAAATGCTGTTTTCCAACGAAATTGCCATTTTAGATTTTGAACGAAAAACGTAGGCCTGTATCTATTACCCAGGAGCACCAAAGCTACTGGTTCCTGTAAACAAAAATATATTACAATCCCACAGATGTAACAATCTACGAATATTGCAGTAAACAAATGAAACCCACACACAATAACCCTGTGGCTTATAGATGTTGAATGACCTTTACAAATGACAGATATAGGTAATTTACGTAATTATTTATAACTATTTGTATTTCAATATAAGCTATTTTCATAATCATTAATGTCCGTCCACAAATCAAAGGGAAAATGTTGGTACTCGCACTTTCATAGTTTTAGCATAGAAATGTGGTAATTAGTCATCCGGGAAATTAATTAACTCTCAACATGAAACATGGAAATATTTCAGCTTTTCACTAACGCTACTCACTGTGTGTTTCAAGAGTACGTCACGCGGAAGATTTCAGATATCTCTCACTTCTATCAGTCCGATTTCGTTGATTTTGGAGAACATGTATTGTCTGTCGTTAATACCAATAAAATTCCTATCAAATTCCATCGAGATGAATATTCATAAGATAAAAGTTAAAAATGTACCTGTTGTATTTAAAATATTATTTGGAGGCCTTTCGGAAGTTAACTTCCATAATTAGCAGGATGAGTAAGCGCTACTAGTTGATGTATCTAAGATCTTGTGGATATTGGTAGTCTTGATGCGTTTCTAGTAGCAACTACTACTCTAGTTGCTACTAGTGACGCATTAAGACCACCACCATCTTCAGCATTTTAGATACATTAACTAGTAGCGTATGCTCATCCTGCAGATGATGGAAGTTAACTTCTGAAAGGCCTCCAAATAACCATTTTCACAAAGTTGAGGGCGACGGCCCCTGCCAACAGGTACATTTTTAATTTTTATCTTATAGAATTGAATTCAGTAGTAAAATAATAGCATCGTTAAATTCAATATGGTGGGATATTTGGAAAGACACAAAAAATATATTGGTAAAACATTGCTGGAATCTGTTGCAATGTATGGAAGTGAGGTATGGACAATCAATAACTACTACAAGAAATGGATTATTTACGCAGAAGTTCCAGAAAGTCAAAATTAGAACACGTAACAAATAAGGAAATTAGAAATATAATGGAAGCAGAAGAAAGCATAATTGAAAGAATTGAGGAGAAGGAATTAAAGTGGTTAGGACATGTTTTAAGAATGGATGATGAGCGATGGCCAAAGCAACTATATCAATGGCATCCGACCATAAGGAGGAAGAGAGGGAGACCGAAGTTAACATGTAAGGAAAACATGAAGACAGTAATGCAAGCAAGAGGGCTAAGCATTGAAGATGCTCAAGATCATAGGCTTTGGAGGTTTGGCACGGGAAGACGGCAGCAGCTGTAAAAACCCGAAGATAGATAGATATATGTATATCGTTTTCAACGAATTCCAAAGGAATGAAGCTATTGTGGGCTGTTTCGTATAAAAAAAGAAGAATTTTTTACAGATATACACCCATCCTATTTAGTGGCTATCGAAAATGACCATGACACCAATATAATATATATTGTTAAATGCCAAAATTTAATTATAGCATTGAAATAAAGAAGCGTCACGGGGGTCCGTCGGGCCCCGGCTGTGCTCACAACAGCAACAGGGCGCGTCCCCGGGTGGCGGATAGGGGAACGGTCGGTGGTTTGCTTGCATTCTTCCCGGCTAGGTCCAGACCGGACCCGCGGGCCATTTGTTGGGTCGTCAGGACTCGAGCGACCTGAAGTACTATATAGCTCGTGCTGCGCCCACTCCAGTAGCAAAACGCGTCCCCTCGGTGGCGTAGTGGGAAAAAAGGTCGGTGGATCTGCTAGTCAGTCCTCCCTTCCAAGTCCGATGGACTCGCGGACCATGAGTGGGGTCAGCAGGAAAAACATATGGCAAAGGGGCCTGCTGTCAAACCTGGAACTATCCCGGCCCACAGCGGGGGCATGTGCCGCTGTTGGCGTGGCGGTGGGAGACTAGGGGTTCGTGCCCCCCTATCTCCTGGTTCATTGAACCTGAGACCATCTGTGGGGGCACCATGGGAGATGAGCTCCCTGGATGCCTACATTGCTCAGTGGGCTGCCTCACAGCAGCTACACGACTAGGCCTAGTCTTGCGAACGGGCTGGATGGGACAATACCGGGCGTAATGCTGGGAATTACCACCAGGTCAATAAGCTCTGGAAAGGAGGAAGCGCGGTCTTTGGCGTGGGACTTAGCGCCGACTCTGGAACCGAGTGACCCAAGGACAATCTGTGAGGTCGTCAGGAGTTGAGCGGCCTGACGTACTAATGCTCAGGCTGGACCCACTTCAGCAACCAAACACGTCCCCAGCTGGTGCACTGGGGGAAAGATCGGTGGATCTGCTAGACAGTCCTCCCGGTTAAGTCCAAGGTACTCGTGAATCATTAGTGGGGTAGGCAAGAGTTGAGCGCCTTGTCGTACTAGTTGCTCATCTGTTGGAGCTTGCGAGCTCCGTGCTGGCCCACAACAGCTGCGGAAGGCGTCCCTGGGGGCATACCAGGGCTCGGCTCGGACCAGTCCAGCGGGGAGCTACTGTACTGGTTCCTGGCTTGGCCTACGGGCCCGTCGACAAACTGTGGGGTCGCCAGGAGATGAGCACCTGGATGTACTAGAAGTCTCACACTGTTGGACTTGTAGCCCTAGCCGGTCTCACAACGGCTGCAGGACACGTCCCTGGAGGCAGAACAGGGGAATGGTCGGTGGATCTGCGACAGCAGTCCTCCCGGCTAGGCTCATGTAGCCCGTGGACCAACTGTGGGTTCATCAGAATTGAGCGACCTGATGTACTATGTAGCTCAGCAATTCCCAGAACTGCAAACTCCAACACTCTCTCCCTGAGGTGTTGGTGTAAGGACCGTGAACTTGAATGTGGACGCGAACATAGGATAGGGAGGACTAGAACTAGGAGTATGGTCATGACGACCGAGGTATCCCAAGGGGTGGACGGCTGGGCCTAGATGCCATAAAGTAAAAATTCTCTTTAATTTGCTTACTTGCCACGAGAGGGCAGCGAGATTGAGTTTCCGCGACCTCTCATGATAGAGGATATATGTAAAGGAAGAATAAATACTTGTGCTAGGATGCCTGGATAGTGTAGCTGGTAGCGTAACTGGTAGCGCACTAACGTATGAAGTTAGAGGTCCTGGGTTCAAATTCCGGTTTAGGCGTTTGTTTTTTTTCATGTTATGTATATATAACATCTAATTTTACAAGCATTACTGTTACAAAGTAAACATTCACTTTAAAATGCTTACACTTGTTATAGTAGCCACTATATGTCAGAACGAGACCAATACACACACACACACACATATATATATATATATATATATATATATATAACACAGTGAGTTTCACTCGACGTGCGACCGATAACGGGAAACGTGACTGCAAGCATTGAGTCAAAACTCGCGACGTCCATGCAGTGTTCACGCAAGTGGCCGCAAGGCGAGTGAAACTCACTGTATATAATTTAACATCTAAATATACAAGCTTTACTGATATAAATTAAAAAGTCCCTTTGAAATGCTTACACTTGTTATAGTAGCCACTAGATGACAGTTAGACCGATGTTCGGCTACTTCTCGTGAATTGAGGATTATATTTATATATTTACTGCATTATAAAAATAAATGTTTGTACTAGGACTTGAGTAGCTCTGTTGTAGAGCACTGACTTGTATAGTTATAGGTCTCGAGTTCAAATCTCGGCTGAGGCATTTATTTTTCTTTTCACGTCATATATATATATATATATATATATATATATATATATATGGTATGATAAGAAAAATAAATGCCTGGACGGGATTCGAACCCGGATCTCTGAGTCTGTACCTCAGCGTGATATCCATTACACTACCAGGCGAATCCAATTCAAACACTTATTTTTCTTATATATGTATTATACTCTCCATTATTACTAGATGTCGCGAGAACACTGTCTTCACTGCCATCTAGTAGCTGACTATATCAAGTAAGCAAATTAAAGAGAATATTTATTTTACTTTATAGCAGTGACGCTTATATATATATATATATATATAGTAGTAGTAGTAGTAGTAGTAGTAGTAGTAGTAGGACTTTATTAGACAAAAAGTAAGATATTTACAACATTATTTACAAATATGGGTCGCACGGGCAGTAAGCCGTACGTGCTATTGACAGTCCGTTACAATAAAGTAATAATTGGTACTAGTGTAAAGAAAAATAAGCAAAAACAGCAATAACATTACAATTACATAAAGAAAACAAATAAAAATATTACCATTAAATAATAACACAGTCCCGCGCCGTAGCCGAGCGGTTCAGGTAGGAAGCCTTGGCGCAGAGCTACGGGACTTGCGCTGGTTCGAGTCTCCATGGGGGAAGAAATTTTCTCATGGTATTTCGGCCAGTATTGGACCGGTGCCCACCCAGCATCGTGAGGCAATTGGGTAGCTACAATAAGTAGCGGCTCCAGGTTGAGGAACCAGCTATAACGGCTGGGGGACTCGACATGCTGACCACATGTCACCTCTACACTGGCTGTTGATCATCTACCTCTGTGATTGACACATGTGGATGTGAAGGGCCAGCAGCCGGCTGGTAAAAGGGCAACCGCTGAAAAGTGGAAAGACCCTCAATCGGATCGGAATAACAACACAATAGCATTATACACTAAAAACATTAACATTACAATTACATAAAGAAAACACAATAATATTACAATTAAGTAATAACACAATAGCAATAACATTACAATTACATAAAGAAAACACAATAATAATATTACAATTAAATAATAACACAATAGCATTATACACTAAAAAAACATTAACATTACAATTACATAAAGAAAACACATTAATATTACAATTAAATAATAACACAACAGCATTATACACTAATTAATTTATATATAATTGTTAATAATTAATGGTATTGCATTTTGATAACATATATTTATTCATGAATGAGTGTTGTCCTTATTTTTCGCGTTTTGTCCAGAAATTTACCGAGGTTTATCCAATTTTCTGGATTTACCAATAACTCGTAGCATGCCAATCTTTCCCGATTTGAATTTAGAAATCTTTCCGGTAATAACTGACGTCTCCAATATTCTAAATCATTACATTTTCCTAATATATGTATCTCATCTTCAAAGTTCCCGCACATTGGACATATTCGCATATCGTGATCGTCGCTAATTTTTAGAAATTTCCATGCCCCTAGCCTAAACCAAGCAAGCCCTGATCTCTCCTTAAATCCTAGGTTGAGTATATACGAGTCTTTTCCCCAGACGTGTTTTAGGTCTCTTTGTAAACACAGTGAGCGTTTTCCTGTACATTCGGCGAAGGTATCTTGTTGGTTTACATCTAAGTACCTCTTCCTTATTTTTCTCCACACGTTCTTGCGATTTTCAGTCCCTTTTTCCCATATCCAGCCCATCCCAATCTTTTGGAGTTCTCTCCTAACCTCGCCTGCCCAAAATTTAACATCTATGTTTTTAATTTGGTGGTCGTAGCAAATTGCTCTAAGCATTGTTTGTTCACCTTGGATTACTCGCAACCAGTATTTGAGTACACGAATTTTACAGTTAATATCGTCCTGGAATGACCCGAATTCATATAAAATTCCACAATTAGAAACGGCCTTACTATGTCCTGTAATATACTTTAGAAAATGCGTATATACCTTATTTAGTATTTCCGTTCTTTGGAAACCCCAAATCTCACTACTATAGTGCATGACTGGCCTGACCATAGCTCCATACATTTTTTCTAATGTGCTGACTGGAATATCAGGCACTCGACCCAGAATACCGAGTACACTGTTAAGTTGTCCCCTCCCTTTAAATAATGCTATATCAATGTGTTTTTTCCACTTTCCGTTCATTTTCAACGTCGTACCAAGGTATTCGAAATGTTGCACGTTTTGAAAGAACTTGATATCTGTATTTCCATTCCCTTGTTCTACCACCAAACCGTCCCATTTTCTAAATGTCATTGTTTTTGGCTTACCAGCATTTACAGTCAATCCCCAATTCCTACAGTATATTTCCAGTACCCCCGCCCGTCTCACGCCTCTTTGCAAATCCCTTGATTGTCTTGGAACCGATAATGAAATCAGATGCATACAACCAGGACTGGGATTCTAACATTTCCTATCTCCGGAGCCTCAATTTCTCCTTCTAGCATTACGTCTACAATATCATCAACGAATAGATTAAATAGCATTGGTGATAAAATGCAACCTTGTCTCACTCCCCGATTGGCTTCGCTGCTCTCTGTAATGTGCCCTTGGTCTACTTTTATACAAAATTTAACATATTTATAAATTGACATTAAAGCATGTATCGTTTTACGAGACAATCCTTTCCGATTTAATTTTTCCCAAAGTGCGCTTCGGTCCACAGTATCAAATGCCATCTTAAAATCAATGAATGCACAAAATAATTTACCCCCCTTCATTTTCAGATTGTCATCAATTAATGTTCTCAGAACAAATAGGTTGTCCACCGTGGAGTACCCTTCTCTAAAACCTGCCTGATATTTTGAGAGCCTATTGTTCTCTTTAGCCCATTGTCTGATTCGTTCGTAAAGTACTTTACAATATATTTTTCCTAACACTGACAAGAGACAAATTCCCCTATAACTTTCTGGTATCTGTGCCCCTTTGTATAGCGGTTGGATGACACCTGTCGCCCAGGCTTCCATATATATATGTGTGTTTGTGTGTGTGTGTATGTGTATGTTTGTTTGTGCGTGTGTGTGTGTGTGTGTCGGTCGCGGTGAGCTTGTGGTTATGTTCCTTGCCTCTGTTCCCGTGGGTCACGGGTTCAAATTTAGCTGGGATCGAGGGATTTTTTAGGATGGAAAAAAACGAAGAAGCCAGTCCTCCGTGAGGGACATTTAAACCGTGGGTCTCGAATCTGAAGATTTTCGAGCTTGATTAAAGAGGTCTATATGCAACATTTACCCACCTTCGTCCTAGTAATAGGCCTTTTTGTGTATTGCATAAACTAGGTACCATTAGAACAACAGTTGAAGGAAGGTCAGAATGATAGTTCCAAGATATCCGCTTAGTAGCAGCACTATACATTAGATCTCTTGGTGGTATACAACAAATACCATAATTCCACCATTGCCAATAAAACTTTGGCAGTTCCTGCATTACTTTATAGGTAATGACCAAACATTTTCAAAATAGAATACAAAGCGTAGAAATGAACTTCCTTAGGAGAACAATGGCTGCACAAGATTGGATCTAATAAAGAATGTAGATGTAAGAACAGAATTAAAATATATATATATATATATATATATACATATCAACTAAATAAAAAAACGAAGAATATAGAGATAAATGGTTAATGCATGTGGAAACAATAAATGTAATAAGATTACCAAAAGCAGCATTTAACTACAAGCGAAGAGGTTCAAGGAATGTGGGAAAGCCAGTTGAAAGATGGACTGAACATCTGTGAGGCGGAACAGGCAGTTTGACTAGCCTGTGAAGTGAAGAAAGAAGAAGAAGAAGAAGAAGATGATGATGATGATGATAATGATGATGAATAAGAAGAAAAAGAAGAAGATATTCGTGTAGGAATGAACTTCCAGCTTGAATAATGCCAGCGAATTATTTGTTAACAAAATATAAATTTGTTGGATGTTATCTGAACATGTTCTTAGTTCAGGATATCGATAATTTCTGAGACTATAATCGTATTGCACTCGGATGAAAGGGTATGAAGGAAGTGATACTGTTTGTAAGTGATTAAGACAAGATGGGGACCGTGAGCCTTATGATTTCATTAGCAAGGGACAAACCCCAGGGGGGAACGAGGCGAGATGCCGCCATAACTTGGCCACTTCTCCTGCTGCAATTACCAACAACACATAGTCTACACTGTTTAATAGACAGTAATGCCATCTGACACATCATCGGTACACTCTGTTTCTTCGCAAAAGTTTCGCTTTACACACTATTTTCTTCAAATAAGTATCACTATATCAGCCGCAA
The DNA here is from genome assembly GCA_030220185.1 of Diploptera punctata. Classification (NCBI taxonomy): domain Eukaryota; kingdom Metazoa; phylum Arthropoda; class Insecta; order Blattodea; family Blaberidae; genus Diploptera; species Diploptera punctata. Next base: position 3,796,184 of record JASPKZ010007817.1, on the reverse strand, counting down.
CAAAAGAATAATGTTTAAGTAAACAAAAGCTACGTAACAGTTGACCGCATCACATATTTCCTTTCCGTATATAATTTAGCGCGCAGGAAATTGTAGTAGTGGTAATTCCAGTCACTCCTCTTGGAAACATAAGGCCTTTGTATAAACACGTCACCGGACTCTCTTTTTTTTCTCCCAATTCCTGACTTCATTCAAAATTTTGCCTGGTTGTCCAAATGTCCAGTGTCTGTTGTTTCAGTGCTGCACCATGTGATTGTTAATCTTCTTCTTTTTTCTAGGCTCTCTTTGGACACTGTCTAGGTACTCTTCTGAGAAAGTGTCCAATCCATTATATTCAATTCGAGACATTTAATCTCGTTCCATATTTCATCCTATGTTATCATAAGTAATGCCATGAGCGATTTACAATTTTTCTACAGAATTTGAAAATCAATAGTGACATTTGGTAGGACAATTTAACGAATAAAATTAAGCTGTTTACTCACAAATCATTATTTAGATACAGTTATTATAAAATATTTATATATTTAATGTAAACGGCTATGTTTGAAAACAAATGAGAAACGTTTGTTATGTTTCGTTTGTTCACCACTGCAACTAGATCTTATTATTTATTGCCAAATAGGATCGCAATATTGTAAGAATGGACCCTGGTGGAGAAAAAATGAAGCACATTAAACTGTATATTATAACTAACATTATAGGTTATTAATTTATTCTGATGTCCTATGACGTAAATATGTCAATTATATTTTTCTGGAACGTAAATACCTGGGAAATAATACGTTTAAGAAAGTGCAATCAGTGGTTTCTTTTTATTGAGGTATAATCAGTTGTTACATTTTTTTATCATATACCGCAAGCGTTACTTGGTTAAGTTCGTGCACTATATATATATATATATATATATATATATATATATATATACAATCTGGGTGCTACATGTATTCTAGTATTCCTACATCGGTGCTACGTGAATATAATATATAAATTGCTATATTCAACGTATTTGTTAGAGTGTCAGTCATAGCAAAATAATTCCCTGACCTATACAGAATATGATGTTAATTATATAATTTTATACCTGGTAAGTCAGTCGTTCTCAACTAAATTCTTAAACTTCAAGTTATTCTAATATGGAGGCCTTTCGAAAACAATGTTTAATCTTCTGCGTTTTAACTGGAACTGTAAAAACAGTTAAACCGCATAAGATGAAATCATGTTTTTGAAAGGCCTCCATATTAGAATAACTTGAAGAAGTTTAATAATTTAGTTGAGGACGACTGACTTACCAGGTAAAAAATGATATAATTAACATCTTATTACATAACCTCAACGGTGCTTTAATATGAATTTCAAAAGTGTTAACTGTTCAGAATATTAAAAAGGAGGAGCTTTCTTTAATATGACAAACAGAAGTTGATAAATATTGAGGTGAAACACGACTGTGATTGGTTGTAAGACAAAATTCATTGAAACGTGATCGGCCAGTGACTCCCATTGATCACTACAGGTTTTGATTAATCTCAACAAAATCAAACCTCGAGTGTGATTTAATTGACTATCACGATTAGACGGAAGTATATAAAAAATAAAACTAATAAACTACTGGAAAACAATAAACATTAATTTACTTACTAAAATAATAGGCTCCTAAACTGTCTTGAAAATATACTATCTCCTCATTACAGTTGTTATGCTTAGTTTATTCTCTTTTTAAGAATGGCGCCATCTGTACAATCTTCAGTGAACTGTATGAACGATTACAGAATACTTTTTTCTCGTCAGTCTGCCTTTTGCATATTGTTGGCCCAGTATTTCATAATTACAGCGATCTGCTCAACTGGAGTGTCACCTAACAATTTGTGCCCCCGCTCAATACAAAATGGATCAAACTGATTCCATGTACGGTTTCTGTTTTTTTTAATATTGCTTGGTGTCGTGATGTCAATCTTTTCGTCCATTTTGCTATTGTTAGCTTCATCAAAACGTTTGGATGAAGTCGCCATTTTCAGTTGAATGTCTATAATGTATGCGGGAAACAAATGACGAATAAAATGTATGTTTTATAGTAACGTATCAACTTTTCAGCTTGAAACGTTGGCAAAAAAAAAACCTGGGAAGATCATCATCATCATCATCCTGCCAGGTATTAGTCCTAGAAGAACTGTTACGGCTTGAGAAAGCGGTTTTCGTGCCATCTTTTCATAGGTCGAACAAGTGACCGTTTCCCATTTGGACAGTAGTTCATTATTGCCTTGGGGATCCTGGATCTAGCCATTCTTGAGACATGTTCCTTCCAGTTTAGCTGATATCTGGAGATATAGTCCAGTATTGGTGACACATTAAGTTCTTGAAGGATTTCTACATTTTTCGTTCGATCCCATTTGGTGTAGCCAGCTGTTCGGCGCGTAAATGTCATCTCACAAGCTGTTAGTTTGCTTCATCTCTCGTCCTTATAGTCCACGCTTCAGTCCCATAACATAGGACTAGTCGATCCATTATTTGATAAAGAGTTAAAGAGGAAAGAGATAAAGAGTACGAGTTGATTTTTGCACTAATGAAGGTTTTAAAACTCTATTAATGATTCCCATTGATTTGTTGAATTTCACAATTTTCTCTGATAAAAAACAAATAAATGCTAGGGAGGTTATAAAATTCGTGGGCTAAACTGTTATGTTTGGTTGTAAACACGTCGGCTTTCTTTAGCTAAGTTTAATGGTGCAGAAGGCATTATGCCCTAATAAGTGTGAAATAGTAAATGTTATTGCCCACAGTTTATATTAATAGCTTAATGTAATTATTGTGTAGTGTGTTGTATAGCTAGTCGGTGGGGCCGTGAATAACCTATGATTTACATCTCGTGATACATTACTTTATTCATAGGTTGTGAAGAGTATAGCTGTTTACATGGCGTTGCCAGAGTATACATTATTAACTCCATCTTTTTTATTAACAATCAGCGACCACAGAAATTACAGATTTGAGAATAATCAATATTATTTCAGAAACTGTATATATTGTTTTGTATTCCCATTCCCATGCTGACGGGGGTTAAACCTTGGATAAAAAGATATATCGACAAATCACTATAATTATGAATAATCGGAAATATGTAGACTTTGATAAGTTTCTTCACGTAAAATGTCACGTGATTATTGAATTATTGTCAGTTAGTTTATTAACAAAACATCACAATTAGCACAATCAGGATTTAGGAAAGGGAGGAGTTGTACTGATCCGGTTTTCACTATACAACTAGTTATAAATAAGATAAGAGTTTATTTCACCAACCGTTTTACTATTAATATATTTTCAACAAGTATATTGCAATGTCCAACGGTCAACTTTATGGATTATTTAAAAATTATATGGAATTCTTTTAAAACTGATAGAAGCTATTGAAGTTATATATATCAGCACAAATTTAGGGTAAATTATTTTTAAAACAATGACGTAAGATATCAACTTCAAGAGGACTCGGACAAGAAAGTGGACTTTGTCCCTTATTATTCTATCGGTATATTTATAGGATCATTGAAGAATGGAAAGAAACACAATCAACTGGAATATCTATCAGTGAGTGTATTATAATTTCAACATTACTGTATGCTGATGACTAAGTGATTCTAAGTGACTTTGAAATAGTACTATAGCCAGAAGCTCATAATCTTTTTTAAATTATATACTACATTTGGTATGACAATATCATATAACAAAACTAAATAAATGGGTTCTTCTTCTTCTTCTTCTTCACTTCACGGGCTAGGCAAAAATTGCCTGTTCCGCCTCACAGTTGTTCTGTCCATCTTTTTATTGGTCTCCCTACATTCCTTGAACCTCTTGGGTTGTAGTTGAATGCTGCCCTTGGTAATCTTCATATATTTATTATTTCCACATGTGTAGACCATTTCTCTCTATATTATTCAATTTTCTCATGCAGTGGATATTTAACTTTTTTCTTATATATTCATTCTTTATCCGATCCAATCTTGTGCATCATTTTGTTCTTCTAAGGATGTTCATTTCTACGCTTTGTATTCTACTTTGCAATTTTTTGGTCATTACCCAAGTTTCGCTCCCATGAAGTAAAGCAGGAACTGCCAATGTTTTATAAAACTTCAATCTAGTATCTCTTCTCGTTTTATTCTTTAATGTTTTATGTGTAGTTCCGCATATCATTTGAAATTTCGACAGTTTCACATGTATGTCTCTTTTAGTTCTTGTGTTTAGGCCTATAGTAAAATTACAACCCAAATAAATAAAATTTTTTACTTGGTTCTCTATTAAAATTTTTGTTCTGATATGTTCGTTTCCCCAAAAATAAATACGTTGCAAGGGAAGGAATTAGGGTGAGTTAAAATAGTGATTGATGATCCGATCATTGGACAGGTTAAAACATTAAATTATTTGGGAAATATTTCTTAATGGTGGATCTTGAAACAGTTTTCGGATACTTTTGTAATCCACAATGGGTTGATAGAAGGGTTTGTATTATCTTCAGTACTGTCTACTTTTGTACTAGAGCATACCATCAAGTCTTTAGAGGATGAAGAAGGCTTACAACTCAATGATATTAATAAGCTGTTAATTTATGCTGCTGATGATGTAGTACTATTGGCCGATAATGAAGATATACTAAATAGCAAGATTTTTATCATTTTTTCTCATTATTAATAAAAAAAGGTTTGGTTAATAAATGAGACTTTGAGGGAGTGTATAATTAAGATGATTGCCAGGTCAAAAGTAAATAGATAAGAAAGTAAATGAATCACATATTTTCACCTATAAGCATGGCTGTAAAAGGCCAACACGCACGCATGATTGAGTAACACTAGAAATTGGAACTGGAAATAAATATCAATAAAACTAAATATATGACCACACATAGGAATATATTATGTAATGGAAATGGATAGCTAATGACAGATTATGGAAATTTTGAGGAAGTGGCTGAATACTAATACTTAGGAACAATAATCACAAAGAGGAATGAGATGCACTAAGAAATTAGACATAGGCTCAATTCTGGAAATGCGTGCTATTATGCATTACAGAGACTCTTGACGTCCCAGCTCCTTTAAAAAAAATGTTAAACAGAAAATATATCAAACTATTCTTCTACCAGTTATATGGATGCGAAACACGGACTCTTACTTTAAGTAAGGAAAGGAGATTACGAATATTTAGGAAAATGTTTGGGCCAAAAAGAGATGAACAGATAGATGAATGGAGAAGACTTACAGAACAATGAACTACATGGTCTTTAAAGGAAGCCAGATATATGGGCAGGACATGTGGCACGAATGGGAAATGAAAGACATGCATGGAAGCTTTCTGTAGTAAAACCAGTGGGAAAATGAAAAGTTGGTAGACAAAGAATAAGGTGAGAGAATAACATAAACTATGATTTGAGGGAAGTAGATTATACAGGGAATGATTGGAAAACATTAGCTCAGGATGGGGATGTAAAGATAACTTATATCCGCGCGGCCATGAACCTACGGGTTCAATAGTGCCAGTGAGCTAGTTAGTTAATAAAATACATAAAACATCAGGAGACATTTTGGGAAACATGACAAGAGAAAGGAGAGGAGATTCCATAAAATAACAGCTAAAACTGTAGTGATGTTTACATCATAAACAAGAACCTTCAAAATGAGAGGAGATTGAAAATACAACAGTTGATATTCCTCAGATCATTATCAGACGGGATAACATTCCTAATGAAACAATAAGAGTAGGCCAACAAGTTAACAATATAGTACAAGATATTTCACAATACAGAGAACAGTGGAGGAGGCAAGTATGTCGAATGTCATTTGATAAATTCTCTAAAAGTCCGCTGAATTATAAACCAGATGTAAGGAGGGAAGTTGGAAAACGTTTTGAGAAGAACGTTTTACCAACTTTTTTGAGTCTCGGTACGGTATTTGTAGGAGTCAATCCTTGTTAGTTTCGATAATGATAGTTTCCGATTACTTCTTCATAAGTAATGCCACGAGTGATTTCCAAGTTATCGATAAATCACGACTCACGAAGTGAGGAGTGAATTGACCTAGAGAATTTGGAAATCAAGAGTGGCATTTTTTTAGGACTATTTAACGAATAAAATTAAGCTGTTTACTCACAAACCATTATTTAACTATAGTTATTTTAAAATATTTATATATTTAATGTAAACGGCGATGTTTGAAAACAAATGGGAAACGATTGGTAAGCTTCATTTTGCTTCTTTTGTTCATCACTGCAACCAGATCATATTATTTATTGCCAAAGGAACGCAATATTGTATGAATGTATGAATGCTCTCTAGTGGAGAAAAAATTAAACACATCAAACTGTATATTAATTCATTTCTGATGTCGTATGATGTAAATATGACAATTATATTTTTCTGGATTGTTACCTGGGAAAAAATACATTTAAGAAAGTGCAAACAGTGATTTCTTTTTTGTGCTATAATCAACTGCTACAAATGTTTTTATATTATCTATCGCATGCTCTATCTGCTGACATTCATGCACTATATATACAATCTGGTAGCCGTATTTCTTGGAGAGTTAGTCACTGCAAAATAATGCTATTACCTATTCAGAATGTTAAAAAGGAGGAGCTTTCTTTAATATGATAAACTTCACTTGATAAATTCGAGGCGAAACACGACTGTGATTGGTTGTAAATAAAAAATCATTGAAATGTGGTTGGTCATTGACTCCCATTTGGGGCATGAGTTAAGTAGTCAAGTTAAACCTTCTCACCTCTCTCCTACAGGTGTTACGGTTTTCTCATCACAGAAAGTTCTACAAAAAATTTGCGGCTGTAGCCTATAAATTTAGGGCAAATTGTCAGTCAAAGAAATATAGTAATGAATAATGAAATAATAAAACAGATATCCCACTTTAATTATCTTGGTTCTGACAACCGTAGCCGAGCGGTTAAGGTAGGAAGCCTTGGCGCAGAGCTACGGGACTTGCGCTGGTTCGAGTCTCCATGGGGGAAGAAATTTTCTCATGGTATTTCGGCCAGTATGGGACCGGTGCCCACCCAGCATCGTGAGGCAATTGGGTAGCTGCAATAAGTAGCGGCTCCAGGTTGAGGAACCCAGCTATAACGGCTGGGGGACTCGACATGCTAACCACATGTCACCCCTACACTGGCTGTTGATCATCTATCTCTGTGATTGACACATGTGGATGTGAAGGGCCAGCAGCCGGCTTGTAAAAGGGCAACCGCTGAAAAGTGGAAAGACCCTCAATCGGATCGGGTTCTGACATAAGATATAGCTTTGATTGGATATACATAATAAATTTAACCATTATCAAATGATGTGCGGCACCATAAGTAAAACTTTCCGAAAAACACGGAAGGAAATTCGGCTCAGATATTATAAGATTATGGCTGTTCCTGTTTTTTTGTATGGATCTGAATCTTGGGTACTTACAAAAGAGATATCACACAAGTTCAAGCTACTGAAACGAAATTTTTATGATCCGTAAATGATGTAAACGCATGGATAAATTACATAATGAGCCAATGAGAAGTGAACTGGTTATATTTACAATACTCGATAAACTGGAAGAGCATAAACACCGATGGAAGGCAAGTTTAGACAGAATGGACAATACAAGAATACCCAAAATGATCAACACCAAGGGAAACCGCAAGGAAAAAGATTATTCGGACGGCCAAGGAAACGATTGACTTGAGAACAGAACAGGTCGCATTGACTTAAACCTGGAAAGGAGGAAGAAGAAGAAGTAATCATAAAACACATAATTTTTTAGGCGTAGCGGCGCACTCCGCGTATTAGCTAGTTAAATATAGAATCGAATATATACTTTTTAAAAATATGTTTCACTGAGAGTAATTAATAATCATAATTACAAAGAAATAAACGTTAACTCAGTCAAAACGTAAATTTATTAAGTCGACGTTTCAATTTCCTTATGTGAGATCATTTTCAAGACATGGTTGTTAATAAATTTATGATACACAGTTACCATCACCAAGACAATTTTTTATATGCAAATTTAAATGAATAAATTTAAAATTCCAATTTATAATTGAAAATATTTTAGCAAATAAAATGAAATGAAATGGAATGACATAAAAAATTTACACAAAGAAAATAATTACCAAAAAAGATTAATAGCAGAAATGGCCTATATAAAAAATAACAAAATAAAGCATTAAATAAACAAAAAGGATTTAAATGAATGGTGTGGAACATATGATTCCTTGCTAAAATATTTTTAATTATAAATTGTAATTTTAAATTTATTCATTTAAATTTGTATATAAAAAAATTGTCTTGGTGATGGTAACTATGTATAATAAATTTATAAACAACCATGTCTTGAAAATGATCTCACATAAGGAAATTGAAACATTGACTTAATAAATTTATGTTTTGACCGAGATAACGTTTATTTCTTTGTAATTAGAATCAATTATATCTATAGTTAAAAAATACAGAACAAATTGGAGAGATGGCATCGAGAGAAGGATATCGAAAGGTGTCCTATACTATACCTTAATCCAAAAGGAAAAATCAATTTAGACGAGCATTGAGGAGATGACGAGAACAACTACTTTGAGACGGAACAGGCCAGAAGTCTTAATCCTTGAGACCGATAATTATTATTATTGTTATTATCGAGAAAAAGAATTGCAAGGAGAAAGCGTGGAAAGCAATTTGTGTTTGAAGATCCCCAGAAGTATTTGTGAGTGGAATTCAACACAAGAAGCAAAGGAATGTGCAAGTAGAAAAGGAAAGAGAGAAGAGGAGGCAAGAGATAATATGATGACGAGAACTGCAACATTTGCCCACAAATTGGAACTCTGTAGACTTGGTTTACCAGTGTGAAGAGAGCTTCTCGGTCAAAGGGAAACATCTGCTGGGATGGGGAGTTGGATTCCATGATCAGCTTTCTTTCAAGGAGAAAAAGAAAAGGATAAAAATAGAATGTAAAAGTGAAAAGTTGGGAATATCAAGGAGCTGTTCTGATACTTGTAACTATATAGGAAGCTGCGGGTGAAATAGTCGAGCTAGCAAAACAGCAAGTAACACAGTTACTGGCGAGACTGGCAAGAGAGCATAAACGTCTGCACATAGTTTATATTCTTTGTGCAGCGAATAAGAAAAAAAAACTTTGTTCGATGTAAATATAACTTCGATTTGTGCTTCCTAGTAGAAGAAGAAAAAAATTGTATTTGTTAGTACAAAGGGCCAACATGGAGATTCAAGTGAGTAACACTAAGAAATCGAGGCTGGAAGTAAACATTGATAGAAATAAATATATTCCCAAAGTTATAAAATTGACCTAATCTAATATATAAAAATGAATGTTTGTTTGTTTCTTCGTACTTTATACGCGGTCATACCGTTGATCCGATTGTGATGGGGCTTCTTGTAAAATGTTCAGGATAATCCTGGGATGAATATGGGCTATGAAAGAGTTGTGTTACTCAACTCCTACACCCTTAAAAATCGCCCTCTCTAGTGGGAAACTAGAAATAAGTAGCTCTTTGGACGCTTAAATGGCTTATGCTGCCTAAATCATAAGAAATGAACAAATGTGATGTACACAGAATTAAATATTTCAAAAAGCTGTACAAAAAAGTCCGCGACTGCAATTGTTTACCTTTTACGGATAACTCACAATAACCATTTTTGTCTTTCATTGATGCCAAGAAGATCGAGACAAGTACGTAGAATCCAGTGCAACTCACAATAACGAACATTTTGTCTTTTAGCTCATTTACGCCAAGAAGATCGAGATAAGTAGATTTCGGGCAACACCTGGTAATCAGCATGGAGAATCTTAAAATAATTAAGATAACCATTTATAATTATTTTTCATTTTGCTTATTCAACTAATCATAAGAAGTACATTAATTTTTGCCTTTCAGCTCATTTTTGCCTATAAGATCGGGATGAGTTGATTCCCGGACAACGCCGGGTAAACAGCGCGGAGTATGTAGAAATAATTACAATAAAATTGTTCTCCACACTTATTTAACTAAACACAAAACACATTAATTTTCGCATTTTAGCTCATTTATGTCAAGAAGATCGAGATAATTAGATTCCCGGGTAATGCCGTGTAATCAGCACGGGGTATCTAAAAATATAAATTTATAAATATTTTTCCTGTCACTTATTGAACTAAATAAAAACACATTAATTTTCATTTATTTAGGCGTAGCAGCGCATGCCGGGTATTAGCTAGTAGGCCTACAATATAAATGGAGAGTTAATGGCAAGATAGGGGACTTTTGAAGAAGTGACGGAATTCAAACACCCATAAACAATAATTACAAACAGGGATTAGATGCATGAAGAAATTAAACATAGGCTCAATTCTGGAAATACGTGCTTTAATGCTTTACAGAGATTCTCGTCAATACAATTTCTCTAAAAAAAATACTTTGAAAGCCTATAAAATGGCATGAGCAAGTAAAACAAACATCTAAAAGGATCTTCTCCATAATGCATTCCCTAAAGCGACTTAAACATTTTCTTCCTACAACTCTTAAAAGAATTTTAATCCAAACTTTAGTGATGCCGCATTTTGACTACTGTGACGTTCTACTAACTGACATAAGTGACGGATTGTCGGACAAACTGCAGCGTGTCCATAATATGTGTATCAGATTCATATTTAATGTTCGAAAATACGATCACATTTCTCCATTATTCCACAAATTGTCATGGCTACATCTAAAGGAGAGAAGAAAATCGCACTGTCTAAATCTCCTAATTAAGATCCTACATACCTCGATTCCTAATTATTTATCATCCCGTTTCCAGTATCTATCCTCAAACCATAACTTAAACACAAGATCACAACATAGTCTCTTACTTAATATACCGCAACATAGGACATCACATCACTCCATGTCATATACCATCTCCACTTCTCGCAACTGGAATTCCCTACCACAAGAAATAAGGGGCTGCCGGACATTGGCATCTTTTAAAAGAAATCTAAATTTATATTTGCTCTAAACTCGACTTCATTATTATCCAGTGTAAGATATATATATATATATATATATATATATTAATTGGTGTTTCCCGTATAATGTATCATATTATTATTATTATTATTATTATTATTATTATTATTATTATTATTATTATCGTATCATTATTTTTATTACCCTATAAAATGTTGTTTGTACATGACATTTACATTGCTACATTTATTGTATCTTTAACTGTTTATAATTAGTATAGTGTATATCTATATTTGTCGAATATTTATTTGTATTTGTGCTGGTTGAGTGGAAGAGAGGGCCTTATGGCCTTAACTCTGCCAGAATAAATAAAGTATTATTATTATTATTATTATTATTATTATTATTATTATTATTATTATAAAATTGTTTCTTCCAGTTATATTATATGGTTGCGAAACAAGGATTCGTACTTCAATGGAGGAGAAAATATTACGAGTATGTGAGAACAAAATTCTTATTAAAATAGTTGTACACACAGTTAACTATCGAAGACCACATAACACTGAGCTACATGTACTTTGTGGGAAACATGATATAATAACAATTAATTCTCATAGACTGAGATGAGCGGGACATGTGGCACGAATGGGGAATAGAAAAGGTGTATGGAAACTCTTTGTAGGAAAACCAAGGGGAAAACGCCTAGTAGGTAGGCTGAGATTGAGATTGAAGAATTACATTAACCACGATTTGTGGAAAATAAAGAATTCCGAGGATGATTGGAAACCATTTGAGGCTAGGGATATATGGAGAGTTTATATCCTCGCGGATATGAACATAAGGTTTTGATAGTGTATGTGAGTTTGTTAGTTAGTTCGTACTTCTTGTATTGTAAATTGAACAGGAAGTAAAGCAAAACTACTAGAAAGCTACTGCATGGAGTATTTTAGGTCATTATACACCGTGTCCCATTCAAACCTAACACATTTTATTTAATCATAACTCTCAAAGTAATCGGAATTATGAAATGAGGTTGGTATTAAAAGAAAGAGAAACTCAACGAATGTTTGTTTTCATTGTTACAGTTAATTCATCTGTCGCATGTTGGACAATAATGACATAAAACCACGTTCGCTATACCACTCCACTGGACTTCTTCTTCTGGGGATATGTAAAAGACCGTGTGTTTGCGACTCCAGTACAAGATCTTCATGATTTACGAACCCGTATCCTTGACACAATTGCAACTCTACCAATGGACATGTTGTACAGAACGTGGCACGAAATCGAATACAGACTTGATATTGTTTGTATAACTAATGGTGCACATACAGAGGTGTTTTAGTGTGTAGCAATGAAAATTCTTTGAGTTTCTGTTTCGTTTAATACCGGCTTCATTTCATAATTCCGCCTACTTTGTGAGTTATAATTAAATAAATATGGGAGGTTTGAATGGGACACCGTGTTCAATTAATTAAAGAAACAATGGTAGAAAATTACTCTTTTTGACCACCATAATCCATCATAATAAATTCCGTAAAACAATTTTTAAATTAAACATTTTAGAGAAAAATTAAGAAGTCCAATGAAGACGGTTTTGGAGAATTTATAGTAGGCCTATATCACGACTAACATGAAAAGGAAAGAAAGCAGAAAAAAGAGAGGAATTGTATCAGGTATTGCTTATGTTGATGATACGTTTTTTAGAATCAATCTGCGGTGAAGAGATCAAAAAGTAATAATAATAATAATAATAATAATAATAATAATAATAATAGGCCTAATATTAATAATAATAATAATAAATATACAAATTAAAAAAAGTATGATGAATCAAGTCAATAATATAGGGAAGCAAAAAATCATAAATCATTAATTAATTCACTTCTTCTTCTTCTTCTTCTTCTTCTTCCTTTCCAGTATTAGGTGAATGCGACCTGTTCCGGTCTCAAGTCCATCGTTTCCTTGGCCGTCCCAAAGATCTTTTTTCCATGTGGTTTGTTTGTAGGCGTTGATCTTTTTGGGTAATCTTGTATTGTCCATTCTGTCTAAATGTTCTTTTCATTGGTATTTGTGCTCTTCTAGTTTATCAACTATTGAAAATATCTCCAGTTAATTTCTTATTGATTCATTATGTAATCTATCCAATTATCTATCCAAATTAATTCACTGAAACACCAATTACAGAAGTTCTTGATTTCTTGTAGTTAGAAGTTCCGGAGTCAATCAGTAGATACAATAGCAGTAGAGGAATTAGAATAATGGGAGGTTCTGTGTTGTGAGATGTGAAGTAGGAGGTACCGGTGTGATCGTGTACCCGAATTTTGATTGGAGGATAGGAGATAGTAGCTTGGTGTAGAGGTGTGTACATTTTTTAATATCAGAATAAGAGAAAGCATTTTTCTTCCCATCATCGAGATGGAGCCAACACAATTCTTGGAATTACGAAGAAATATGGTTATAATTACGATTATTGAACATATATCAGATACACGTGTTACGAATGCTTTGCAATTTTTGTACTAGTTCATCCTCAATGTGTTAATTAACATACTGCAAAAATTAAAATGTGGCATCACCAAAGTTTTTACTAGAGTTCTTTTGTAATCAGTCGGAAAAATAGTAATCAAAAATAATAAATAAATAAATAAATAATAAATAAATAAAGCCTGATATGTCCCTTTAGGGCAAAGGCCTCCCTGTACAGGGGTTAAGCTCTATTTGAGTGTGTCACCCGGTGAGCTACTCCGTGGTGAGAAATTGACTTGGATGTAGCACTTGGTTTGTATACACTGTCTGTTCTGTGATTAGTTAATACACAGTTGGCTCTCCATCGTTCTCCAGCTTTTCCTGCATCTGGCGACTCTGGACCATTGCGCTCCTGCTCGTTCTTTGAAGATGTCAGCCCATCGTCGTCTTGGTCTTCCGCGCTGTCTCTTGCCTGTGTACGGGTCCCACATGGTTGTTTTTATGGTCCACCTGTCGTCCTGTATTCTTGCGACGTGGCCTCCCCACTTCCATTTTTTCCTGATGGCTTGTTGTGCGGGATCAGTTGTTGAGGACAAAAATAATATATTCCATTATAATTAACTGATTCTCGTTCGTCCCACTGTGACCAAATGGGTGCTCCCCTAGCGGGAAGTTTATTTTACATATCCCCATTAGGGTGTCCCAAAAAAATCGAAGTATTTTATTTTTAACGTATGCCCTCTTATTTTATTTCTGTAATGTTAAAAAATTGTAAGTACAATTTGGTGTACATAGGCCCACGGCAACCCGTGCTAACTTACTTCGAAACATGTCAGTACTTGCAAAATTTGAAAATAAAATTTTAACAATAATGCTTAGTAGATTATACAGGGAATGATTGGAAAGGCAGAGGGAAAACGTCCAGTTGGTAGACCAAGAATGAGGTGGGAGAATAATATTAACTATGATTTGAGGGAAGTAGATTATACAGGGAATGATTGGAAAGCATTAGCTCAGGATAGGGATGTATGGAGAGCTTATGTCCGCGCGGCCATGAACCTACGGGTTCGATAGTGCCAGTGAGTAAGTAAGTAAGTATGCTTTTTACAAGCTTTATATTAGCTTGACCTGTATCCATCTATCTATCTATCTATGTAACGGAATCTTTCAACGCGATTTTCACCCACTTAAAATCATCGGATCGACTTGAAACTTTGTATACTTGTAGAGGACCCGAAACAATACAATAATTTCATATTTATTTTCTAAAATCCTGGCCATAATCATCAGAAAATAAAAAAGTGTTTTTGTATCAATGTAACGGAATCTTTCAACGCGATTTTCATCCACTTAGAAACATTGGATTGACTTTAAACTTTGTATACTTGTAGAGGACCCGAGACAATACAATAATTTCATATTTATTTTCTAAAATCCTGGCCATAATCATCAGAAAATAAAAAAAAGTGTTTTTGTATCAATGTAACGGAATCTTTCAACGCGATTTTTACCCATTAAGAAACATTGGATCGCCTTGAAACTTTGTGTATGTGTAGAGGACCCGTGACAATACAATAATTTCATATTTTGTTTCTAAAATCCTGGCCAGAATCATCCGAAAATAAAAAAAAATGAAACTGGTATAATAGGTTGCGTCGAGTTTTTAGTCGATCGTTGTAAGAGCTCAGTTGGTAGAGCGGTGAACTCTTAGTGGTATATTATTTCAGTAATCCATATGTCGCTGGTTCAAATCCGGCTAGGAGGGTTTTTTTATAGAAGGGTATTACTTTTAGCTCATACTACAATAGTATCGAATTTAAAGATATTTCCATTTTTATCTTATTCTGTAAAATATTAAAACTAAAAATTAAAAAATAAATAATAGTTTTAAAAAAACTAAAAGAACACGCTTTATTAGAAAACAGAAAATGAAAAATAATTTTAATTTCCAACACGCTTGGGATAAAATAAAATGGTCAACAAAAAAATCATCTCCAACACATATAGAATAAAATTAGAGTTATCAAGAAAAAGAAAATTATTTTACCATCAAAAGCGTGTGGTGCTCTATATCAATTAATATATTTGATAATAAACAGATATTGGTAAAAGTAAGCTCTCTAAGAAGAAAATGTAAAAATCATAAAAATGACCCCACGCTTTTGATGGTAAAATTATTTTATTTTTCTTGATAACTCTAATTTTATTCTATATGTCTTGGAGATGATTTTTTTGTTGACCACTTTATTTTATCCCAAGCGTGTTGGAAATTAAAATTATTTTTCATTTTTTAGTTTTCTAATAAAGCGTGTTCTTTTAGTTTTTTAAAACTATTATTTATTTATCCCTCCATAGTATATTTACCTTATCGTGGTGGAGTGGCTTGCGGGCTTAAATTATCTAGAGAGCTGTGTCGGCGGTAGCATTGCTGCCGATAGGGTTACCCATTCCGGACTGGTCGAAAGTGATAAGCCAGGCGAAAAAAGTACCTTGGTCGAAAGTGTGACGATCTTTCACCGTAAAAATACAACCGTCAAGAACTGTGGACAATGCTTTTTGATTGTAAAATAATACATTGTTACCGGTATATGTTTTGGGAATATTGATGTTTTATTTACTAAATTAATTCTCGAATCCTTCTATACTAACCCAGTACAAAATGTCATGTCTTATGTTTGGCATAAAGTCAGCACGGATTGTCATGATCCAATTACAATAATATTTATTTTTTTAGTTATTAAGGTCAAACAGAAAAAAACATGTAGAGGGTATGCGTATTTGATTTTGCGAAAAAAAAGTCCTACACGGGGATATGGTGCTCAGTAGCGGGAGTTCATTTACCAAGTTAATTTAGTTACATTTATTTACATACAGATGTCAACGTGTGACACGCGGTTAGCACAACTCCTCAATGAGGTGTGTAGTAGATAACTTAGGTGTTACGTGGATGGTCAGTTAAATTTTGTACAGAGGTCCGTTTATTCAGGCTTGCGGTTCTTTACGAGCCTGAAAATCTTCAGACTCGAGTTCCAACTAACTAACTCACTGGCACTATCGAACCCGTAGGAACATAGCCTTGCGGACATAAGCTCTCCATACATCCCTAACCTTGGCCAATGTTTTCCAACCATCCCCTGTATAATCTACTTCCTTCAAATCATAGTTAATGTTATTCTCCCACCTCATTCTTGGTCTAACAACAGGGCGTTTTCCCTGTGGTTTTCCTACAAGAAGCTTCCATGCACGTCTTTCATTCCCCATTCGTACCACGTGTCCTGTCCAGTCTATGAGACTTAAATGTTCTCATTATATCTGACTTCCTATAAAGACCATGTAATTCACTGTTATGCAGTCTTCTCCATTCACCTGTCTGTTCATCTCTCTTTGGTCCAAACATTTTCCTATGTACTTTATTCTCAAATACTCGTAAATCTCCTTTCCTCCCTCAAAGTATGAGTCCATGTTTCGCAGCCATATATTATAACTGGTAGAATAATAGTTTTATATATTTTCAGTTTAACGTTTTTGAAATGAGTTGGGAAGTCAGGCTCAATTCTGGAAATGCACATTATTATGCATTACAGAGACTCTTATGTTTAATTTCCTTGTGCATCTCATTCCTGTTTGTGATTATTTTTCCTAGGTATTTGAATTGAGCCACTTCCTCAAAATTTCCCTCATTTGTCATTAGCTATCCATTTCCATTATATAATGTATTTCTATGTGTGATCGTATGTTTAGTTTTATTGATATTTACTTCCAGTCCCAATTTCTTAGTGTTACTCAGTAGTGTGTGTGTGTTGGTCTTTCGTATCTCCTCGCTATCGCGCAATTATATTACGTCATCAGCATAAACTAACAGCTGATATTTAAATCCCTCCCGGAGGACTTGTCCCTTGGATTTTCCCACCTAAAAATTCCATCCACCCCGGCCGGATTAGAACCCGCGTTTCTCGAGACTACAGGCAAGGAACTTAACCACTAGACCATCGCTGCGACGGGAAGTTTCTTAATCAGAGGAATATAGTTACTTATTTCCGAATAGGTGTCAGCGAGGTTCATGTGTTTAGTAGATTCCTCGAAGAGACATCTAGTAATAAACTAAGTTGTTATAAGGGTGGATGAAGCCCGGTTAAGTTTTGCTCAGAGCAATTTTATTCGGGCTTGAAGTTATTTTATGATCCCAATATCTTAAAACTCGCGATTCACGGTTTAAAGTCCCTCCAGGAGGACTTGCCCATTGGTTTCTTTTTATCCAAAAAAATCCAACGACCAGATCGGATTTGAAACCACGACGCTCGGGACTAGAGGAAAAGAACATAACCACTAGACCACCACTGATTTTATTTCCCTGATATTATTACATATTTTTGAGTTCATGAAACGTACATTTAGTTTTAAACACACACACACACACACATATATATATATATATATATATATATATATATATAATCCGGATATAAGAGAACTTGAATCCAAGACGCGGAAAACCCAAGAAAACTTTCTTATTCATATAATATTCATATAATATATATATATATTATATATATATATATATATATATATATATATATATATATTATATGAATAAGAAAGTTTTCTTGGGTTTTCCGCGTCTTGGATTCAAGTTCTCTTATATCCGCGAAAATCTGCAATATAGCATATATATATAGCATATATATAGCATATATATAGCATATATATAGCATATATATAGCATATATATAGCATATATATAGCATATATATAACTTATGTCGATGGAAATGGATTTCTTGAGGAGAGCAGCAAGATGTTCAAAATTAAAAAAAAAAAAGAAATAATATCATGCGAGAAAAAAATGAATATTAAATTTTCAATACCGGTAGTAGATTATATAAGATACAAGCAATTAAATTTGTATGGGCATGTACGACGAATTGAAGAAGAATGGTTATTCAGAAAAAAGAAATGGAATGGTATCCATCTGAAAGAAGATAAAAAGGAATACCTCGAAACTCGTTGATGTAAGAAATGAGAACTGAAATGATAGTAAGAGGGCTGGAGGACTTGGACTTGATGGATAGAGACGAGTGGAGAAAGAAATAAAAGTTTAGTCACAGAATGATATGTAAACATTGTAAATCTGTATATAAAATATAAAATAATAATTAGTATTGTGTATTATATAATCTACAGTATAAACATTGATTTGTAATTTGTGCTGGTTGAGTGGAAGAAAAGGCCTTATTGTCTTAACTCCACCAGAATAAATTAAACATTATTATTATTATTATTATTATTATTATTATCATTATCATTATCTAAATATATTTAATCTCTGTGAAAGAATAAAATATTATCAAAATTCTTATCTTCAGCACGTATTAGGAATGAATGAACAGCGCATACCAAGAAGAATGTTTAATTATAAACCAAACGGGAGAAGAATGTTGGGAAGACCATTGAAGAGATGGAAGGGCCAATTCGACCTATAATGAGATCGGAACAGGCCATTGGGCTTAATCCTTGTTGTTGATGATGATTATCATTATTATTATTATGATTATGATTATTATTATGATGATTATGATCATTATCATTACCATTATTATTATAATTGTTATTATTATTTCTGTAAATATATAAATAATATTTCCCTGTGCTAAAAATGGTCTAGTTAACATTAAAGAAATAAGTCGTGTTATTTTTCCTCGCGTGTAAAATCATTGAAATTTCTAACGTGTGACAAGTGCTAAACTGCACATTTTCGAATGCAAGAATGAATATACCTTGGCTGTGAAATCCGTAACTCAAACATAGAGAGGAGCGGTTCTGAGAGGTCAGGATGACGATTAGATGTGGAACCAAGTCTCTCTAGCTGTTAGTTATGCAAGGAATTTGAAAAGCAGCGAAGAAGGTTTTTTTTTTCTTTTTAATCTGGAGGTTTTCCTCCACAAGTAGTAAAGCTGAATGGATGTCGGAAGTCTGTATGAAAGCGGCTTAGAACAGGGTTTAATACCAGTACTTTCCCTGCAAAAGGAAGCTTCATCGGACCGGGCTCTTGCTGCCACAAGATTATCCTTCCAACGACTCAACTAGAAAAAAGAAGGGTTTGGCTTTTCAAGATCGACACTTTGTTCTAGAAAGCAATGTTACAAAGCAATTGTACTTGGATTTTTAAAGTATATTCTTATTATTTAGTTTTATTTATAGTTTTCCTTTTTAACACACTCCAACATCTTAGGTCGCATGCAGGGTGTTCTGATAAAAATATTTCAACATTTAATACACTGGTCAACATGATTTTTGTCTCATGAGTACCAATAGTTGTACTTAATGCAGTTGTTTATCGTGTTTTCAATTATGTATTCGGAATTTATCCATCACCCACAGTCTTTTTATTTCAATTTTAATTAATGAATTTAAATAATTATACTTTTAATAAACGTTTTTTCGTCCATTTATTATCTTGACGCAGTGAGCGATGAGCACGGGAATACTTTCATCAGGAGATATCAGCTATGGAAAAGATATATCAAAGCAAATGGAATCCTAATATGCTAGCCGATTATTGTTGGACCATCAAGAGGGATGCTACACAGGCGAAATATAGCAGAAAATCGCCATTTCTTACTTCCTAGGCGAGTCCGAATGTTCGAATATTGTTTAGTTAAGAATGTAGAAAATATTAAAGTGTTTGAAATTATAAATTCCTGTCTCTCGGAAACCTTGAATGCTGGAGAAAAACCGATATCGTATTTGAATTCAGGAGAAAAAATACTATCAGAATCACATATTTTTCTTACTGAGACAAAAAAAAAGTTTCTGTTTTGTTGCCTAGTGGTATCAAATCCAAGAAATTCAAGCTATCGCCGAACCACTGTGAGAGTAACTACGACTCAATTAGGTGGTAAAATATCTCGCTGCCTATTAGTGATCGAATTAATGGCTTAAACAGCATTTTCAACTTCTGAAAGCCGTTATTAACTATATGTGTAATTTATTAATTAGCTATGTAGGTAATAAGCTATTTAGCTTTTCAGTTACGTTATTATAAATTTAGGTATTTAATTATTTAGCTATTTAGCTATGTTGTTATTTAATTATATAGCTGTGTAGTTATTTAAGTATGTAGCTCTAGCTATTTAGGTATTAGTTATTTGGCCTTTTATTCATTCAATCATGTATTCCCTCACTCATTCATCAATTAGTAATGTAGTCATACAGTCATTTAGTCATTCAGCCATGTAGTCACTCAATCATGTACTGATTCAGTCGTAATAGTCATCCGGTTGTTGTGGTCATCCGATCGTTGTAGTCATCGGTCATTGTAGTCCATCAAACATTTAGTCTAGTCTATAAGTAATTTAGTAATTTAGTTATTTAATCTTCTTCTGCACTTCCTGGATTAGGCATTAGTTGCCTGTTCCGTCTTCACTAATAGATCTAAAGGCGGAATTTATGAAACCATCTTTACGCAAAAAAAAGGGGTTTTATGAATACTCTCTACGTCATAGAGAAGGAGAAAGAGTCGCTCTTTTCGTAAAGATGGTTTCAGGAATTCCGCCCTAAGACCATCTCTTCCGAGGACGTCCGACATCTCTTCTTCCTCCTCTAGGAAAATAATGTAAGATTTTATTTGGTAATCTACTTTCTTCCATTCTTTCTACATGTTCTTCTTACTGAATCTTGTCGTTAAATATATTTTCTTTTATGGGGTAAATCTGTAGTTCTTCACGGATATCTTAATTTTTTATCTGATCCATTCTAGTGCATCCTTTTACTCTTCTTAAGAAATTCATCTCTAGCTGCTTGGATTTTACTTTCTTGTTTGGTAGTGATAACCCATGATTCGATCCCATACAAAAAGTCAGGGACCGCCATAGTTTTATAATTTTTTTATAGAATCCCTTCGGCGATTTGGGTCGGAGAACTGATGGGAAGAGGGGGTCCTTTCTCTGGGATGATAGAGACCCATGCTCGGGAAAACAAGAGTAAAGACCACAATGACAACTGATTTTTAATAGGTTGGCAGAAGTGGCAACGCTCTAGATAGGGTTAGTACTGTACATCCAGAAGCTGGACCTAAAGCTTTGAGGTGGCAGCCGCCCCCAATAGTCTACTCTGCATAGCGTTGGTACCGCGATCAGAGGAAAACACATTACTCCTATTCTTCACAATAGTTATTTAATAATTTTATTAATTAGTAATATAATTATTTCGTTATGCAACTTTTGCTCCGGGATTTTTAATTAAAATAATTACCAAAACCATCATCAGCCGCTTGGATTGATGGGTTAGCCCATTCTGTCCTCACATTTCTCTGTCCATGTTACCGAAATAAACTATTTATTATTATTATTATTATTATTATTATTATTATTATTATTATTAAACATTAAAATTCCCATTATGCTAAAATAAAATTCAAATCAATGGTCAATATTTTCGCGCGAGTTATTTTAATCATTCATCGTTTTATTTAAAAGCCAATTCATGGTTGTGGAAAGGCAAAACTCGTGGCTGTTTAAATCAATGATGTGACAAAAGCTTTGAACTGAGTTCATGTTTAAATGCCGATACAAAAACGTAGAGATTTAAATAATTTCACACGAGAGTTGACTCATTTTCTACATGACTGTTATAATACCTGATGTGTAAATAGTGATTATAATAAATACACAAGATTCCAGTTGATTGAAAACAAGGTTAACTCGATTATAGACCTCTTTCAATTAGTGATGTGGTGTTTCATAGTCATTCAAGTTAGAAGTAAACCCCCATCCCTAGTAGTTAGATTTCGCAGATTTTTGGAGAACACCTTTCACGTTTCATTTTAATGCTATAAACTGACAAACTGTAGTCTCGAGGTAGCTTTGTCACGCAGTGGGCCTGGGTTCGATTCCCGGTCGGGACAGGCTCCTGGGTGAGGTTTTTTCGTTTTTTTCCCCTCACCTGTAAGACAAATGTCAGGAACCTTAGGGCCCAACGGTCATCGAAAATCATCCGGCCATCATTATCATCCTTATCATTATCATCATCGGCCGCGGTGGACTAGTGGTTATGCTCCTTGCATTTGGTCCCGAGGGTCGCGGGTTCAGACCCGGCCGGGATCGATGGATTTTTTTAGAATGGAAAAATCCAAGGAGCAAGTTCTCCGGGAGGGACTTTGAGCCGTGGGTCCCGAGTCTGAAGATTTTCAGGCTCGTAAAAGATCGTTAAGCCTGAATGAAAAGGCCTCTAAGCAAAATTTACTGAATTTTCCCGTTCTAGTACTACCTTGGTTTCCTAGATGTCAGTATGAGGCGGAACGCTGACCATAGACCACTCAAATTGACATCTATACGAAAACAAGTGTAACTAAATTAGTTTGGTTCAAATTCTTCCCAGTGGGGGGAGAGCGCCTAAATCTGTGTTAAGGGAAACATGGGCTTACAAGATACAAGAAGAAGATCATTATCATAAGTGATTTCCAAATTATCGATAAATTCACGACTCACGAAGGGAGGAGTGATTTATCTAGAGAATTTGGAAATCAAGAGTGGCATTTGTTAGGACTATTTAACGAATAAAATTAAACTATTTGCTCACAAATCATTATTTAACTACAGTTATTTTAAAATATTTATATATTTAATGTAAACGACGATGTTTGAAAACAAATGAGAAACAATAGGTACGCTTCATTTCCTTCTCTTCTTTATCACTGCAACCAGATCATACTATTTATTGCCAAAGGAACGCAATATCGTAAGAATGCTCACTAGTGGAGAAAACATGAAACACATCAAACTGTATATTAATTCATTTCTGATGTCGTATGATGTAAATATGACAATTATATTTTTCTGGATTATTACCTGGGAAAAAATACATTTAAGAAAGTGCAAACAGTGGTTTCTTTTTTTGGTGGTATAATCAATTGCTACAAATGTTTTTATATTAACTCCCGCATGCGGCATGTGTTGACATTCATGCACTATATATACAATCTGGTAGCCGTATTTCTCACAGGCTCTGTCACTGCAAAATAATGATCAGACCTGTTGAGAATATTAAAAAGGAGGAACTTTCTTTAATATGGTAATTATAATACTGATAAATATTTCGTGAAACACGACTCTGATTGGTTGTAAAACAGAAATCATTGAAACGTGATTGGTCATTGACTCCCATTTGGGGCATGAGTTAAATAGTCATTAGTAATGCCACGAGTGATTTCCAATATATCTAGAGAATTTGGAAATCAAGAGTGGCATTTGTTAGGACTATTTAACGAATAAAATTAAGCTGTTTACTCACAAATCATTATATAACTATAGTTATTTTTAAATATTTATATATTTAATATAAACGGCGATGTTTGAAACAAATAAGAAACGATTGGTACGCCTCATTTGCTTCTTATGTTCTCACTGCAATCAGATTTTATAATTTATCCCAAAAGATCGCAATGTTGTAAGAATGCACCCTAGTGGAGAAATTTATAATCAATATTATAGATATTAATTAATTTCTGATGTCCTATGATGTAAATATGTTAATTATATTTTTCTGCAACATCATTTCCTGGAAAATAATTTGTTTAAGAAAGTGCAAACAGTAGTTTTTTTTTTTTTAAGTATAATCAATTACTACAAATGTTTTTATATTATCTCCCGCATGCGCTATCTGCTGACATCCATGCACTAAATATACAATCTGGTAGCCGCATTTCTTAGAAAGTCAGTCACTGCAAAATAATGCTATGACCTATTCAGAATGTTCAAAAGGAAGAGCATTCTTTACTTTGCTAATCAAAATTCGGTAATTATCGAGGTGAAACATGACTGTGATTGGTTGTAAAACAAAATTAATTAAAACGTGATTGGTCATTGGCTCCAATTTGGGGCTTGAGTTAAATAGTCAGTTATTTTCGATGTCTGATAGGGCCAAAGTAGCAAGGATCAAAATATGTATGTTTTCAAAAAACATTTTTACAAGAACATTAATAGATTTTAAATTCGCTAAAAACATTTCGAAAAATATATATTCCTAACTAAGTCACAGGCACTCTCCAGCCCTTAGATCCATGACCGCGTGGGCATCAGTTCTACAAACACCCATATCCTGACTTAATATTATCCAAACATCCGCTGTATAATGTACATCATTCAAATCGTGGTTAATGTTATTCTCCGACCTCATTCTTGCCCTGCCTATTGGGCGTTTTTCCTCTGGTTTTCCTACAATATGTTTCTATGTCATTCTTTCATTCCCCATTCATGTCAAAGTCCCGTCCATCACGTTCCACGAGACTTAACTCTTCTAACTATATCTGGTTTCCCATAACGACCATGTGAGTTCACAGTTATGTACTGTTCTCCATTCGCCTATTTGTTCACTTCATTGATATAAAATTTTCCTAAGAACTTTATTCTGAAATACTAGTAATTTTTTATCTTCCCTTATAGTAAGATTCCATGTTTCACGTCTATATAATACAACAGGAAGAAAAGCAGTTCTATATATTTCCAGTTTAACTTTTTCGAGAAAATTTGGATAACAAGATTCCGTGTAATGCATTGCAGCAAGTATTTACAGAATTGAGCCTAGGTTTAATTTCTTTGTGCACATCATTATTATTTGCAATTATTGTTTCTAGATATTTTAATTCAGCGAATTCTTTAAATTTTACCTCATTTTTCATTAACTGTCCATTTGCATTATATATTTTTTTAAAATTAAAAACAGGCATAGATTATGATGACTATCTAACTCATGCCTCAAATGGGAGTCAATGACCAATCACGTTTCAATGATTTCTGTTTTACAACCAATCAGAGTCGTGTTTCACGAAATATTTATCAGTGTTATAATTACCATATTAAAGAAAGCTCCTCCTTTTTAATATTCTGAACAGGTCTGACCATTATTTTGCAGTGGCTGAGGCCATGAGAAATACGGCTACCAGATTGTGTATATAGTGCATGAATGTCAACACATGCCGCATGCGGGAGTTAATATAAAAACATTTGTAGCAATTGATTATACCACCAAAAAAATAAACCACTGTTTGCACTTTCTTAAATGTATTTTTTCCCAGGTAACAATCCAGAAAAATATAATTGTCATATTTACATCATACGACATCGGAAATGAATTAATATACAGTTTGATATGTTTCATTTTTTCTCCACTAGAGAGCATTCTTACAATATTGCGTTCCTTTGGCAATAAATAGTATGATCTGGTTGCAGTGATAAACAAAAGAAGCAGATGAAGCGTACCTAACGTTTCTCATTTGTTTTCAAACATCGCCGTTTACATTAAATATATAAATATTATAAAATAACTGTAGTTAAATAATGATTTGTGAGTAAACAGCTTAATTTTATTCGTTAGATAATCCTAACAATGGCACTCTTGATTTCCAAATTCTCTAGATAAATTCACTCCTCCCTTCGTGAGTCGTGAATTTATCGATAATTTGGAAATCACTCGTGGCATTACTTATGACAATCTTCTTGTTGTGGTCATTGAATTGTAAGTAATATGATTTTATGAAATGAAATAGAAGTGTCCAGTCCAGCAAGATGACACATTTTCTTCATAATGTGAAATTGATCTCCTTATCAGAGTTTCTTTCCCCTCGTATCGCCACGTCACACTGTCACAACAAGTATATCCAATAATGTGACCGCCACGTCCCTCATTCACGCTTCAATCAATTTTCCAATCCCATAACGTACTCAGGGAATCCTATTTTCATTTTTCAAGGCGATTTTCACATTTTAAAGAGGGCGATGATGATATGGGTTAAGAAGTAGGTAGTAAAAATATTTATATATAAAGGGTGCCTCTATCTTGACCACCCGAAAAAACTTTGTATGTAAGAACAAATTGAAAAATTGTTTTATACTAATGTTGTCCAACTGTAAGAGGGAACTAACACTGATAGTGAACTTTGTAGTGTTATTTATTTTCAAGGTACTAATACTAACTTTGTTTTCTTCATTGGTATGTAATTTTTCTTCTTCTTCTTCTTCTTCTTCACTTCACGGGCTAGGCAAATTGCCTGTTCAGCCTCACAGTTGTTCTGTCCATCTTTTCACTGGCCTTCCTACATTCCTTGAACCTCTTGGCTTGTAGTTGAATGCTGCTATTGGTAATCTTGTTACATTCATTCTTTCCACATGTGTAAACCATTTCTCTCTATATTCTCTGATTTTCTCATCCAATGGATATATATTTAACTCTGTTCTTATATCTTCATTCCTTATCCGATCCAATCTTGTGCAGCCTTTTGTTCTTCTAAGGAAGTTCATTTCTGCGCTTTGTATTCTACTTTGCAATTTTTTGGACATTACCCAAGTTTCGCTCCCATAAAGTAATGCAGGAACTGCCAATATTTTATAAAACTTCAATCTAGTATCTCTTCCTGTTTTATTCTTTAATGTTTTATGTATAGTTCCGAGTAATTTTTTTTAACTTTTCTTCGATGCATTAATTAAGCACAGCAATACCTGTAAAAAAAGTATCACAACGTGATATTCTAATAAATAGACCCTTTTAAATGGAAACATAGATTAGTCGAGGAGGGGCAGTTCATTGGCCTACTCGATCTCCTGATCTTACACCATTCAACTTATTTCTCTTGGGAGTTAATAAAGATATTGTTTATAGATATATTCCAACAACTCCGGAGAATATGCAGGACCGTATTGTGCAAGCTTATAATTCAATTCAGCCGGTAACAGTGGAGAAATCAATCTCCTCATTCATTCGACGATTTTACATGTGTGTAATTGGATGTGGTCACCAGTTTGAGCACTTAATGTGAATGTTCTACTGTTCATAATTAATATGGATAGTACTTTAATACGGCAATAATAATCCCACTTTGTTTCCATTAATAAGGTTCTATTTAATAGAATGGCACATTGTTATACATTTTGAACACGTGTACAGGAGTGCTCATTTAACGCATCGAAGAAAGGATACATAGTGTCATTGAAGAAAACAAAAGATAGAATTCATATATTGTTAATAAATAACACTACAAAGTTCACTAACCAACAGTATTATTTTTCTCTCGTAGTTTTACAACTTTTGTAAAACAAGTTTTCATTTTGTACTTATGTACAAAGATATTTCCCGTGGTCAATATAAATGGGAGGATTCCAAGTTACATACGAAGAGAAAAAAGATGTTAGTCAAAAAATTATAAAATTTAACAGAGTAACAGGAATTATAAATAATATTTTCAAGCCAAACACAATACAGCAACACACACGAACTAGAATTTATAAAAATACTGGCATGACCCATATTATATTACGGCAGTGAAGCCTGGACAATTCGCAGTGTAGATGAACAAAGACTAACTGCGGCAGAAATTAAATTTATGGGACTTACTGCAGGTTACTCAAGAAAAGACCATAAAAGGAATTCTGAGATTCTCAAAAAATTACAAACAGAATCAGTCATGAAATATGCACAAAAATACAGAAACAACTGGAAATCCCACGTAAGAAGAATGAGGAGAACAAGGATACCATGTCAAATCTTAAATTACCAGCCACCAGGCAAGAGATCTTTGGGCAGACCCTTCAAACGTTGGATTGAGACCGTAACACACCATTAGGTCTATCACATGAAAGGAAGAAGAAAAAGAAGAATATAAATGGGACATTCTGCATGAATATATCAGACGTTTATTTTTCTTTTCATGTAATGACATTTCTTTTTTTTTTAAGTGAAGATAGAATCATGGAGAATCCCCATTAGAGGAACTGATATGAATGTTCTGGCAGATAGAGGCAATTTCGTAATTATATACAGTGTGATTATAAAGTCCCAGTACATTTTAAATAAATCGTTTACATATCGCATTTGTATTACAGCCATTCGAAAGATACAAATATATTCACCATGGAAGAGCGGATAGGGATTGTTGCTGCTCGTTTAAGAGGCCAGTCGTACGAGGAAGTTAGAGACAGATTCCAAAGGAAACCATCACGGGATACATGTATCTTGATATGTTGCTACTTTTCTTACAGCCACAGCTACAGCAAGATAGTATCATTGATACAGTGGTGTTGCAACAAGATGGAGCACCACCACACTTTGCTCTGGCTATAAGCGGGTATCTCAATGACAGGTTTCCCAAAAGATGGATTGGAAGGGCATCTCCTCGTATCTGGCACCTTGTTCGCCAGACCTCGCACCCCTGGACTTTTTTGCTTGGGGGTTCATCAAGCAACAGGTGTACAGAACCAAGTTTCCTAATCTGCAAGTGCTGAAAGAACGCATATGCCAAGCGAGTGAAATTATTACAGAGGATATGTTGGTGCATGTTTTCCGGGCGACGGTGCCTCTTTGGGGAACTTGTTTTGAGATTGATGGAGGTTATGGGTTATGTTGAACACTAACTTGATAGTAGAAACTACCTTATAACTTTTGTTTTATTTGCGCTACGTTATCCACAAAATGTACTCGGACTTTATAATCACACTGTAGAAATCAAATGACAAAGTTCAAACATCGATATATTTATCGTTATCATATTGTAAAGGAATATAATTTTAAAATATCAGCTTCTAAAACTGAGATCACTGTATTCCAAGGTAAATATCCAACTAGAACAAAAATTATATTAGACTATTTAATTTAACTAATGCCCCAAATGGGAGCCAATGACCAATCACGTTTCAATGAATTTTGTTTTACAATGAATCACAGTCGTGTTTCACCTCGATAATTATCGAATTTGGTTACCAGAATAAAGAAAGCTCATCCTTGTTCCATTTTTTCTCTACTAGGGTGCATTCTTATAATATTACGATCCCATTTGGCAATACATAGTATGATCAAGTTCCAGTGATGAACAAATGAAACATAACCAAACATTTCTCATTTGTTTTCAATCATCGCCGTTTAAATTAATTACATAAATATTTTAAAATAACTATATTTAAATAATGATTTATGAGTAAACAGCTTATATTATTCTTTAAATAGTCCTAACAAATGCCACTCTTGATTTCCAAATCCTCTGGATAAATTCAGATATCACTCGTGGCATTACTTATGATAAATTATGCAAGAACAAGACATTCCACACCCCGAATGACCAATGTGTGTGTGAATTGTGCGGACAGAGATGTAACCAATATCATATCACCGAGTGCCGTGAAAGAACAAAATCGATCCCAGAATATAGCAAAGAATGATACTCATTCGGGCGAACCTTCCATATTTACTTATTACTTATGATAAGTGTCTGGAATAAGTCCAATGTTTTAATTATATAAGTTTTGATATTACTTATAATTTATAATAGATTATATATAACAAATAAATATATATCAAATGATGTGTGGAGCAATTAAAATAATATTGAAAACAACACGAATAGACACTAAAATTAAATTCTATAAAGTAATGGCAGTACCAGCTTTGACATACGGCAGTGAGTCCTGGACAACTAAGAAAAAATACAGCAGCATGAGAATTGATAGTTTTAAGATCAATTGTTAATCCAAATATGTAGGCCTATTATTACGACGCATGAAAAAAAAAAAACATTGTATAAATATGACCAGTGTGATCATTCCAGTCTCTGCTTAAGTTTCTTCGAGTAGTAGGAAGTCCCCTGGGTTGGTTACCAGCCATCCACAGTACAAGACTAGTGGTAGGGCTGCTACCTTATAGCTTCTAGTCAGGCGTTCAAAATATGGAATTTCCTCCATATTTTATGGAATGGTTATACCGCCATGACTCGGTCCCCATTACCTCGTTAGTTAAAAGCAGGGTGTACCACGTGCAGGTGAGGTTGAGAATTAGGTAGGAGAGGTTATAGAATGCACAACTGGACGTAGGGACCAAGGAAGACCAAAACATCGGTGGAAAGATCAAGACCATCTTCGCTAGGTTTACTGTACAGGCCACATGGCCTAAAACGAATTTGTTCATGATGATGATGATGATGATGAAATATGACCAATATTCTATGTTATTATTATGGGCTCCTTACAGAGCATGAGGAGTCGAGTTCAAATATAGATTTCTGAAGGTGTTATATTATATAAGACTCGCTTAAGACTTGTCTCGACATATGTATGCGAAATAGAACAATGCTAAATAGTATCTTACGATGCGAGGTTGGAAAGTGGTTTTTACAGAATTGAGGGCGATAGCAAGGTTTTTAATTTCCTAAATTCTGTAAAACACTTCACAAACGTGCGTTGTACATTATTTTTTCCGCGATGGTGTTTTCAAAATAATAAATAATAGTAAAATAATAGCATAATTACTGGAAATATTTGCGTTTATTATAAACAGTTGACTAACGTTAACAGTGTGGGAATGTTTATTAGTTGACACTACAGGAGGCAATGAGACAATATTAGTGATAAAATGGCGGCAAGTACGTATTTATTGTTTTATATTGTTTCAATGTCCACCGCTGTGGTCTCGAGGTAGCGTGCTTCCTTGTCACGCAGCAGGCCTGGGTTCGATTCCCGGTCGGGACAGGCTCCTGGGTGAGGTTTTTCTGGGGTTTTTTACTTACCTGTAAGACAAATGTCAGTTAGCTTAGGGCCCAACGGTCCCCGAAAATCATCCGACCATCATCATCATCATCATCATCATCCTTCACCGGTGTGGAAAGTAACGGGAAGCTACCACACCTATAATTCCCCAGTAGAGCAACAAAGCATAGCATGAAAAATGCTGTGATTGCAGTGAAAGACCTGCCCTCGGTAGAATTACTATTGATGGATGGATATTGTTTCAAATAAATTTCAGTTCATTAAAATGCAGTGATATGTTTCGTATAATGTATATTAACTCTATCTTTTGGATTTTTTTATAAATACATTGTATGTAGTATACATAGAAAGCAGTGGTTTTACTTCCTATACGTGTTTTGTTATATATAATATTACATTATAGTCATTTTATTATAGTGTAGTTATTTAGGTTGGCAACCCTGATATGTAGGAAGTTGGAACTTCCAATAATCATCGCCATTGCTCTACGTACGACGAAATGCACTATCGCGGAAACAAATTAACACGCTCCACTATATTTTGTAAGAAAAGTACTTAGAAGAGTGTATGACCCTACAGGTGATGACGTCAGGTGGATACGTTGTAATCAGAGAAGTTGTACGTTCTATTTAAACGTGAGGAAATCAGTAGATTCATTAAGTTAATCAGCCTACGAGGGCAGGGTATGGAAGGAGAGAGAAGGATTTTGAAATTTGTAACAGAATATGGATCACACAACCCGAAGATAGAAAGAAAAGAAGAAGGCAATGACTTCTGTGGAAGCATAAGATGGATGGAGACGCTAGGGAATTGGGGTTAAGAAGTAGGTGAAACAGGCGCTGGATCATGTTGATGGAAGCTCCTTTAGGAGACTAAGATTAGGAGATTAGTTATGGTTCCAAAACCAAGATAAAAATGTATAATGTTATGGCGGTTCCCACAATATTGTATGGATGTGAAACTTGGGCTCCAGTGAAAAGACAGAGGGATAGAATACAGACGGCAGAGATGCGGTTCCTAAGACAAGCAAAAGGATGTACAAGACTTGATAGAATAAGAAATGAGGATATAAGAGAAGAATTGAAAGTACAGCCTTTATTGGATAAAGTCACGAATTACAGACAGAAATGAATTGATCACATGGATGGAATGAGTAAGGAGAGATATCCATTGTTAGCCAGAAATTATCAAGCAAGAGGAAGGCGTGATGTTGGAAGACCTAGAAGACGTTGGGCTGATGCAATATGAAGTCGGAACGGGCAATTGCCTAATCCCTGGAGTGATGATGATGATGATGAGTTATGGTTCCAGTGATGTAGATTATGATGATTATAAATAATAATACATAATAATATTAATAATAATATTTTATTATTTTTGTTGTTATTATTATTTCAAAATATAAAAAAGTAAAACGAAAATCTTAGCATTTAAAGGATCAAATACCTTCTTCACTTCCTGGTTTAGGCAAGAGTTGCCTGTTCCGAGGATCAAATACCATAACAGCTAAAATAATGCTGATGGCGGAAACCCATTGAACAAGTGAACCATTTTAAAAACCTGGGTTATGAAATCTCCTATTTTAAAAATGAAGATTTTTTAACAAACTTAATAAACTTAATTATATATGTAGCACAATTAAGAGATTATTGAAAAGTACTATAAAGAAAACAAAACTAAATTTAATAAAGCTGTGGCAGTTCCCTTACTGTTGTATGGTAGTGAATTTTCGGTTTTAACTAAAAGAGAAGAGAAGATTATAGAAGCAGCTGAAATAAGATTTCTGAGAAGTGTAGCTGGCTGCAAACTTCTAGATAAAAGAAGTGAAGATATTAGAAATGAGCTAAATATCTTTAACTCTTAGATAAAATAAAATACTCTAGAAAAAACTGGAAAGAACATAAGATAAAAGTTAAAAATTAAAATGTACCTTTTGGCAGGTGCCGTCGTCCTCAACTTTGTTTAACAAAGTTGAGGACGACGGCACCTGCCAACAGGTACATTTTAATTTTTAACTTTTATCTTATGACTATTCACCTCGACGGAATTTGATATGAATTTTATTAGTATTGAAAGAACATGTTTAATGAACAAAGATGAACACACACCAAAAAATATATGTAGTTATAAAACCAAAAGGAGACACGAATGTTGGTAGACCGAAAAAGAAATGGATTCAACTTTTTGAATGAGAATCTATGAGACCGGAACAAGCCATATGGGCTTAATCCGTGATTTGATGACGAAGATGATGAAGTAAAGAGAATGTCTGATGACAGGATACGTAAAATATTAAATTTGAAGCGGAGGGCAAAGAAGAAAGGGGAAACCAAACGTACAGTGGATTCAAGGAGTACATTGGAATATGGTGTTCAGAGGATTAACAGAGATGATGCGGAAAATAGGGATTTATGGAGGAGTATAATGTATAATGGGTACTAGGAAAACTACTGCATTGCAGAGAATTTCATAATAAAGATTATTATTATTATTATTATTATTATTATTATTATTATTATTATTATTAAAGCTCCTTGTAGGAAAGCAAGAGGGAAATAAACAGGTGGGAGGATAACATAAGCTATGATTTGAGGAAAGTAGATTATACAGGGAATGATTTGAAAGCATTAGCTCAGGATAGGGATGTATGGAGAGCTTATGTCCGCGCGACCATGAACCTACGGGTTCGATAGTGCCAGTGAGTAAGTATTATGTCCACTGTGTGATATTGGAGTAGCATCACTTCCACTTATGCAGCGGATCTGGGTTCGATCCCGTTCGGGACAAGTTTCCTGGGTGATGATTCTTTTTTCCTCACCTGTATGACAAATGTTAGGAAACGTTAAGGTCCAAATGGTCGCCCAACATCATCTGACCATTATAATCATCATTACCATATTCACCATATTTAGTATGAATGTGTGTTTCGTCTTAATGTTGTGTTGTCTCGGAGGAGGCCCTGGCATTGATCTGATCACTCATTGGGGGAGTCCCTCCGTGCCCTTGTGTGGTTAAAAAGTACGTGTGTGATCCATTGTTTAAAATCCCTCTCCCGAGAGGTCTTGCACTATAAGGCCCGAGTGCCGTGTGACATGTAAAACTACCTGTAAGGTGACGGGTTAAACCAAGTAAATGGAATGAAATTGAATTATTAATCACCATTATCATCGTCAGCTTCAAGGATTTGATCTTAAGGTCTGTTCCGATCTCATATTAGAATTAATCTGTCCATATTTTACTAGGTATTCCTACATTTCTTCGTCCTAGAGGGTAGTAGTGAAGAATTTGTTTCGGAATTCTGTTGTTATCCATTCTGTTAATATTTTCCATCTATTCATCTTAGTTTTGTGTAATAACTAATATCTTGAATATATTAATTTATGTTCGTTTATTTTCATTTCGCTTCTGATTGTATAGCCAGCCTCACCCCTCAAAAAACTAATTTCTTAAGTTTCTATTCTTCGTTCATGGTTATTATTATTATATTATTATCATTATTATAATATTATTATATTATTATTATTATTATTATTATTATTATTATTATTATTATTATTATTATTATTATTATTATTAAGTCAAAGTCCGCTATCTGAAAAGGATTTTAGGTGTTGAAAAACAGCACTATCGATACTAATGTACAACTAACACAAGATAACTTCTTCATCAAGGACATCAGAGCACAATTTTCACTACCAAACACAAAAGTCTGTCAGAAGATACTTCAACTATTAAACGAGAAGAACAACGTCTTCTGGTTCGATTTCCACTCAACAGACGCCATAATAACAGAAGAATGGAAGCAGGGAAACTAATAACTCCGACACATAGTAACACGAAAAGCAAACGCATAGGTTTCATCACAAATTATGCCAAAACACGAGATTCCATCAGCCGAACGAATGTTTGGTGTGCGAATTGTGTAACAAACATGGTCAGAGATATCATGCTCAAAACTGCAAAAAAAAAAAAAATGTCAGTAATAAAACTGAAGGCTGCCCGCTCTTAAAGCGATCCTCACAAAAACAAAACCATGTGACCTGTTCGTTTTTCATTGGTTATGGATACCGACGTACGATGTAGAAGCAATAAGTACGCGAATAAGTAGCTCCCATCATTAAATTAAAAAATACGTCCTTTGAATATACTTGATATTCTTCGTGAATGAAAATAATAACATTCAAAACATAGAAAATGTTCTAAAATATACCCAATCAATAATTACAACTTAAAATCGTTTATTACATATTAGTGATGTATTTGAGTCATGCTTCAGTCGATTTTCATCAAACAAAATGGCTGATAGTGAAAAGTCTTCTGTTGCTGTGTCGCCATCTCCCTGTCAAAAAGTAACAGTAATTGTGGCGCGATTGGCGGAAGGATACAATTGGATTTTGTTTATGTTAGGATCACTCTAAGGGCTGATAAGGTATAGGACTAGAATAGTTATCACTATTTTCAACATTGTATGCTTTTCATTATTATTATTATTATTATTATTATTATTATTATTATTATTATTATTATTATTATTATTAATATTATTATTATTAATATTATTATTATTATTAATATTATTATTATTATTATTATTATTATATCGGCCGCGGTGAACTAGTGGTTATGCTCCTTGCATCTAGTCCCGAGGGTCGCGGGTTCAAACCCGGCCGGGGTCGATGGATTTTTTAGGATGGAAAAATCCAAGGAGCAAGTCCTCCGGGAGGAACTTTAAGCCGTGGGTCCCGAGTCTGAAGATTTTCAGGCTCGTAAAAATATCCTTAAGCCTGAATGAAAATACCCCTAAACAAAATGTACCGAATTTTTCCGTCCTAGTACTACCTTGGTTTCCTAGATGTCAGTATGAGGCGGAACGCTGACCACGGACCACTCAAATGACATCTATACGAAAACAAATGTAACTAAATTAGTATGGTTCAAATTGTTCCCTGTAGGGGGAAGCGTCTAAATCTCTTCTTCTTCTTCTTCTTCCTTTTCAGGATTAGGTCAATGCGACCTGTTCCTGTCTCAAGTCCATCGTTTCCTTGGCCGTCCCAAAGATCTTTTCCCATGTGGTTTGTAGGCGTTGATCTTTTTGGGGTAATGTTGTATTGTCCATTCTGTCTAAATGTTCTTTCCATTGGTATTTGTGCTCGTCTAGTTTATCGAGTATTGAAAATATCTCCAGTTCATTTCTTTTTGATTAATTGTGTAATCTATCCATGCGTGTACATACTTTTATGGATCTTAAAAATTTCATTTCAGTGGCTTGAATGTGTGAGATATTTTTTTTGTAAGTAGCCAAGTTTCAGAACCATATAAAAGAACAGGAACAGCCATTATTTTATAAAACCTGAGCTGAGTTTCTCTTCGAGTCTTTCGGAGGTATCTACTTATGGTTCCACACATCATTTGATATCGGTTTAATTTATTGTGTATATCCCAATCATAGCTGTAAGGTATATCTGAACCAAAATAGTTAAAGTGTGTTATCTGTTCTATTATTTCATTATTGATTACTATTTTTGCTCTGACTGGCACTTTGCCCTGAAAAGCCATAATTTTAGTTTTTGAAGTTGAGACTTTGAGATCATAATTTTTCATAAAATTCTTCTGTATCTCTCATTATTCCTTCTTCAGGACTGTAGACTCCTACAACTGTAAGGAAACTTTACTACCATTATTCTTTACTACCATTATTCTTT
Organism: Diploptera punctata; assembly: GCA_030220185.1. NCBI lineage: Eukaryota > Metazoa > Arthropoda > Insecta > Blattodea > Blaberidae > Diploptera > Diploptera punctata. Next base: position 3,759,527 of record JASPKZ010007817.1, on the reverse strand, counting down.
CATTAGCAAATTTATATGATATTATTTTCTTTTTCTATTTCTGATCAATCATCATAGCTACTCCAGCTTGTCCATGTACATGTTGTTCCACCCCACGTCTAAATCTCTGCTAACGGAAACATGAGCTTACAAGAAGATAATTATTGTTATTATTATTATTGTTATTATTATTATTGTTATTATTATTGTTATTATTATTATTATTATTATATTATTATTATTATTATTTTTATTATTATTAGTACGTTTCTCCTCAAGAGTCGCGTTAAATTATAACAGTTATAATTAATGGAATATATTACGTTTTTGCTCTTAAGATTCGTGGGAAATTCTCCTGAATCCTGTATAGTGATGACGCTACTTAAAAGAGCTGATTTAATTAATGATTTGTATTATATTTAAGTACCTGCAACCTATTTCGTTGTGTTGTTGTTTTTCCGCTGTTGAAATATGGCGTACGTCCCATTACATTTGCTAGATTCTCCTTTTTAATCCTGGGGGTCCTCCCACCCTCTTGCCTCTCTGAGGAAATGTCTAGAGACACTACAACAAGAGCCAGCGTCATTTTTCTTCGGATTTAAGGTCTAAGGAAAAAAGCGGAGAGTGTCTTGTTTCTTGCTCTTTTATCTCTGTAATACTATACTAAAACACGTATTTTCCTTTGCAGCTTTGCATAGTTATAATATTAAGACAAAGGAAATTCCTGCAGTTTTCTTTTTTGCATTTGTGCGTGTCATTTCAGGTTATTAATATTTACCTTTTTCATTTCTGAAATCCAAAAGAAAATTAAGTCCTACTTTACTTTGAATATTAATGTCTTGTTCCATAATCAGGTGATCTAAGGCCAAGGTGAATATCTGTCTGTCTGTCTGTCTGTCTGTCTGTCTCTCTCTCTCTCTCTCTCTCTCTCACACACACACACACACACACACACTCTTCCTCTCTCTCCCTCTCTCTCTCTCTCTCTCTCTCTCTCTCTCTCTCTCTCTCTCTTTCTCTCTCTCATATACTAACTCGCTCACTCATATATGACGTGCGTTGCTACGCCTAAATATTTGAAATATTAAAGGTTCATTATATTGTATGGTATACGCCAACACGAACCAAACATGGCGGTTGCTAGTCAGTTTTTAATCATAGATTTCAGGTAATACTCTACTTCTAATTGTCGTATTTCGCTTATTTTTGGATAATACCTACCTCGGTTTATTTTAATAGGATATACTGAGTTTCGTTGTGAAATATCGGAAATTGTGACCGCTTGAGCGATACTTAAATTTTCACTTCTGGTCTTTCCTACACTAAATGTTTTTAGAGGGACCAATTCTGAATCTAAATAATTTAGAGACCCACTCAAACACACAAAAAAATCATCAAAATGGTCCAGTCGTTTATGAGGATTTCAGTGACGTATACACACGTATACAAGATATCGAAATATATATGTATATATGTTATAATTAAATTTTGACATTTATTAATAAAGGCTAAAATATAAATACTTATTTATGTATATATATAACAATAAATAAGTTAATACAGGCAGAAATTAATTTTTGAAAGAGATAAAATAATAAACAGTGTTAAAATTTATCGGAGAATATATTGTTTAAACAACTCACCTCATAGGATTCATGCTTCTATGATATCGCGATTTCAAACATAATCATGTTCATCGTCAGCCATAACTCCGACTGATGAAATTCTTCGGCCGTCAACTATTCTATTGTCGGAGTTATGGCTGACGATGAACATGATTATGTTTGAAATCGCGATATCATGGAAGCATGAATCCTGGGAGGTGAGTTGTTTAAACAATATATTCTCCGATAAATTTTAATGATTATACCTCATAATGTTTACTTCCCAACATTAATTAAATATAATAAACAGTGTAATTAAACAAAAGACAAATGTTCAAATTTCGATTATGAATTTCATAAAAATACACAATTAAAATGGTAATTTTACTCGTATTAAAATGAACCGAGGAAGGTATTCTATAAAAAAAACTGCATATTCCGTCTTAGAAGTTAGGATTTACTTGAAACCTGACATAAAAAATTGACTCTAGCATCCGCCATGTTTTGTTCATCGTAATGTAAGTAATACCATACGATTTAATTAACACTTACATTAACAATAAATGCTATAAGTTATATTGTTTTAATGTATTTAATATTATTAATACAGTAAGTGAAAATTCATTTGGTAGTTATTATTTAAATTAGTGTCTAATTATACAACCATAAGTAAGTAGGTAATAACTTAGGTTAAGGGTGAATCTTTTCACTTGCAGTCCGACACTTTTAAATAACCTGGCATCAGAAGTTTCGAAGCGCCGGGCGGCGTGGCTCGTTCCTCGCTATCGGCTTTCCGATTCTCGGCTCGTCGGCAGTGAGGATTATGATGTCCCGTTCCGGTATGTGATCCCACTACCACTATACCACACTGCGTCATCAGATGCTAATTTCCCACCTAAACCGCCGTATAGGCAAGGGTTAGCAATTGAACCCCTTAGAGTTAGAAAAACAAATAAATTAGCCATCAAGATATACAGGTATTATAGCCTCACTATGATGGTTGTCCAGCTGCTCGCTTTGTTTCCCCGCAGCTATTATATATTATTAAGTAAAAAGATGCCGACTACCGCCAACTACCACCGACTACCGCCACTATAATATTTCGCATGTTAATCATTGTCAAGAATTGTCGCGCGGTTCCCGCTTTTATATAAACGGACAACCATCATACCTCAGAATCGGCACACTGGGTGGCGCTTTGTTGCCGTAAAAAAAAGTTTTTCCAACAATAATAAAACTCTAATTAAAATTAAACATAAGCTGCCACCATCAATTACATCTACATGGCCCTTAACTCAACAACCTTATCATAAGTAAGGCCACGAGTGATTTCCAAATTATCGATAAATTCACGACTCACGAAATGAGTGAATTTATCTAGAGAATTTGGAAATCAAGAGTGGCATTTGTTAGGACTATTTAAGGAATAAAATTAAGTTGTATACTCACAAATCATTATTTAACTATAGTTATTTTAAAATATTTATATATTTAATGTAAACGGCGATGTTTGAAAACAAATGAGAAACGATTGGTACGCTTCATTTGCTTATTTTGTTCGATCACTGCAATCAGATCATAATATTATTGATTGCCAAAAGATCGCAATATTGTAAAAATGCACCCTAGTGAAGACATTTATAACCAACGTTATAGGAATTAATTAATTTCTGATGTCCTATGATGTAAATATGTCAATTATATTTTTCTGCATCATTTCCTGGAAAGTAATTCGTTTAAGAAAGTGCAAACTGCGGTTTCGTTTTTTTTGTGGTATAATCAAATTGTTACAAATGTTTTTATATTATCTCTCGTATGCGCTACGTGTTGACATTCATGCACTATATATACAATCTGGTAGCCGTATTTCTTAGAGAGTCAGTAACTGCAAAATAATGCTATGACCTATTCAGAATGTTAAAAATGAGTTGCTTTCTTTATTATGATAAACTTTAGTTGGTAAATTTTAGGCGAAACACGACTGTGATTGGTTGTAAATCAAAAATCATTGAAATGTGATTGGGTCATTGACTCCCATTTGGGGCGTGAGTTAAATAGTCACAATATAGGAGCCGTCGCACCATTGTTGAACAATGTAACTTCTTCGAAATTGTTCTGGAAACCGGGGCAAATGTTTTCACAGAGATCGGATCTCCCATTTAGAAAATTCCAAGCTAGAAGGATGAAAGAGGTGCATGGAAACTTCTGGTAGGAAACCCAGAGGGAAAACGCCCAGTTGGTAGATGAAGAACGAGGTGGGAGAATAACATTATCCATGATTTGAGGGAAGTAGATCATACAGGAAATGCTTGGAAAACATTAGCTGAGGATAGAGGTATGTGGAGAGATTATGTCCGCGCGGCCGTGAACCTACGGGTTCGACAGAGTCAGTGAATTAGTTAGTTAGTTAGAACCGAATGCATTGCTCGCCGTTAGTTAATAGTTCATTAACTAGCCACAGGGCTTTCCTCACACTTTTGACTGTTTGAGTTTCTCCATTTTAACAAATCGAATATGTATTCTGTAAACCTGCAAAATGGGGACCTTCAGTTCGATTTGCTGAGCAATTCGGTTAGTTTGCGAAGCCCTGTGTGAATTACCTTTTAAACCTCTTCATAGCCTATTTCTATAATAAGACTTAATAGTAGGCCTACTTGAATAGACGAAAGAGAGATGAACAGACAGGTGAATGGAGAAAACGTCATAACAGTGAACTACATGGTCTTTATAGGAAGCCAGATATAATAACAGTTAAGTCTCGTAGACTGCGATGGGCAGGACATGTGGCACGAATGGGGAATGAAAGAGGTGCATGGAAGCTTCTTGTAGGAAAACCAGAGGGAAAACGCCCAGTTGGTAGACGAAAAATGAGATGGGAGAATAACATTAACTATGATTTGAGGGATGTAGATTATACAGGAGTTTGATTGGAAAACATTAGCTCAGGATAGGGATGTATGGAGAGCTTATGTCCGCGCGGCCATAAACCTACGGGTTCGATAGTGCCAGTGAGTTAGTTATAGTGCTTGGATTGTTGTGTTAACTTTACCGAATGTGTCCGCAGGTCGGCCGCTGCCCACAGTGCGGTGGTGGAGGGACGCTATGCTGGTAGACGCTACAGATGAAGTTTATGCACATCCCGGCACCGTGAAACACAATCAGCTGATCGTTCCTCAACTGAAGAGAAGCGATCTGCACGCTGTTTACACCTGTCAAGCTTCCAACAACAATATCAGCCAGCCTGTACATGCGTCCGTCAGCATAGAGATGCACTGTGAGTACTTACTGTATCCAACAAAATGTTTAAATAATAATGTATTACTTTTTTATCCGTCTTCCTCAATTATAATGGATTTTTATTTAAAAAAAACTTACGTAAATTATTAAATCAGCAAGGCTTTCCAAAATTTATTTATTTATTTAAATGCAGTGGCTTTTGAAATTTTTCATTAGCCAATAATGACTGAGGAAAACAAACAATAACAAGAAAGATTATAAAGTGTGCATCATCTTTTCCCTGGCTTCCCAGTATCTGTCCACGAAACTGCTGGTTGTTAGGGTTGGTCAAGTTCGGATGTGATCAGCATCCATATTTTCCATAGTGTTGCAGAGGATACATTGTTGAGTTGGTAGAAGACCGAGACGATGAAGGTGTTTACCTAGGCAGTCGTGTCCTGTTGCAGTACGGAATGATGCAACGGCTACTCTTCTGGGCCAATCTGGCAGTGTAGTTTGGATGGATGATTTCCAAGGTTTGTCAGTCATTTGCAGCTCTAGGGAGGTTCTGAAGGCTTCTCTCACTCTGAAGCGGATGTTCATAGCTGCTCTAGAGTAAGGTATAATGTTGGGTGATATCTGAAGGCCTTCCAAAATAATGTTCCGTCCTCGGCATGCTAATTGGTATTGATGTCGGCGTATAATTTATATAATTGATTTAGTTCTGTGGGTGTATTTTCGTTTATAATGATTATATTCATTGCTTCTCTTAAAATTTCCATGTTTTCTAAGATGTTAATCTTGTTTTTACTCTCTTTGTGTAAGATTGTCATGGTATCTTTGATTTTATTAAACTGATGACCCGTTTGTAGTATGTGTTTTGCAAAAATTAATTTTTCTTCGTTATTTATACAATTTTTAAAGTGTTCATTGTATCTTGCATTAAAATTTGTCTCAGTTATTACATTTCATTTTATAAACGTCATTATTTTATAATTTATCAGATTCTTCTATTTTATTTGATATGATCCTAAGTTTATAGTTAGTGTTAAAGATGATTTTTATGTTTATGTCTTGTTTTTGATTGGATTAGTTAATCTAACAGGTTCGTTTCCTGTGTAAGTGAGTTTAATCCAATTTTTAGTACTTATCTTATTTTTCCAATTTTTTTTATATTTGTTAAATTGTTTTTTTTTCCTGACCAATTTGTTAATAATTTCTTATAGTATGTTCTATTTAATGGTGACTTTAACGTTCTGATAAAGGTACTCATTTTCTGCTGTACGGAGTGTCCTGATTTTTGCCTTGTAGCTGTTGTATTGCTGATTGGTTTTCTGTATATGCTTATGTCTAAACTATCTTTAATTAGATTTTTAGAAATTGTTAAATCAAATGTTGATAAAATGTTGAGTACTTGTCTATTTCGTAATATAAAGTTTGGTTAGGCCGCACTTACTTTAGATAGATTTTATATTTTACGTTAACGTACGATACTGGTCGTACGAAGTGAGTGCGTGCACTCTGGTTACGTTTTTCTCAGTCAGGAAGGTTGCCTTCCCGTTGTGCCGGTGCTGTGCAGTCGAGTGTATGATTTCTCTTTGTTGCTCAATTAATAATTTGTTTCTTGATCATAGAGGCAGATTGATAACTGTAGGAGAGAATATTTAAATAGTAGTAGTAGTAGTAGGACTTTATTAGACAAAAAGTAAAATATTTACAATATTATTTACAAATATGGGTCGCACGGGCAGTAAGCCGTACGTGCTGTTGACAGTCCGATACAATAAAGTAATAATTGCTAATAGTATAAAGAAAAACAAAAAGAAAACAACATTACAATTACATAACGAAAACACAATAATATTACAATTACGTAATAATACAATAACATTGTACATTAATTAAGTTATGTATAATTATTAGTAGTAGTAGGACTTTATTAGACAAAAAGTAAGATATTTACAATATTATTTGCAAATATGGGTCGCACGGGCAGTAAGCCGTACGTGCTGTTGACAGTCCGTTACAATAAAGTAATAATTGGTACTAGTGTAAAGAAAAATAAACAACAAAAACAGCAATAACATTACAATTACATAAAGAAAACACAATAATATTACAATTAAGTAATAACACAATAGCATTATACACTAGAAAAACATTAACATTACAATTACATAAAGAAAACACATTAATATTACAATTATATAATAACACAATAGCATTATACACTAATTAATTTATATATAATTGTTAATAATTAATGGTATTGCATTTTGATAACATATATTTATTCATGAATGAGTGTTGTCCTTATTTTTCGCGTTTTGTCCAGAAATTAACGAGGTTTATCCAATTTTCTGGATTTACCAATAACTCGTAGCATGCCAATCTTTCCCGATTTGAATTTAGAAATCTTTCCGGTAATAACTGACGTCTCCAATATTCTAAATCATTACATTTTCCTAATATATGTATCTCATCTTCAAAGTTCCCGCACATTGGACATATTCGCATATCGTGATCGTCGCTAATTTTTAGAAATTTCCATGCCCCTAGCCTAAACCAAGCAAGCCCTGATCTCTCCTTAAATCCTAGGTTGAGTATATACGATTCTTTTCCCCAGACGGGTTTTAGGTCTCTTTGTAAACACAGTGAGCGTTTTCCTGTACATTCGGCGAAAGTATCTTGTTGGTTTATATCTAAGTACCTCCTCCTTATTTTTCTCCACACGTTCTTGCGATTTTCAGTCCCTTTTTCCCATATCCAGCCCATCCCAATCTTTTGGAGTTCTCTCCTAACCTCGTCTGCCCAAAATTTAACATCTAAGTTTTTAATTTAATTGCTCTAAGCATTGTTTGTTCACCTTGGATTACTCGCAACCAGTATTTGAGTACACGAATTTTACAGTTAATGTCGTCCTGGAATGACCCGAATTCATATAAAATTCCACAGTTAGAAACGGCCTTACTAAGTCCTGTAATATACTTTAGAAAATGCGTATATACCTTATTTAGTATTTCCGTTCTTTGGAAACCCCAAATCTCACTACCATAGTGCATTTCTGGCCTGACCATCGCTACATACATTTTTTCTGATGTGCTGACTGGAATATCAGGCACTCGACCCAGAATACCGAGTACACTGTTAAGTTGTCCCCTCCCTTTAAATAATGCTATATCAATATGTTTTTTCCACTTTCCGTTCATTTTGAACGTCGTACCAAGATATTCAAAATGTTTCACGTTTTGAAGTACTTGATCTCTGTATTTCCATTCCTCTGCTCTACCATAAACCGTCCCATTTTTAAAGGTCATTGTTTTTGTCTTACTAACATTTAGAATTAATGGTATTGCATTTTGATAACATGTATTTATTCATGAATGAGTGTTCTTATTTTCCGCGTTTTGTCCAGAAATGTACCCAAGTTTATCCAATTTTCTGGATTTACCATTAACTCGTAGCATGCCAATCTTTCCCGATTTGAATTTAGAAATCTTTCCGGTAATAACTGACGTCTCCATATTCTAAATCATCACACTTTCCTAATATATGTATCTCATCTTCAAAGCTCCCTCACATTGGACATATTGGCATATCGTGATCGTCGCTAATTTTTAGAAATTTCCATGCCCCTAGCCTAAACCAAGCAAGCCCTGATTTCTCTTTAAATCCTAGGTTGAGTATATAAGATTATTTTCCCCAAACGTGTTTTAGATCTCTGTAAATATAGTGAGCGTTTTCCCGGAGATAATATATGCAAAAGGAGTGCTCATAATATCAGGGATATATTCAAAATGCATTTCTCTTGCAATAACTATTTAAAACAGTATTTAATATGATCTATGTAAAGTTTGTGATTAATAAATGAATGTATGACAAAATTTACCAGATATTTATAATTTTTCGGATATTTCTTTCCATGCCCTAAGCTGATGGTCATGCAAATGATAAGTTGAATCACTTTCACCCACAAACATTTGTGTCCAAAAACCAAATGTTTACATTTTTAGATGTCTATTTTATACATTAAACGTACGAGCTTAGTAAAATATCCCAAGTTGGGATTAATTTCGGACGTCGGAACAATACGTGCGTAAACGTACGAATAGCTCCCATCTAGTGTGACCGCTCCCATAGTACTAGAAGGATCGGGACTGTTCGTGCGTTCTGGTACGTGTTCGCGCCACCGAATTTCGTATGAAAACGCATACAAAGTGCTCGCGGCCCTATACAAACACGATTAATTTTGTAGAAATATTTTTTTTTTGTTTTTGGTATTTGGTAGAGGTAATAACGTATGTCTTCCTTGCTTTTAGTCCTGAGGGTCGTGGGTTCAAACTCGGCTGGAGTTGAAAATAAAAAGCAATATAGAACCCTATGATTCTAACCTCACTGTTTGAAGGAGCTAGAGCGGATTTTATAGGCCTACCTCATTTTTGTATATCTGGTCTGATAAAGGCCAACATTCCGATCAAATGTGAAAGGACAGGAAGTGTCATATATGCTGCACTTCCATGCAAGTTTTCCATATCAATATACACCGTAGCCTATAAGATATCTAGATACCAATTTAACTTATATAGAATGACTGACATAGTTGTGTTTCAATAGGACGGTGCGCCTCCCCTTTTTGTACTTGTCGTTCGAGACTACTAGAATGATTTGTTTTAAGGACATTGAATTGGTAAAGATTAAGAAAGACAATTGGCACCACGAACACCTGATCTTACGGCTTTGGATGTTTTATGCGTGGCAATTCATTGAACTGCGATGGACAGGACATGTGGCACGAATGGGGAATGAAAGACGTACATGGAAGCTTCTTGTAGGAAAGCCAGAAGGAAAACACCCAGTTGGTAGACCAAGGATGAGGTGGAGAATAATATTAGCTATGATTTGAGGGAAGTAGATTATACAGGGGATGATTGGAAAACATTGGCTGAGGATAGGGATATATGGAGAGCTCATGTCCGCGCGGCCATGAACCTAAAGGTTCGATAGGTCCAGTGAGTTAGTTAGTTAGTTAGTTAATTGCGAATTAATTGAATTAAATAAGTATGAAACGTAAATGACAGGTCTAACAGACCTCAAAACTCGAATTGCCATGCTGTTGATAAAATCAGGCACGTGGCTGATCGGTGTTTCGTACAAAACTGCAACTCTCGGAGCAACGTTTTGACAAGTACAGTGGTCATATTTAAATTCACTAAAATACAAACCAATTTATATGCTACAAGTAAATAATTGCCAACTGCCCACATTTTTTTTTAATATATCGAAACTTTATAAATACTCTGTTGGATCATAGATGCGCGCACGAGAAACAAGTACTACTATGGGAGGAGCATAAATTGTCTCTTTTATTGGTTTCATTTCAGGAATATAAATGTTCAACTTATGAAGTGAGACTTGTAGATAGTTGTAAAATATATTAGTATTTGTCACCCTCAGAGGACGAATTACAATATTCACTGTATACTTTTAACAAAATAGCCATCAAATGTTATATGAAAAGTAATATAGAAAAAACAAGTGCATTGAATTTTCATGTAAATTACTCTATATGCAGAAAAGTTCGTGTACATTCAAAAATACTGGAAAGAGTAAATTCATTTACTTATCTTGGATATAGCCTACATTAACATATTTGGATGAGGTAGATATATCAAATAAATCTATCATTTTTAATAAACCATGGGAAAAATAAATTCAATAATGAAACCTTCGCTAGTCCAGATAGATACCATTATACGGATCCTTACCACGTCCTGCACTTCGCTACGACAGTGAAGTATGAACTTCGAGGAAAGGAGGGAAAGCACGATAACCTCTAGTGAAATGAGTTTTATGAGATATGCAGCATGGTACACCAAGCGTGATTATAAAATCAATGATGATGATGTGTTGAAGGAACTACGTTTAGAATCAGTCAGTAAGTAATAACAAGAATACCAGAATGACTGGATGAATCATTTGTGACGAATGGGTTCTGATAGAGTTCCCAGCCATGCTTTGTCATTCTCCAACTTGGAAGATATCTCAGGGTCATCCAAGAAAGCGCTGGATATAAAATCTATCAGATCGTAAAAGGCCTCTAGGCCTAAGACTTCTATGGATTAAGAAGTATTTTAATATTTTAAGAATAAGTTGTTTCAGAAATGCGACTATATGTTGTGGGATTTATTTGAAAGAAAAGGTTTATTCCCGGAAACCGCAAGATATAGACTATTTTTTTTTTAAATAGAGCAAATGAATAAGAAATTCGTTGCATTCCAATACACTGTATCATAAAACAATTAATTACTTCCTAAACCGTTGTCAAATACACATTGCATAAATAATCGTCAAAATAACAATTGAACTAGAGTTAAAGAAAATATAAATTTATATGTATTTTAAATTATTCTGCCAACTACTAATTTCCTGTTGTAAGGAATTCAAATTGCTGGAGTAGAGATCATATATGATGTGAGGTGTGCTGAGGTACCTTATTTGAGGTGCTATAAAGATGTTATGATGGGCAAATTGTTTTCGAAAACTTTTTTAGCCCTAAATATTCCCACATCTCTCTTACTGGTGAGTAAAGTTCCCTAAATAACCTCGCTTAGACAACTTGTTACGAAATGAGTTCGAACCTGGGTCCACTGCTTCCGGGTCAACGACAATACACCGAATTCATAGCTCTTGAGTAACAAAACTTTAAAAATTAAATAAGCAGTTATATTTAAAACGTTTTAAAATTGAAGTATTAAAAATTGTAGTTTTCTAGGGAAACTTTAAACAGTTAGGTAATTAGAAATGTAATAAAACACAGGTGTGAGATGATTTCTGTTAAACATAAAACTGCTGGTGTATTATAATTCCTCTTTTTAATGTTTCAATATCGACAAAGAAATAACCATTGTTTCCCATATAACACCATTTTTACTAGATGTGAATTTTAGTACGAAATAACACCGAATGTGCTTTATGGACCGTTAAGTTACGTTAACTCTTAGTTTAATAATGATACAAACGACTTGGAGAATAGTTTCAGTTTATAAATTTCTTCCATTAAATATTCCGTATCCAGGCTACATATATCAAGGTATTGATTTTAAGTATTATGTCAGTCCCGATTGTCAAGTTGTTATGTTCATTGCCTCTAGCCCCAAGGGACGTGGTTTCGAACCAGGTCGAGGTCGATAAAAATCCAAGGAATAAGTCCTCCGGGAGGGACTTTAAGCCATGAGTCCTCGGTTCTAAGATTTTCAGGCTCGTAAAAGTACCTCGATCCTGAAAAAAAAAAGAGTCCTGTGGGCAAAATGTACAGATTTTGTACCATCTAAGTAATACCTTGGATGACTACTAGATGTCTCTTGACGCACAAGTCACTCACGATTATTGTTGTATAATTTGACAAAAAATTACATAATTTCTTTTAGCTAATTTTTCCATTTGCTCTATTATAAAATACTTCACACATCATCGCCTATTTATTTATCACGCCGCTTCATCAGACTATCCGACACACATAATCTTGACACCCGATCCCATCAGCACATTGTCCTTTATATCCCTCCTCATCACATTCTATATTATTCATTATCTTTTACGGTCTCACTTACCAAAACATGGAATTCCCTTCAGCCCTATGTCAGAGACTGTCAAACTATAGCATACTTCAAAAACAAACTAAAGAATTATTTAATAACAAACTAACGTATACACCTCACTGATAGTATTCTTTTAACAATTAATAAATTTAATTATTTATGAAAATAATATTAAGATTAACAAATATTTCCTTTTGTTTTGTTTTAAATATTGTATAATTGTAAAATTAGTTTTCTATATCTCATTATTTTCCTTTGGTTTTTATATACATTAGCCAGGACAATTTAATATGTCTTGCTTGTATACATTGTATTATTAGTTTTAGTCTTAATTTTAACAAACATTAACTGGTTGCCTTATAGATCGTAAAATATTAGATACGGTATTATCTTTTTGATCAAATTTTTATTTAGTATTTTATATTAGAGTTAATTGTGATTTTTATATTCTGATGTAATATATGTTTGTTCTGGTGAGTGGAAGAGAAGGCCACATGGCCTTAACTCCACCAGGCTAAATAAATCTAATCTAATCTAATCTAAAAGTATTATTAAATTAAATTAATTAAACAATGTTAAATGTAAAGTGATTTCACTACAGGCCTTAGATTGTCCTTGGATGGGGTAGTTTAAGGCTACCACCTTTGTAGACAGTCGGCTCGAGATTTTAGCCAGGTTGTCAGCCCTGGGTAACGGCCGCCTGTACAGCCAGGGCACGCGTTTGGTAATAATTTAATTAAAAAGCTGAATCGAACTCAGATCCATAATGCCGCCCGAACTAGAAGGTTCAAGTCAGTTTAAAAATTCTGAGCCACCGGGACTCAAATTTCTGATTCTTTCGACTTGAAGATATTACCTTCGCATCCTGAACTTCTTTTATGGACGTGACATACACATCCGTGGAAGAGCCGAATTTGCCCATCGGGACTGTCTTATTGAAATGTTCTTAGAGTGTGAATTGATGGCAGTGTTAGTGTTTTCCATGTGTTGGGGGATGTGATATGGACTTTGCTACTGGTGCCACATATTACATGAGTTTAGTTTCAAGTTGTTTACATACTCCTTCATTTGAATTTGTAAAACTTGCAGGGTGAGATCTGTAGGAGGAGACACTTGTGTATCTGTGATCTTCGCAGCAAATGTGGCAAGTGTGAGTGTTTGTGTGTTATCCGCGGTCTCAAGAATGATACCAGGGAAATCAGAGAGTGTGAACTCGCTGGGTTTCTTCGGTGTAATAGTATGAAACTGTTTTGCCAGGGGTGTGTGACGGGGTTCAGCTGGGACTGTTGTGTCCCTTGGATACAAGGGACAGCACGTTTGGCCTGCATGGTGATCATTGTGATTTCATGTCGCGCAATAGGCCTATAGGCGTCTGGCCTCATTAGAAGGGTGTGTGCATTTATTCGATCGCTGCTTTTTATATCCAAAAAATAACTGCGTTGCTAAATGAATTGTTTCTGGGAAGTTTTTTATTCAATAATAGAATAAAAATGGAAGAATATGTAGACATTTCAGGAGAAATTTGTGAATTAGCAAGAGAAGCTGAAAACAAAAGCTACTGCTAGAGAAGTCAAGAAAAATGTGTTGCAAGAAATATGATATTTGTGTGATGTGGATGTTGTTAATGAAACTTATTTTGGCGAACTTCGAGAACAATGCAAGTTCATTTTCACCGAACGCATTGTGGACAAAAATTCTCAATGCTATAAAGTCTTTAATAGTCACCAGAAATGTGAATATTGGTAAATTTTTCAAGTTAATTGAGTACTTAGCGCAATGCTCGAAAGGATATGAAACTCGGAAATCGGAAGTTCTGAGAAGAGTAGATGTTTTAATGTATTTCTATATTCATTGAAGGGTGTCCGTAATATGAGTTTCACGGGAAAATTTATCATCATCATCATCACTCCAGGGATTAGGCAATTGCCCATTCCGACTTCATAATGCATCAGCCCAACGTCTTCTAGGTCTTCCAACATCACGCCTTCCTCTTGCTTGATAATTTCTTGCTAACAATGGATATCTCTCCTTACTCATTCCATCCATGTGATCAATCCATTTCTGTCTGTAATTCGTGACTTTATCCAATAAAGGCTGTACTTTCAATTCTTCTCTTATATCCTCATTTCTTATTCTATCAAGTCTTGTACATCGTTTAACTTGTCTTAGGAACCGCATCTCTGCCGTCTGTATTCTATCCTTCTGTGGGAAAATTTAACAAACGTAATTTCTGTTTCCTAGCGTGCGACAGGCCTAGAAGGTACTCGACCTACCAGCTGGCTGCTGGCCTCACATCCACATGTGTTAATCACAGAAGTAGACGATCATCTAGCCAGTGTAGGAGTGACATGTGGTCAGCATGTCGGGTATCCCAGCCGTTATAACTGGTCTTCTCAACATGTATCGCTACTTATGCCTCACGATGCTGGTTGAGCACCGGTCCCATACCGGTCGAAATTCCAATGAGAAAATTTCTTCCCCCATGGGGACCCGAACCAGCACAAGTCCCGTAGCTCTGCACCAAGGCTGCTTACCACAACCACAAGGCAACGGCGCGGGACAATTTCTATATCTGTTCTTATAAAAAAACTGAATTGTGTTTAAAAGTTAATTATATTAATTGGAAATATTTTATTGCTGTAATTAATATTTTTGTATTCATGTTAAAATTAATACCCGTGCTGGTATTTTGAAAATTGTAATAGGACTACCTGCGGAGGCATTACGAAATCAATTACATATACTGTACCCTAGCAATAGACCTAAAAAGTGCTACGACATAAAATTATGGAAGCACGAAGGGTATTATTAATTATACCCTCGTGTGACTTACCAAGCCTCAGGTCAAAGGCCCTCGGCCTGATAACACGTCCCCCTAAGGACATAAAAACCATAATACATTGATATATAAAAAAAACTTGATCAATGGGTCCCAGGGCTCGGATACAACACAATAGTCCATTTCCAATAACTAACTCAACCAACTCGCTGACTCTATCGAACCTATAGGTTCATGACCACGCAAACATAAGATCTCCGTACATCGCTATCCTGAGCTAATGTTTTCCAATCATCCCCTCTATAATGTACTTCCCTCAAATCATGATTAATTGTATTCACCCACCTCATTCTTTGTCTAATAACTGGGGGCTTTCCCCCTGGTTTTTCTACAACTAGTTTCCATGTCCCTCTTTCATTCCCCATTCTTGGCACATGTCCTACCCCTCGAAGTTTACGAGATTAACTCTTTTAACTATTTCTAATATGCTGTAAAGAACATGCAGCTCACGTTATGTAGTCTTCTCCATTCGCCAGTCTATCTCTCTTTGGTCCAAACATTTTCCTAAGTAAATTCCCGCAATATTTTCTTGTCCCTTAAAGGAATAGTCCATTTTTTGTATCCATATAACTGGGAGAATATTAGTTATATATATATTTTTTTCTTCTGTTACTTAGGAAAATTTTTGGACCAAAGAGAGATGAACAAACAGGTGAATGAAGAACACTACTAACAATGAACTACATGGTCTTTATAGGAAGCCAGATATAATAAGAACAGTTAAGTCTCGTAGACTGCGATGAGCAGGACATGTCGCAGGTGTGGGGAATGGAAGACTTGCATCAAAGCTTCTTGTAGGAAAGCCAGAGGGAAAACGCCCAGTTGGTAGACCAAGAATGAGGTGGGAGAATAACATTAACTATGATTTGAGGGAAGTAGATTATACAGGGAGTGATTGGAAAGCATTAGCTCAGGATAGGGATGCATGGAGAGCTTATGTCCGCGCGGCCATGAACCTATGGGTTCGATAGTGCCAGTGAGTAAGAGTAAGAGTATATATTTTCAGTTTAACACTTTTTTTGAGAGAAGTTGGAAGGACAAGAGTCCCAATAATGCATAATAGCAAATACATTTCCTTCTTCTTCTTCCTCTTCCTCTACACATGAAAGCTGGCAGATTGTTGCGTGTTCATTCACTACAGGTCCGGGGTATGGTGACGTCCTTCCATCGTAGTTGTGGTCGTCCTAAAGGCCTTCTCTGCAGAGGTGTCCAGTCACATACTTTCTTCACCAGTCTACTGTCCTCCATTCTATCTATGTGATCGTTCCAGTTTAGTCTTCTATCATTTATCCAGAGATTTATAGGTTCAATTTCACATTCTTCTCTAATAACAGAGCTGCGAATTTTCTCTCTCAGCGATTTTCCTTAAAACTTTCATTTCGGTTGTTTCATTGATTTGTTTTATTTTTTGAGTTTCTGTTTGGCATTCACAACCATATGTTAGAACTAGTCTTATGACAGATTTGTAAATTCTTACTTTTGTATCTATTCTTAAATTTTTATTTTTCCAAACAGTATTGTTTAAACATCCCGATATTTTGTTTGTATTATTTGCCTGATGGAGGATTTCATCTGTTATTCTGTTGCTGCTATTAATTTCTGCTCCTAAATATTTTAATTTCATGACCTGTTCTATACTTTTCCCTTCTATTTCTAATTTAACACGTTGTGAGTCCTTGGATATTGCCATTGAATTGGTTTTATTTGTTGAGATTTTCATGTTATATTTTTGCTGCAATGATTCTAAATTTGTGCAATAGCATTTGTAAATCATCTTCACTTTGTGTAATTAGAACTGTGTCATCAGCATAGTTAATTATCTTCAGCTCTTTGTTACCTATTTTAATCCATTTTCTAACTTCAACTTTTAGTTCTTTGATGATTTCATCCATTATTAGTGTGAAATACATTTCTCAATACATTATTAATTTCTACGTGTGTCCATAATTTAGTTTTTATTGACATCTTGATTAGACGATAAAATATGAAAGCAAGCTGAGAGGTATATGGTGTTAGAAGTGGGCTTAATTTGGAACAACTTACTGATTAAGAGATAGCAGAGCTGTTCTGTCACTTAGAAGGACCCAAGACTTATAGGATACAAAAGACTCGAAAATTATGAATTCGCTTTGCCTCAATATAACGCCATGTTGAGGTGACGTAATTTCATGCACATTACTTGTGCATGACGTGAAACTGTATTAGTGCAAGATAATTTAGCGGTAAAAATAACGTTGAGGCGGCATATGTTGTAGGTCAAATACCAGGTCGAACGCTAAGGCCGTTACTGAAGCACGTAACCCAATATGGGAGTCATTATCCGGGCCAGCGTGACCTCGGAATATTGCGCCTCATAGCTCACTTTTTCTCTACTCCACCAGGTGACGTTCTGCATATTTTGATTGCATTTCTCTATCCCTAGAACGTCAACAAGATTCATGAGATTTTCGTGATTGTTTAACAAAATTCCAGCGAGGTGCAGGTATTTAACCCTTAAGGGTAATCTGTTGTGAAGAGTATTAAAAGAGTTCGTCACGCAGGAACTGCGTAAACTAATCGAATTTCTCAGAAAGTCAAATTTAAGATTAGATTCTGGTAGTGTATTTCTTTTGTTAATTAAATTACATAGCTCTATATCCATTTCCCTCTGGTTTTCCTACAAGAATCTTCCATGCATGTATTTCATTCCCCATTCGTGCCACATGTCCTGCCCATCGCAGTCTACGAGACTTAACTGCTCTCATATCTGGCTTCCTATAAAGACCATGTAGTTGGTAGACCAGGAATGAGGTGGGAGAATAACTAACTATGATTTGAGGGAAGTAGATTATACAGGGGATGATTGGAAAACATTGGCTCAGGATAGGGATGTATGGAGAGCTTATGTCCGCGCGGCCATGAACCTACAGGTTCGATAGTGCCAGTGAGTTAGTTAGTTAGTTAGTTAGCTCTATATCCATTTACGTTACGTAAAAAAAAAGTATATATGACCGCTCTTAGAGCGATTTCGAAGTGAGGGCTTTCAGGTAAACCCCCACTCTTAATGATGGAATTTCTCAGATTTCTATAGCATATACTGAGTTTCGTAGCGAAGACTGGAAAATTGAGTCCGCTAGAGCGATTTTAAAATTTTCGTGTCAGGTGAACTCACACTTCTAATGATCCGATTTTGCTAGCTAACGATAACCAACTCACTGCCACTATCGAACACATAGGTTCATGGCCGCGTGGACATAAACTCTCAATACATCCCTGTCCAGAGCTAATGTTCTCCAATCATCCCTGTTTAATCTCATCATCTTCATAGTAGGCCGTCGGCCTGTTCCGGTCTCAGAATTCATCTTCCCATCGTCTTCTAGGACGTCCCCACATCTCTATAGCCTTGAGGTTGGTATAAGAGTGCTTGTTTTGTTAGCCTAGAAGAGTCCGTTCTTAAAATATGTTCATGACATTTTTGTTTATAGTTTTGTGTTATTTTCATTTAGATTAAAAATGTTGAGTTCTTGCTTAACTGTTTCACTAGCAATGTGGTCTCTTAGAGTATATCCTGCAACGTATCTGAGGAACTTCATCTCTGATGTTTCTAGTAATTTTTCTGTCTGATCTATTCATGGCGCAATTCTCTGATCCATATGTCACAATGGGAACTGCCATTACCTTATAAAACATTAGCATTGTTTCTTTTGTTGTTTTTGTTTGTAGTGTTCTTATAATAGTCCCACACATTTGAAATTTATAATTTTTTTTCATGTATATCATTTACCAATTGTAAGATATGTGACATCCTAAATATTTAAAACTCTGTACGTGTTCGATAATTTCATCGTTCAAAACTATTTTCGATCGAACTGCATATTTTCCCCGAAAGGCCATTGTTTTTGTTTTCTTCGCTGAAATCTTGAGATTATATTTCTCCATGGTTTTCTTGAGCAGTAGTGTGCCTTTTTGTAATTGATTTTCTGATTCTGCACAATGACCCGATCGTCTGCAAACATAATTGTATCTACAATGGTAGTTCCTAGTTTAAAATGTTTACTTAGCTGTGTTTGCCATTCTGTGACAGCTGCGTCCAAATATATTAAATAAAGTCGGCGAGAGAAGACAGCCCTGTCTTACTCCTAAATTTATTTTTTCTATTTTGATATTAGTGGATTACCATTGTCTATAGCAACTGCTGTATCTTTGTACATTGTTTTAATCATATTTATCAAATGTTTTGGGTATCCTTTTTCCGTCATTATTGTCCAGAGTTTTCCTCTTAATACATTATCGAACGCTTTAATATAGTCCAAAAACAGCAAATGCGTTTCCAAATTAAATTCTCTTCTTTTTTGAATTAATTGTTCTATTACAAAAACACAATCCGCTCATGATCGTCCTTTTCTAAATCCATTTTGATTCTCGTTCAGCAATACTTCTGTTAATTTGTTTAATCTTCTCGTTATTATTTTTGCAAAAAAGTTTATAGGCTGTATTCAATAGACATATACCCCTGTCATTATTTTAATCTTTCCTATTTGCTTTCTTAAATAGGCCTATTGGTTTCACTACTGCTATATTCTATTCTTGAGGAATTTGTATTGTGTACCAGCATATATTAAATATATCACATATTCTTGTTTTAACTTTATCTGATGCATATTTAATGAATTCGACATTAATTTAATCTATTCCTGGAGTCTCCAAAATGTCATTAAATTTTTCAATTGTAATGGGGTCTATATTTGTAACATCATAATTTTCTTCATTAAGTTCTATTGGGGTCTGATCAGACCATAATGCTTTAAAATATCCCATCCATTAATCTTCTGATATATTATTTAAATCCGCTGTGTCTTTTTCAGATTTATTTAGATATTTCATTATTTTCCAAGCTTTCCTTTACATCCCATGGATATCGTGTTCTATTTCACTAATATACCTATTCAGGGTTTTTCTATATAATTTCCTTGATTCGTTCTTTGCCAGTGCACATTTCTTTTAATATTCTATTTTACCTTCGTGTTTTATCTACTTCCTCAAATCATGGTTAACGTTTTTCTCCCAACTCTTTCTTGGTTTACTA
Organism: Diploptera punctata; assembly: GCA_030220185.1. Lineage (NCBI taxonomy): Eukaryota > Metazoa > Arthropoda > Insecta > Blattodea > Blaberidae > Diploptera > Diploptera punctata. Next base: position 3,739,226 of record JASPKZ010007817.1, on the reverse strand, counting down.
ACTGAGAGTCTTCCATCTGGTTTTCCTACAAGAATATTTCATGCCCCTTTTTCATTTCCCTGTACCACATCTCCTGTCAATCACAACTACCTTACTTTTTGCTTGTTATATGCCGAGTTTGGTTCTTAGAAAAACAATAGTTGCTTCCTCTAAAGCGTTACGGAGTAGAAGACATACATTCACGTATATTATTTATAACACAATCAATCCACTTTATTTTTACCTGTCGTCTTCTTTTGTACCTGATGATACCCTTCCTAATATTTTACTTGGAAATCTCTTCTGTCATTATTTTTACATGACCATATCATTGTTTTTTTTGTTAAATCCACAATTGAAGTTAGGTCATTCATATTTTTATTCTTATTTGATCTCTTCTAGGTATGCTAACTGAACTCCTCCAAAAATCCATTTCCGCAGAAATTAATTCACTTAATGTTATTTGTTTTAATTCCCATGTATTTACACTACATATACTCCTTCCAAAAACATGAAAATCCTTGTCTAGCAGGTAGCTGTAAACCAGATAGGCGCATTGCACTCATTAGGGCCTTAGCGACAAGTGGACAGAATAGAACCCTCTGAATTCAAACTTAGTGCCAATTTTCTGCCTTTAACAACTAATATGAAGACTCAATTTGTTAGAGACAGCTAATAGTAAACGTGGCAACAGATCGAAATGTTGTAAACTGTCATACAGACGTGGTGGTGTGAAGTAAACTTTTCAAGACGATAGGAGTATATCAATGTAGGCTTCTTTTTTTTAATGTTGCGTTAACAGCATATATATATATATATATATATATAAATAAATACATACATACATATATGTGTAAGTATATCGGCCGCGGTGGACTAGTAGTTATGCTCTTTGCCTCTGGTCCCGAGGGTCGCGGGTTCAAACCCGGCCGGGGTCGATGGATTTTTTTAGGATGGAAAAATCCAAGGATCAAGTCCTCCGGAAGGGACTTTAAGCCGTGGGTCCCGAGTCTGAAGATTTTCAGGCTCGTAAAAGATCCCTAAGCCTGAATGAAAAGGCCTCTAAGCAAAATTTACCGAATTTTCCCGTCCAAGTGCTACCTTGGTTTCCTAGATGTCAGTATGAGGCGGAAAGCTGACCACGGACCATTCAAATGACATCTATATGAAAACAAGTGTAACTAAATTAGTATGGTTCAAATTCTTCCCTGTAGGGGGAGAGAACCTAAATCTCTGTTAAGGGAAACACTGGCTTACAAGATACAAGAAGAAGATATATATATATATATATATATATATAAAAGCGCGGAAAATAAGAACAACACTCATTCATGTTATCAAAATGCAATACCATTAATTCTTAATAATTATACATAACTTAATTAATGTATAATGCTATTGTATTATTATTATTATTATTATTATTATTATTATTATTATTATTATTATTATTATTATGTAATTGTAATATTATTGTTTTTTTTATGTAATTGTAATGTTATTGTTTTCTTTTTTTTTGTTTTTCTTTATACTATTACCAATTATTACTTTATTGTAATGGACTGTCAACAGCACGTACGGCTTACTGCCCATGCGACCCATATTTGTAAATAATATCGTAAATATTTTACTTTTTGTCTAATAAAGTCCTACTATATATATATATATATATATATATATATATATATATTAATTTGAATTTTTTTAAATATATTTTCATGGCAACCTTATTATATTAATTCGGAATTTGCCAAATGTTAAATATCTTATTATAATCAACTTGCATTACTAAAAATATTTGTATTATCGCGTCACTATGATGGTTGTCCGTTTATATAAAAGCGGGTGCCTCGCGACAATGCTTAACATGCGTAATTATTATAGTGGCGGTAGTAGACATAGTTGTATTTAATTATATATAACATCTGTGGGAAAACAAAGCGAACCGCTGGACAACCATCATAATGAAGCGAAAACGTAATCATACATCCTGCTTAAATAAATATACGCTTATTTTATCTCAAGAACTCAACAAGATTCATTACTTTTTCGAGATATTTTTAACCAGTAAACCACCGCGGCCGGCAATTGGAAAAAGAAAATAGTCAATGATTAAAACTGGGATGAAAGAGACTCCGAAACTAGAAACAGAAGTACGAATGATTATACTTTTAACTAAGCTTGATGACTGTGTTATTTTAATGCGTTTTTTAAGCTTTGAAAATACATGGGAGTTAAAAAATCTTTTATTTTCGTGTGGAAGTTTATTTTTCTTCTTTTCAAAAGATTCAATTTCTCTTCCTCTTTTTTTTCATGATTACAAGATGGCGCTGGAGACTCTTATGAGATTCGAACTGAGAGATTGAAATTCTGAGCATTCCTTTGTTCAGGTTCCTTCTCGAGAGCTTTTCGTGTGCTCTATGATAGCAGCTTGAAAAAATCTTACTCCTAGGAAAAAAAGAAACACAAAACTTTAAGGGGATTTTGCTGTATAGAGAGGTAAAAACCTACCCACAACAAGAAATTATGTTTCTGATTCCTATTTTCTGACTCTAAATTCATAACCCTCTGGTACTATCGAACCCATAAGTTCATGGCCGCGCAGACATAATTTCTCCATACTTCCTTATCCTTAACTAATGTTTACCAATCATCCTTTGTATAGCATATTTCCCTCAAATAATGGTTAATATTATTCTCCCATCTCATTGGTCTATCAAATGACGGCTTTTCCTTTGGTTTTCCTACAAGAAATGTACATATCCATCTTCCATTCCACATTCATGACAAATGCCCTGCCCATCCCAGATTACAATACTTAATTGTTTTCATATTATATCTGGTTTCCTATAAAGATCATGGCACTGTTATGTAGTTTTGTCCATTCGCCTATATGTTCATCTCCGTTTGATATAACATTTGCAAAGAACTTTATTTTCAAATACTGACAATCTTCAGACAAGTTTGCTGCCGATTTTTCTTCTGATTTCTTCCTCTGCTCTAAGATAAGCATCAGAAAACTTTAATGCCTAAACGGCCCCTGAACATAATCTGGCCATTATAATTATCATTATCATATTTGCCAAATTTATTATAGATTGACAAAAATATTGGAAATGTCATATAGAAAGAATGGAAGACAACCGACTTGCAAAAAGAGCTAAAGAAGATAGACCAATGGACGGGAGGATAACAAGAGGAAGACCAGCCAAGAGATGGATATATAGTGGATGCATATCCAATACGTCTTTTAGAAATAAACAGGATGGAAATCCTTCTAATTATGAAGAAGAAGAAGAGGAAAATATCCACCACGTTTAGTATTAACATGTGAGTGATTTGCGTGCACCGTTTTAAATATCGTGTTGTCTTCGAGGATACCCTAGATTAAGCTGATCACACATTCAGGGAGGCCCTCCATATCATATACCGTTTTAAATATTGTGTTGTCTTCGAGGATACCCTAGATTAAGCTGATCACACATTCAGGGAGGCCCTTCATAGCATTCACCGTTTTAAATATCGTGTTGTCTTCGAGGATACCCTAGATTAAGCTGATCACACATTCAGGGAGGCCCTCCATATCATATACCGTTTTAAATATTGTGTTGTCTTCGAGGATACCCTAGATTAAGCTGATCACACATTCAGGGAGGCCCTTCATAGCATTCACCATTTTAAATATTGTGTTGTCTTCGAGGATACCCTAGATTAAGCTGATCACACATTCAGGGAGGCCCTCCATATCATATACCGTTTTAAATATTGTGTTGTCTTCGAGGATACCCTAGATTAAGCTGATCACACATTCAGGGAGGCCCTTCATAGCATTCACCGTTTTAAATATTGTGTTGTCTTCGAGGATACCCTAGATTAAGCTGATCACACATTCAGGGAGGCCCTCCATATCATTGTGTGGTCAAAAAAATATGTGTGTGATCCATAGCTTAAAATTCTTCTCCCCCCAGGTCGTGCCACTGTAAGGCCCGTGCGGCGCGTAGCACCTAAAAAGTACCTATAAGGTGAGAGGTTAAACTACGGTGGCGTAGAATGTATTTTTTATTATGTATTTTATCCCCTCTTTGCCATATGGTCCTCATAAATTAACTTCCTGCATTCTTTGGTATTATATATACACAAACAAACAAAACACACTTTATTTTTATTTTATGTAACAACTACACACTTCAAATACCCGAATTGTATATTTATTATGTATTTCAATAAAGAGAACATATAGATAGGGACATAGAGCAGACTCGGGGATAAGGGAATTATGCCCGCAGTAACCCGGGGCTGGTGGTGGGGCTCTAAATAAGAAAAATAAAAAATAAAAATCTTATAAGATACCCTTAATTGTTTTTTTTGTCCCTTCGGAAATAACTCATTGTGACTGGTGGCATCAAATGCAGAACCTTTAAAACTTGAAGCTTTATTTTTACTCCAGTATTTAATTGTCTGCATTAATTAAAAGACAAAAAACTTGTGTTCTGACCAAAGGTACCATATAAGATACCTTGCATAAAATCCCCTCAAATACCACTCTAAAAAAATTGTTTATTAAAAGTCTATACTTTTGTGACCCCAACTGAACTCATTAAACGTGAAGATAAACTTATATTTGACACAATCTTAATTGAAAATCCCCCTAAAAGCCCCCCAAATTATCTGAACCCCCCCCAAAAATACTGGGTGTGGCCTAAGGCAGTTAACTACTGCACATTGTTGCAAGGAAAGACATTATATTGGTTCAAACTGGGGCTTCAATACGGGACTTTCAGAATACATTCTCAAACACTACTGCTACCGTCAGAATATAATCTCAAACACTACTGACCAGTATACAGGATGCGGCATACGTCAGTTAACTGCACATGGTTGCAAGGGAAAAAATCACTACTAAGCAGTAGTGTTTGATATTATATTCTGAAGGTCGCGTATTCAAACCCCAGTTTCAAAAATTTGATTTTATTCTTTGGAACCATGTGCAGTGGTTAACTGACTTACGCCGCATATATATATATATATATATATATATGACATGGTAAGGAAAATACATTATTGGACAGGATTTGAACCCGGACCTCTGGATTGATATCTGGGTCCGGGTTCAAACCACGTCCAAGCATTTATTACACGCTTTATATTAGCTTGACCTCTATCTATCTATCTATCTATCTATCTATCTATCTATCTATCTATCTATCTATCTATCTATCTATCTATCTATCTATCTATCTATCTATCTATCTATCTCTCTATCTATCTATCTATCTATCTATCTATCTATCTATCTATCTATCTATCTATCTATCTATCTATCTATCTATCTATCTATCTATCTATCTATCTATCTATCTATCTATCTATCTATCTATCTATCTATCTATCTATCTATCTATCTATCTATCTATCTATCTATCTATCTATCTATCTATCTATCTATCTATCTATCTATCTATCTATCTATCTATGTAACGGAATATTTCAACGCGATTTTCACCCACTTAAAATCATTGGATCGACTTGAAACTTTGTATACTTGTAAAGGACCCGTGACAATACAATAATTTCATATTATGTTTCTAAAATCCTGGCCAGAATCAACAGAAAATAAAAAAAAAGTGTCTTTGAATCTATGTAACGGAATTTTTAACACAATATTCACCCACTTAGAAACATTGGTTCGACTTGAAACTTAGTATAATTGTAAAGGACCCATGACAATACAAGAATTTCATATTTTGTTTTTAAAATCCTGGCTAGAATCATCAGAAATTTAAAAAAAATTGTCTTTGTATCTATGTAACGGAAACTTTGAACACGATTTTCACCCACTTAGAAACAGTGGATCGACATGAAACTTTGTCTACTTCTAAAGGACCCGACACAATACAATAATTTCATATTTGTTTATAAAATGCTGACCAGAATCGTCAGAAAATCAAAAAAAGCGTCTTTGTAAATATGTAACGGAATCTTTGAACACGGTTTTCACCCACTTACAAACATTGAATCGACTTGATACTTTGTATACTGGTAACGGACCCGTGTCAATACAATAATTTCATATTTTGTTTCTAAAATCCTGGCCAGAATCATCAGAAAATCAAAAAAATGAAAACTGGTATAATAGGTTGCGGACTTGTCGACTTTTTAGTCAATCGTTGAAGAGCTCAGTTGGTAGCGCGGTGAACTCTAGTGGTATATAGATTCAGTAATCCATAGATCGCTGGTTCAAATCCGGCTGGGAGGTTTTTTTTAGAAGAGTATTACTTTTAGCTCATACTACAGTAGTATCGAATTTAAAGATATTTACATTCTTATCTTATTCTGTAAAACATTAGAACTAAACAATAAAAAATAAATAATAGTTTTAAAAACCTAAAACAACACGCTTTATTAGAAAACCGAACTAAAAAAATGAAAAATAATTTTAATTTCCAACACGCTTGGGATAAAATTAAAGTGGTCAACAAAAAGTCATCTCCAACACATATAGAATAAAACTAGAGTTCTCAATACAAATATAATTTTAACATCAAAAGTGTGGGGTGTTTTTATGATTTTTACATTTTCTTCTTAGGGACTTTACTTTTACCAATATATGTTTATTATCAAATATATTAATTGTTATAGAGCACCCCACGCTTTTGATGGTAAAATTATTTTATTTTTATTGATAACTCTAGTTTTATTCTAGATGTGTCGGAGATGATTTTTTGTTGACCACTTTAATTTTATCCCAAGCGTGTTTGAAATTAAATTTTTTTTAATTTTTTTAGTTCGGTTTTCTTACAAAGCGTGTTTTAGTTTTTTAAAACTATTATTTATTTTTCTTATGTCATATTAAGCTTGCACTGCTCAATGTCAAAAATATATATATATATATCCATAGTAATTCTGCTAGAGGGCAGGTCTTTCACTGCAATCTTAGCATTTTCATGGTATGCTTTGCATCTTTGATAGGAAATTATCGATGTGGTAGCTTCCCTTGTTTTCCACACCGATGAAGAATGATGATGATGATGATGATGATGATGGCCGAATGATTTTCGAGTACTGTTGGGCCCTAAGCTTCCTGACGTTTGTCTTACAGGTGAGGAATAACCCCGAAAAACCTCACCCAGGAGCCTGTCCCGACCGGGAGTCGAACCCGGGCCCCCTGCGTGACAAGGCAGCACGCTACCTCGAGACCACATCGGTGGGCATGTATATATGAAATGATAAGAAAAATAAATGCTTGGATGGAATTTGAACCCGGACCTCTGGATTGATAATCGAGTACGGGTTCAAATCCCGCCCAAGCATTTATTTTTCTTATGTTATATTACACTTTGCATTGCTCAATGTCAAAAATTTAATTATAACATCCAAATATATAAATGCACACAATATATATATATATATATATATATATATATATATGCATACATAAGGACTTTATTATACTAAAAGTAAGATACATACAATGTTATTTACAAATATGGATCGCACGGGCAGTAAGCCGTACGTGCTGTTGACAGTCCGTTACAATAAGTTGATGTTTGGTAATAATATACTTAAAACAAAAAAGAAAAAAAAAGAAAGCACAATAATACTACAGTTAGATATCAATATAATTACATTATCGATACTAGAAAAATTCATGGTGATTTTCCGTTGAGGTATTAGTTCACAGTAATATAATGTACGGTTAAAAACTATAATATAGTTACCTTGTAGGTCCGTCTCCTCAACTTAAGTTCTTTAAACTATGTAGGCCTTTCGGGACTAGTCCCATCATCAGCAGAATGCATTAGGCCCGTTCTTGTTGAGCCTTGTTGAAGCACTGACTTGGTTGTGAGAATTTTGTATAGAGGATTGTGTGGATTAGGTGTGTATTCATTTAGAATCAGGTTGTTGTTGATTTCTCTTAGGATTGCGATTTCCTCCATTATATTTATTCTTGTTGGAATGTTTTCTCTATATACTATTGTGAGGGTGTTATCGATGTTATGCATATGGTGTCCAGCTTGAATTACATGTTTTGATTTTCCTCCATTGTAAATGAAATCTCTGAAATGTTCCTTGAATCTAATGTTGAAGCTTCTGTTAGTTTTCCCAATGTAGAATTTATTGCATTCTGTACATGTTAATTTGTAGATGCCTTTATTGTCGAATTCGTCTATTTCTTCGATGTTGTTGTTTATTAAATTGTTTAATTTGTTGTCAGTTCTGTAGGATATATTAATATTCTTATCGAGTTTTTTTTATTGTGTTGGCCAGTTTTAATGTTTCTTTACCAGTGTACGTGAGAGTTATCCATTTCTTGTTGTTGTCATTGGATTCTATTTGAAGTTTGGTTATGTTGGTAATGTTGTTTTTTCTTTTTTGTTTGTTTATAATTCTATTTATTATTTGTTTGTTGTATCCGTTTATTTTTGCCATGTGTTTGATGTAATTTAATTCTTTATTATAATTGTCTTTATTTAGAGGGAGTTTTAGCATCCTATTTATTAGGCTTTTGAATGTACTTATTTTATGTTGAAAAGGATGTCTTGATTTATTGTTTATGGCTAATGTGTTGCTTGTCGGTTTTCGATAAATGACAATTTCTATTTTGTTGTTGGTGAAGTTTTTTGTTAGCGTTAGGTCCAAATAGTTTATACTGTTGTTGATTTCTGTTTCATCAGTAAAGATGACAACAACAACCTGATTCTAAATGAATTACACACCTAAATCCACACAATCCTCTATACAAAATTCTCACAACCAAGTCAGTGCTTCAACAAGGGTCAATAAGAACGGACCTAATGCATTCTGCTGATAATGGGACTAGTCCCGAAAGGCCTACATAGTTTAAAAGAACTTAAGTTGAGGAGACGGACCTACAAGGTAACTATATTATAGTTTTTAACCGTACATTATATTACTGACAATTACATTATACATTAACTTAAATATATATATATATATATATATATATATGTTATAATTAAATGTTTAACATTGAGCAATGCAAGCTTAATATGGTATGATAAGAAAAATAAATGCCTGGACGGAATTCGAACCCGGAACTCTGAGTCTGTTCCTCAGCGTGTTATCCGTTACACCACCAAGCGAATCCAATTCAAACACTTATTTTTCTTATATATGTATTATACTCTCCATTATTACTAGATGTCGCGAGAACTCGGTCTTCACTGCCATCTAGTAGCTGACTATAAGAAGTAAGCAAATTAAAGGGAATATTTTTTTTTCTCGCGACATCTAGTAATAATGGAGAATATAATACATATATAAGAAAAATAAGTGTTTGAATTTGATTCGCCTGGTGGTGTAAGGGGTAACGCCCTATATATATATATATATATATATATATATATATATATGGTATTTTATATATATATATATATATGGTATGATAAAAAAATAAATGCCTGGACGGGATTCGAACCCGGATCTCTGAGTCTGTACCTCAGTGTGATATCCATTACACCACCAGGCGAATCCAATTCAAACATTTATTTTTCTTATATATGTATTATATTCCCCATTATTACTAGATGTCGCAAGAACTCGGTCTTCACTGCCATCTAGTAGCTGACTATAACAAGTAAGCAAATTAAAGAGAATATTTTTACTTTATAGCAGTGACGCTTTATCGATGTTATAATTAAATGTTTAACATTAAGCAATGCAAGCTTAATATGGTATGATGTGATAAGAAAAATAAATGCCTGGACGGGATTCGAACCCGGAACTCTAAATCTGCACCTCAACGTGATATCCTTTACACCACCAGGCGAATCCAATTCAAAAACTTATCTTTCTTATATATGTATTATATATTCTCTATTATTACTAGATGTCGCGAGAACTCGGTCTTCACTGCCATCTAGTAGCTGACTATAAGAAGTAAGCAAATTAAAGAGAATACTTTTTTCTCGCGACATCTAGTAATAATGGAGAATATAATACATGTATAAGAAAAATAAGTGTTTGAATTGAATTCGCCTGGTGGTGTAACGGATATCACGCTGATGTACAGACTCAGAGTTCCGGGTTCGAATCCCGTCCAGGCATTTATTTTTCTTATCATACTATAATATATATATATATATATATATATATATATATATATGTATATCCGGTGTGGAAAACAACGGGAAGCTACCACACCTACACAATTCCCTAGTAAAGCTGCAAGCATAGCATGAAAATGCTATGATTGCAGTGAAGGACCTGCCTTCGGGCAGAATTACTATGGGTATATATATATATATATATATATGGTATGATATGATAAAAAAATAAATGCCTGGACGGGATTCGAATCCGGAACTCTGAATCTGTACCTCATATATATGAGGCTCCATAGAAACCGGTTAAGCACAAAAATTAGTATATATTTCGCATAACTTTACTTCAGGAAGCAGAGGATTAAGAGAAATACAAGTAAGAAGTTTGAATTGTGGATTAATATAAACGTATGAGTGAACAAGTGGTAAAGGCTGGCGGAGGTGGAAACAATCTGGCGAGGTCACCATAATAGCATGCGACACGCTGTGATTTTCAGTTTCACGACACAACTTGCAAAGAATTGGATCAATATTGAGTTGTATAGCATGTCGAGACCAACTCATCGGACTGTATCCAGAGCTGAGTTCATCCATTTGGAACGTGATAACAACAACAAAAACTGTTACCTACAGCAATGTTTGTTGCTTGTGTATAAACAGTTTCATATTCCTCGTGCTTCTCTTTCCTCATTAGCTACTCTGTGTTCTTTCAACCACATCACCATCTTATAATCATAATAATAATAATAATAATAATAAATAGTACTAATATTAATAATAATGATGATGATGATAATGATGATGATGATGATGATAATAATGATGATGATGATAATAATGATGATGATGATGATGATAATAATGATGATGATGATGATGATGATGTTAATGATGATAATGATGATAATGATGATAATGATGATATAATAATAATGATAATAATGATAATATAAATAATAATAATAATAATAATAATAAATTAAATAAAAATAAAACGTAGTTTTATTTGATTTTCATATTTATTATATAATTCAGTGACAGCTGTTTCGGTACACTGTACCTTCTTCAGACATGTTAAATTATGAATTGTGTACCAATTGATCTAAGCAACAATACAACAATATTTATTTAAATTTTTAAATTTAACAAAGGGGATTCATTCAAATCAAGTTGAGAATTTAACAGTTTTTTACTACTTTTAAATGTATTAATTTCTACAGCCTCCAAAAGATCTAACTTCTTACCCTTATCACAAATATGTAAAATTTCAAAATTTGGATCGAAACAATGATTAAATTGGAATAGGTGGCTAGCATATTTTGAATTTTCTAAATTTCTGTTATATGCTCTCATGTGTTCCTTTATCCGAGAGATAAAATGTCTACCAGTTTGTCCTATATAGACATTGTCACATGTGCCACACTTCAATTTATATACACCTGATAATTTTTCTTTTTTTGTTTTGGTTTTATAGTTTTTTATTATATTGTAGAGATTTATTAGTTTTAAATGCCACATTAATGTTCAACTTTTTAAAGTGTTTAGATATTTTATTTGAAAGTGGGCCTATGTATGACATTACGACATATTTCTTTATGTTTTCTTTGGGTGAAGGAAAAACTTTGTTAATTGCTTTTTTGTAATGAACCTTCTTAATTAAACATTCTGTAATTTCAGGGTCGTAGCCATTATTAACAGCCAATTGTTTAATAATATTCAATTCATTATTATATTCCAAGGGTGAAAGAGGGATATTTAAAAGTCTATTAATGTAACTATTAAAGGCTGCCATCTTATGAGTATATGGGTGAAGAGAAGAACTATGGATGTCAACTTGATTTGAATGAATCCCCTTTGTTAAATTTAAAAATTTAAATAAATATTGTTGTATTGTTGCTTAGATCAGTTGGAACACAATTCATAATTTGTTAACGTGTCTGAAGAAGGTATAGTGTACCGAAACAGCTGTCACTGAATTATATAATAAATATGAAAATCAAATAAAACTACGTTTTATTTTTATTTAATTAATAAATATGGATTTTCATCAAGTAAACACCAACTCAATTGATTAAATAATAATAATAATAATAATAACGATGACGATGATGATGATAATGATAATAAACTATTTTAGATAAAAATGAGAATTGAATTTCAGAAATTGAAAGAAGAATAAATGATGGAAGAAGAACCATTGGTATGTTGAATTCAGTGTTTTGTAATACAAGTATAATATACAGAACGAAGAAAAAATATATTTAAAATTCTGTTACTAAGCATTTTATTATATGGGTCCGAAACCTGGACAGTAAAGAGAAAACTAGCCAACAAGCTCTTAGAAGAAAAAATTGATTTTTGATGACGATCGACGAGAATTTCAAGAAGGAATAAAGTCAGAAAGAGCACAATAAGGGGAATTATGCAAGGTAAAAAAAAAAAATTAGAAAAAATAGAAGAAAAACGTTTGAAATGGTATGGACACCTTATAAGAATGGAAGAATATAGAATGCCAAAGAAGATCCTTGATTGGAAAGCTAATGGAAGAAGTGGAAGGGGCAGACCTATAAAACGTTCGGTAGATTGAGTAAGGAGATGTATGGAACCTAGAGATTTGAGGGAAGAAGGTGCTTTAGACAGGAATCTCTGACGACAAATCACTTTGGATAGAAGGAGAAACACTGTGTTGTGGAATATTCCTAATAAAATAATAATATTGGTAATAATAATAGTATTATTATTATTATTAATGATAATAATAATAATAATAATAATGCAGGTGCTACAGTCCATTGTAGGTCTTGACCGCCCCAAATATGCGCCTCGATCCATTTCTACCCTCTGTCTTCCTTCTCCATATCTGGCTTATTCGTTACAAGTTTTTCAGGCCGGCCTGCTTAGTTTGGGAATTCTCAACGGTGTAAAATTTTACGGGGTGAGGTTGTCAGCCTCACGCCCATTATTATCATTATTATTATTATTATTATTATTATTATTATTACTAATATTATTATTATTGTTTCCGTTGTTTTAGTTATTACTATTATTATTATTATTATTATTACTATTATTATTATTATTATTTCATTGGTTTTACTGTTGTTACTGCTATAATATGTATATGATTATAATTAATCTAGTATTATTATTGCTATTATTACCATTCTTGTTAAAGTTATCATTGATGTTATTATTATTATTATTATTATTATTTTTTTATTATTACTATTATTATTACTCTTCCGAAGGTATCTCTTCTTTGTCATAGTGGTGAGGCTTCTGTGGTTAAATGATCTCAATAGCTGTTTCCGCGGTAGCTTAGCTACTGGTAGGGCCTCCCAAGACGGACAGGTTAAGGGTGATAACCCAGACAAAAATAGATACCCTGGTCCTCCAGGTTGGGGTTGGACGTGAGGCTGACAACCCCACCCCGTAAAATCTTACACCGTTGGGAATCCCCAAACTAAGCGGCTGGACTGAAAAACTTAAGACGAATAAACTAGGGATGTAGAAGGAATGCAGATGATAGAAATGGATGGAGGCGCATAGTTGGGACGGTGAAGGCCTACAATTGGCTTATAGCAATAACATGATTAATATTATTATTATTATTATTATTATTATTATTATTATTATTATTATTACTACTACAGTTATTATTATATTAGGAATATTCCACAGTACAGTGTTTCTCCTTCTACCCAAAGTGATTTGTCGCCAGAGATTCCCGTCTAAAGTATAATCTTATTTAAACCACCAAAACAATATCCTAGTTGCGCGAGACCAAATAATTTAATACACAAAGCCTTGTAGAAATGGCTACTTTCTTCTTAGTTACTTCACTTAGAGGATTTTGTAAAGCTATATCTCAGCGGGTGACGTCACAGTTGCCATAGCGACCAGCGAGCTAAGCTCCCCCGGAGGTTGAGCAGAGCGGAAAGCAAGAATCCTTCTCTTAAGCGCTGGCTGTAGGTCAGAATGACAGCACGTGGTTCTGGCGCTTTGTGTCACAATAATGAGTTCTGTCTCGTAAAATAATACAGAAATATGTTTCTACTAAAACCAACATTCGTGATAAAAAAAATAAAGTGTAAACATAATTCTAGTAATAATAAAGTAAGTGGCATTTCACCTACTTACCCTGAATCTAACCGCTGCATCACAGATGAAGTAAATTTTGTTGTGGGTTATTTTGTTTATTCCCTTCATATTGTAACAGACCATATATAATGAGAAACACGAAAGATGCTAGGAAGAGAGAATAATGCACATATCTGTTGTGAAAAAATGAATGTGAGATATTGCAGAGGAAGGAATTCCTAGGAGCGAGGGATGAAATAATGTAGCCTACACATAGCGGATGCACTAGCATTTCATATACGCTTCAGAACTTTGAACACAAATGTTCTGTATCGTAACTCCTTGCTCCACAGTAGTGCATAGAAATAACTATACTAATTCTGAGAGAGGTTCCAGTTGTATTGTAAGGAAAGCAGATGAATAACTGCATTTTCATTGGTTGATTAACAGTTTTACCTTCGAGCGTGTAAAAAAATGTAGTTCGCTCTCTAATACACGAAAGGAAAAATAAATAAATATGTTATCTAGCACATGTCTATATACGTTATATGGAATAATGTTAAAATATAAAAGTACAATTTTAATACATTAAATAAACATTATTTTATTATTCTTATGTATGAACATGCAGATTAAATTGACGTTATTTGAAAATTGCAGCTTCTGTAGAATTTCTAAAACATAAGAAACGAAAGAAAGCCTCTGAAAAGCGGAGAGAAACAAATTATATTGGTCAACATGATTTTTGTCTCATGAGTACAAATAGTTGTACTTAATGCAGTTTTTTTATCTTGTTTTCAAATATGTATTCGGAATTTCTCCATCACCACAGTTTTTTTATTTAAATTTCAATTAGTGATTTTTAAATAATTATTTTTAATAAACGTTTTTTCGTCCATTTCTCCATTGTAAAATAAAACGAAATGAGCTAACTCAAATGGATTTCAGCTAAGGAAATGAGATATCGAGGCAAATGGGATCCTAATATGCTGGCCGATTATTGTTGGACCATCAAGAGGGATGCTCCATAGGCGAAATATAGCACAAAAATCGTAATTTCTTACTTTCTAGGTGAGTCCGAATGTTCGAATACTTTTTTTGACATTTTGGGTTTCTCTCACGACCCTAAGTAGGAGCATTGAAATAAAGAAAATGTCCAAAAAATGTATTTTCAATAATGCATTCTTTAAATAGTCTCACACATTTTCTTCCGATTTGTCTTAAAAAATATCTGGTGCAAACTCTACTGATGCCTCATTTTGTTTATTGCGACATGTTATTGACAGATATTAATGACTATTTAACTCATGCCCCAAATGGGAGTCAATGACCAATCACGTTTCAATGATTTCTGTATTACAACCAATCAGAGACGTGTTTCACGAAATAATTATCAACGTTAGGATTATCATATATTAAGCAAAGCTCCTCCTTTTTAATATTCTGAACAGGTCTGACCGTTATTTTGCAGTGACTGAGCCTATAACAAATACGGCTACCAGATTGTATATAATAGTGCTTACATGTCAACATTTGTAGCAATTGATTATACCACCAAAAAAAGAAACCACTGTTTGCACTTTCTTAAATGTATACGACATCAAAAATGAATTAATATACAGATTGATGTGTTTCATTTTTTCTCCACTAGAGAGCATTCTTACAATATTGCGTTCCTTTGGCAATAAATAGTATGATCTGGTTGCAGTGATAAACAAAAGAAGCAGTAGAAGCGTAGGCTACCTATCGTTTCTCATTAGTTTTCAAACATCACCGTTTACTTTAAATATAAAAATATTTTTAAATAACTGTAGTTAACCCTCTTAGAGCCAGGCCTGACTGCGTGTGCTAAGGGTTTAAATGCCAAAGCCGTCACGGCCGGCTTTAAAGTTCCAGCATTTAAATTGCCAGAAACGATTTGATCGGCCGTCTAAATTTTGCATAGTTTAACTAATTTTTTGGCATCCTATAGTAAAGGAATGCAACTTCCATGTTAGGGGAATCTTTCGACCTTGCTTTAATATATTTATGAGGGTGTTTTGGCTTTCACTAGGGTAGTTTTACAAGTTAAAAACAAGCTCCTTCAGTTAGTTGCAGATGTTAAGTGTAGATTTTCAAGTCGCAATGGCAAGCGGTTCTAGTGACATTTTTAAAGCTGGTGTAGATGACGAAAATTTAATTTAGTATTTTGATCAATGTGAAGTTTATTCCGATGGATTATCTTCCGCGGGGGACAGTGATGATTTAGGCTCTGATAGTAGTGACGGAACTGTACCAGACACACCCCCGAATCACCACATATAAAAAAAGGCATTTACACGCTTCTAATGGAGCTTCCTCGGTTCAATTTGATATACAGGTAAATGAAGATAATGGTAATGTTACCTGTGATAACGACGATGGCGATGAAAACGATATTCAAAATTTCAGAGAAATATTTCCTACCGAACCTGACCCAAATCCTGAGCCTCCTTTTACAATCATGGAATTGCCTGGACCAAAACATACACCTCCTCCTGATTCCTCTCCAATATCTTATTTCAGATTGAAAGGTTATTTATTACTAATGCGAGATTTATTATTAAGGCTTCAAAATCCATTGTAATATTTGTTTCTCTATTAGACTAAATTTAGTGATAGGTTTACACTCTTTTCATTAGTGTTGGTGTTAATTTTAGTGTCAAGAAAACATTAGTGTTAATTAACAGTTACTAAAATAAAGATTGAGTTATTCAGCCAAAAGTCTTCTTTCCAGAAAGTTTAGGTGAGTACCATAAGAATAATTATTACATTTAATTAACTCATAGATATTTTTCCTTCTCTCTCTCCCCCTCTCATTTTTTTTTTTTTTGCTAATCGTATTCGATGTAGATTCGATGTTTTATGTGATTTCATAATAGAATGAATGCACTTCGTTATAGTATTTTTACCGTTGTAATATCAATTTTAAAACAACGTTTTTAAGATAAAAGTATTAAAAAATATTTCACCGTGCACAAATATCATGTTTAGTTAAATGTATTAATAGTACTTCACAATATTTTCATTAATCGATTGTGTTATGTATGGGCACTCTATTCCATAAGTTTTAAATTATAATTCGTTATACTTGTTTATTTATTTGCAAATATTCAGAGCCGTGTATTTTCAGCCAAAAAGGCGTGGCAATTCACAGTATGCTAGTCTAGCGGATCGCTGGCAGCCCACAGCTGACCGTAACTAGCCGACAGGTTCGGCACTCGGCACTAAGAGGGTTAAATAATGATTTGTGAGTAAACAGCTTTATTTTATTCGTTAAATAGTCCTAACAAATGCCACTCTTGATTTCCAAATTCTCTAGATAAATTCACTCCTCACTTCGTGAGTCGTGAATTTATCGATAATTTGGAAATCACTCGTGGCATTACTTATGATAACTAGCACATAAATTGCAACGTATTATTAATATTTTTATCAGATATATTTTCAATATTCATGAATATGCCCATATTTGAGACTTGAAAGCAAATGTAAGTAGTGTATTAAGATATGGTAGTGAAGCATGGACAATATGAAGAAGAGATGAAAGCCGAATAACAACAAATGAGATGCGATTTATGCGCCGTATAGCAGGTATACGAAATGGGACCATAAAAGAAATGAGGTAATTATGGAAGAATTGGATGTAGAACACATTCTTCACCATATACAAAACTACCCAAACAACTGGAAAGCCAATCTTCAACGAATGCCGTCTCATAGAATTCCAAAAGCCATGCTTCGTTACTGCCCCCAAGGTAAAAGATCGCTGGGACGTCCAAAAAAAAAGCGCAGGTTGGAAAATTCCTCTTTGAGACAGTAACAGACCACACGGCCTAATACTTGCATGGATGATAATGGCCACATTTCTTCATGCTTCCGCGAACTATGCTGGCTCCATTTCCGTGAAATGCATTTTCTTATTCTGCTGTTAAAAATAATTGTACATACCTTCAAAGCAAGCTAATTGTCCTCTCGCTTCCATCTCTTTCCTCCAATCACAATTTGGGTACACAATCACACTAGAACCTTCTAATTTACGTCCCTCAACACAGAACCTCCCGTTTTTCTAATTCCTATACTGGATCTAAATTCTGCAACTCCTTACCACAGAAATAAGAGACTGCAGGACATTAGCTTCTTTAAACTAAATATAAATCTCTTTCTTCTCTATTTGGTCGTTCCACGGTTTAATTATTAGTTATGTCTGATTTTTTGCTAATCTAATAATATCTGCTTGATTAATATTAAATCTAGTTTAAATTATATAAATATTTACTTATGGGTCTAATTGTATATGTTACTGTGCTATGTGACTTTTTTCTGCCAGCTTAAAAAATGTATTATTATTATTATTATTATTATTATTATTATTATTATTATTATTATTATTATTATTATTATTATTATTATTAGGGAGGAAAGGAGATTACGAGTGTTTGAGAATAAAGTTCTTAGGAACATTTTTGGACCAAAGAGAGATGAACAGACAGGTGAATGGAGAAGACTACATAACAATGAACTACATGATCTTTATAGGAAGCCAGATATAATAAGAACAGTTAAGTCTCGTAGACTGCGATGGGCAGGACATGTTGCGCGTATGGGGAATGAAAGACGTGCATGGAAACTTCTCTTAGGAAAGCCAGAAGGAAAACGCCCAGTTGGTAGACCAAGAATGAGGTGGGAGAACAACATTAACTATGATTTGAGGGAAGTAGATTATACAGGGAATGATTGGAAAGCATTAGCTCAGGATAGGGATGTATGGAGAGCTTATGTCCGCGCGGCCATGAACCTACGGGTTCGATAGTGCCAGTGAGTAAGTATTATTATTATTATTATTATTATTATTATTATTATTATTATTATTATTATTATTATTATTATTATTATTATTATTATTATTATCGGCCGCGGTCGACTAGTGGTTATGCTACTTGCCTCTGATCCCGAGGGTCGCGGGTTTAAACCCGGCCGGGGTCGATGGATTTTTTAGGATGAAAAAATCCAAGGAGCAAGTCCTCCGGGAGGGACTTTAAGCCGTGGGTCCCGAGTCTGAAGATTTTCAGGCTCGTAAAAGATCCTTAAGCCTGAATTAATGGCCTCTAAGCAAAATTTACCGAATTTTCCAGTCCTACTACTACCTTGGTTTTCTAGATGTCAGTATGAGGCAGAACGCTGACCACGGACCACTCCAATGACATCTATACGAAAACATGTGTAACTAAATTAGTATGGTTCAAATTCTCCCTGTAGGGGAGAGCGGCTAAATCTCTGTTAGGGGAAAACGTGAGCTTACAAGAAAAATATTATTATTATTATTATTGTTATTATTATTATTATTATTATTATTATTATTATTATTATTATTATTATTATTACAATTTGAGACTGAAAAATAGATTTTCGTTAAAATTTACACATAAAATTCCAAATATAGAATACGTACAAGCAAATATAACGTAATCATTCATAAATTGTTTTTGTATTTTTTTTTGTAAATTTTAATAAAAATGTATATATCTAAGTTTCATATATTAATGACGTACGTGGATTGATCTCTGAATCGTCCATATATATCGACCATATATAAGTTTAGTTAAGGTTTCACTTTATAATTTATTACAGAATATGAGAGACATGTAGGCCTAACCTACTTCAATATATAAATGTATTCTATGGGTATACTATAGTTACTTTAAAATCTATTCACATTGAAACATTTAAAATATTTAAAAGCTCATAGGGCCCACATATTTCAGAGCTAGTAATTTCTTAATTCTTCTTCTTTTCTTCTTCTATTAACTACACTATCGCGGTGTTATGGGACTGACTAAAAATACTTTTAAATTCCATTGCATCTTCAGCTAATCTACCATGTTTTCTTATTGCCTTTCCTCTGTTCGCTGCTGCCTCACTCATGTAATCGTTGGTCTTTGAATTAGTATCTTTTCCCAATCGTTCCGCACTCATTGGCACTATCGAACCTGTAGGTTAATGGCCGTGTGTTTATATCCCTATCCTGAACTATTATTTACAATCATCTCCTGTATAATTTACTTCACCGAAGTCATGGTTAATGTTATTCTCCAATTCGTTCTTGGCCTACCTATTGGGTGACTGCACTCTGGTTTTCCTATAGACAGTACAATGTCCCTCTTTCACTCTATATTCATGTCATAAGTCCTGCCTATCGCAATCTATGAGACTACACTGTTATTACTACATTTACTTTTCTATAAATATATTCTAGCTCTGTGCTATGTTGTCTTCTCCATTCACTTGTCTGTTCATCTCTCTTTGATGCAAAAAATTCCTAACAACTTCAATCTCGAATAATAGCCCTATTATCGGCAATCTTTTCTCCTCTCTTAGATTATTTATCATCTCGTTTCCAGTATCTAACCTCCAACCATAACATAAACACACACTCACAACATAGTCTCTTACTTAATATACCGCAACATAGGACATCACATCACTCCATGTCATATACTATCTTCACTTCTCGCAACTGGAATTCCCTACCACAAGAAATAAGGGGCTGCCGGACATTGGCATCTTTTAAAAGAACTCTAAATTTATATTTGCTCTAAGCTCGACTTCATCATTACCCAGTGTAAGGTACATATATTAATTAGTGGTTCTCGTATAATTTATTATATTATATAGACTATTATTATTATCGTATAAAATGTTGTTTGTGCATGAAATTTATATTGCAACATTTAATGTATTTTTAACTCTTTATAGTTAGTATAGTGTATATCTAAATTTGGCAAATAAAGGTCTTATGGCCGTAACTCTGCCAGAATAAATAAAACGTTATTATTATTATTATTATTATTAACAATGTTATATGGCTGCCAAACTTGGAATCTTACTGCCAAACTGAAGTACACACTCCAAGTATGCCAAAGGAAAATGGAGAGGAAAATCTTAGGCATAATTCTGAAGGACAGAATCTCGAATACAACACTTCAAGCGATATCCTCAACAACTGATCCCGCACAAAAAGCCATCAGGAAAAAATGGAAGTGGGGAGGCCACGTCGCAAGAATACAGGACGACAGGTGGACAATAAAAACAACCATGTGGGACCCGTACACAAGCAAGAGACAGCGCGGAAGACCAAGACGACGATGTGCTGACATCTTCAAAGAACGAGCAGGGGCGCAATGGTCCAGAGTCGCCAGACGCAGGAAAAGCTGGAAAACGATGGAGAGCCAACTGTGTATTAACTTATCACAGAACAGACAATGTATACAAACAAAGTGCTACATCCAAGTCAACTTCTCACCACGGAGTAGCTCACCGGGTGACACTCTCAAATAGAGCTTAACCCCTGTACAGGGAGGCCTTTGCCCTAAAGGGACATATGAGGCTTTATTTATTTATTTATTATATTTATTTATTTATTATTATTATTATTATTATTATTATTGATAAGAGTCTATATTTTCGCATCCATATAACTAAAAGTATAACGGTTTTATATATTTTCAGCTTGTTTATCGAAAGAAGCTGTTTGACAGTAGGCCTGTGGTGCCTAAGAGCATACAATTCCAGAATTCAACCTATGTTTAATTCTCTTCTGCACATCATTCCTGTTTATAAATAATGCTTATAAGTAGATCTATTTTATTTTCAGTCACTTCTACTCTTCTTCAAAATTTCCCTCATTTGCCATTAACTGCCCATTTCCATTAAGTAATGTATTCCTTTGAAGTGATCATATATTTATCATCATCATCATCAACAACAACAACAATCACACGGATTAAGCCCATGTGGCTAAGTTCCGGTCTCATAGATTGTCATTCAAAAGTTGCATCCATCTCTTTTTCGGTCTACCAATGTTTCTGTCTCTCTCCTCTTGGTTTGTAATTAAGTATATTTTTTTTGGAATCCGATCATCTTTCATTCTTTGAACGTGTTCTTTCCAGTTTTTTCTAGATTCTTTTATTTTATCTAAAAGTTTAAAAATTTTTAGCCCATTTCTAATATCTTCACTTCTTCTTTTATCTAGAAGTTTGCAACCAGCCACACTTCTCAGAAATCTCATTTCAGCTGCTTCCATGATCTGATCTTCTCTTTTAGTTATAACCCAAAATTCGCTACCATACAATAGTAAGGGGACTGCCACTGCTTTATAAAATTTTAGTTTTGTTTCCTATCTTGTGTTTTTAAATATTCTTTTAATTGTGCCATATATATAATTAAATTTATTAAGTTTGTTAAACAAATCTACATTTTTAAAGTAGGAGATTTCATAACCAAGGTATTTGAAATGGTTCACCATTGTTCAATGGGTTTATATCCATCCATAGTAATTCTGCCCGAAGGCAGGTTCTTCACTGCAATCATAGCATTTTCATGCTGTGCTTGCAGCTTTACTAGGGAATTGTGTAGGTGTGGTAGCTTCCCGTTGCTTTCCACACCGGTGAAGGATGATGATGATGATAATGATAATGATAAAGATGATGGCCATATCATTTCGGGGACCGTTTGGGCCTTAAAGTTTTCCTGACATTGGTCTTACAGGTGAGGAAAAACCCCGATAAAAACCTCACCCAGAAAAACTGCCCCGACCGGGGATCGAACCCTGTCGGCTGCGTGACAAGGCAGCACGCTACCTCGAGATCACAGCGGTGGACATTGGGTTTATATTTAGTTTCTTTATTTACTTGAAGTCCCAATTTCTTCGCATATGTATCCTTAATTAAAGCAAACATTAAAAAAATTCATATAAATCTAATGTGAAAAATATTTACGATTACTACTTTTTTGCCTTCTTCACAACAAGATCTCTAAATATATATATATATATATATATATATATATATATATATATATATATATATATATATACAGGGTGGACCGCTCGAATGGACCTAATTTCAATTGCTTGTTACTGGCAAACGGTTGAAGATAGAAACTTAAAACAACGTTCATAGTACAGAAAAACTCACCAAGTTTCGAATCCTGTCGGTAGATGGCACAAAGATACGTTTCTCGTTCTTAGATTTAATTGTTTGTGAAAATGGCGACTCCGCAGATGAAAGCGCAAGCTGTTTTGTGGTATGCGGAGTTTAAATCAATCATTAGAGTTCAAAGGGAGTTCCGGCGTGTGTTTAACCGTGATGCTCCAACTGCTAGAAGCATAAAGAAGTGGCGTGATACATTATTAGCTACAGGATCTGTGTTGAAGAAGCATGGTGGTGGTCGCAGAGCATCCGATGAAATGGTAGCAAATGTTCAAGCCGCATTTGAGCGAAGCCCCCGGAAGTCATTAAGAAGAGCTTCGCGGGAACTTCAAATACCAAAATCGACATTACAACGGATTGTCCACAAACGCCTCAAACTGCACGCATATAAAGTGCAGTTAGTGCAACGTCTGGAGCCGAATGACATGCCGAAACGAGTGGAATTCGCCAATACGATGCTGGACCGTCTCGGCGCTGATCCTGACTTCATGACCAAGATTTTCTTCTCGGACGAAGCCACTTTCCATTTGTCAGGCAAGGTAAACCGGCATAATGTGCGGATCTGGGGATCCTCACGCTATTCAAGAGCATGTTCGTGATAGTGCCAAGATTGAATGTTTGGTGCAGTTTGGTCACATAATAATGTCCATTGACCGTTTTTTCTCTTTTGTTTCTTGTCTTCGCCGAGAACACTGTTCGTGGTCCCACATATCTTGACATGGCTGGAGCAGTTCTTCTTTCCACAAATTAAACAACTGCAGGCTAACATCGTTTTCCAGCGAAGATGGTGCTCATCCCCACTGGTCCAATGAAGTTCGTACGACTTTGGACAACCTTTTCCTTTCCCTGGCCGTTGGATTGGTAGGGGAGTACCAATCGCGTGGCCCCCCGAGATCTCCCGATTTAACACCACTGGATTTCTTTCTTGGGGCTATGTCAAAGATAAAGTTTACACCACCCCAGTCAAAGACCTTCGTGGACTTCGTGAGCGCATCATAGAGGCTATTGCGAACATTCCAGAAGACATAGCTTCCAACTTCTTACTTGGCAAGAAATTGTTCATCGCTTTGATATCGTCCACAGTGACCTGCTGGGGCTCAGATAGAGATGTGGTGATCTGGATATCAAAACTTGGTGATGTTTTTCTGTAATATTAACGTTGTTTTAAGTTTCTATCGTCACCCGGTTTGCCAGTAACAAGCAATTGAAATTAGGTCCATTCGAGCGGTCCCCAACCCGTATATATCTATATATAATATATTAGATATAAACTTACTTACTCAAGCACGGGCATTATCGAACCCGTAGGTTCATGGCCGCGCGGCACATACTCTCTCCATACATCCCTATCCTGAGCTAATGCTTTCCAATCATTGCCTGTAGTATACTCGACTTCCCTGAAGTCATAGTTAATGTTATCCTCCCACCTCATTCTTGGTCTACCACATGGGCGTTTTCCCTCTGGCTTTCCTACAAGAAGCTTTCATGCAAATCTTTCATTCCCCATATGCAATATGCCCTGCCCATTGCAGTCTACGAGACTTAATTGTTCTTATTATATCTGGCTTCCTATAAAGACCATGTAGTTCATTGTAATGTAGTCTTCTATCCATTCACCTGTCTGTTCATCTCTCTTTGGTCCAAAAGTTTTCCTAAGTACTTTATTCTCAAATACTTTAATCTCCTTTCTTCTCTTAAAGTAAGAGTCCATGTTTCGCACCCATATAATATAACTGGTAGAATAATAGTTTTATATATTAACGTTTTTTGAAAGGAGTTGGGACATAAAATGTCTCTGTAATGCATAATAGCACGCATTTCCAGAATTGAGCCTATGTTTAATTTCTTTGTGCATCTTATTCCTCTATGTGATTATTGTTCCTAGGTATTTGAATTCAGCCACTTCCTCAAAATTTCCCTCATTTGTCATTAGCTGTCCATTTACACACACACACACACACACACACACACACACACACACATATATATATAAACTTAAGACAGACTTGATCATGAAGTCTGAAGATAAAGAGAAACAAGTTTGGTTCTTGTAAATGGGATAAGTGATTCCTTTACGAGGCTGTTAATAGAAAAACAAAGGCCAGCGAGAGAGAAGCGTAACATGAAATAGTAATGTTATTTGATGTACTATACTTGCTTCCAAGTTGGCCAACTTGAGTACTAACCTTTAGGCTGTGACGTCGCTAAGGAATTTATTAGTGCTATACCGCAAAGTTCGACTTGAGAAGCTCCTGCTTCCGGGGGTTTGAGAGGCGAGGAGGTAACAGCGACAGCAACCTTATTCGCAGGCCATTATGCAGATGACCTCTAGCTCAACAATTTCTGCAGTATAACCTGATCACCAAGTCCCTCATCTCATCTCCCGTCCACATCATTTCAATATCGTTCAAATTCCCTCAAGCACAATATATTTACTCTATGTATAATTCCAGATCAAGTATTTATGTGAAACTACTGAATAATAATAATAATAATAATAATAATAATATTAACAACAATGAAGGACATGGTCTTTAATAGGAAGCCAGATATAATAAAAACAGTTAAATCTCGTAGACTGCGATGGGCAGGACATGTTGCACGTATGGGGAATGAAAGACTTGGATGGAAGCTTCTTGTAGGAAAGGCAGAGGGAAAACGTCCAGTTGGTAGACCAAGAATGAGGTGGGAGAATAATGTTAACAATGATTTGAGGGAAGTAGATTATACAGGGAATGATTGGAAAGCATTAGCTCAGGATAGGGATGTATGGAGAGCTTATGTCCGCGCGGCCATGAACCTACGGGTTCGATAGTGCCAGTGAGTAAGTATTAATAATAATAATAATAATAATTATTATTATTATTATTATTATGATAATGATAATAATAATGATAATATGATAATGATCCATCCATAGTAATTCTGCCCGAGGGTAGGTCTTTCACTGCAATCATAGCATGTTCATGCTATGTTTGCAGCTTTACTGGGGAATTGTAGGTGTGGTAGATTCCCGTTGCTTTCCACACCGGTGAAGGATGATGATGGTGATGACGGCCATATGATTTCGGGGACCGTTGGACCTTAAAGTTTTCCTGACAGTTGTCTTACAGGTGAGCAAAAACCCTGATAAAAACCTCACCCAGAAAAACTGCCCCGATGGGGATCGAACCCGGGCCCGCTGCGTGACAAGGCAGCACGCTACTTCGAGACCACAGCGCTGGACAACAACAACAACAACAACAATAATAACAATAATAACAATAATAATAATAATAATAATAATAATAATAATAATAATAATAATAATAATAATGTACAGAATTTTAATGTTTACACATCTTTGTGTGCCTAAAGTTTTATTTTTCTTCTCCACACGTTTCTATCCATCTACTCCATGTCCTCCAGTCCTCTTGTTCTCATTCCAGTTCTTATTTCTTACATCCACGAGTTTCGAGGTCTTCCTTTAATTCTTATTCCAGGTGGACACCATTCCAATGTTTTCCTGGGAAACCTTTCTTCTTGCATTCGTCGTACGTGCCCATACTAATTTAATTGCTTATATCTTATATTTTCAACCACTGTGGTCTCGAGGTAGCGTGCTGCCTTGTCACGCAGCGGGCCCGGGTTCGATTCTCGGTCGGGACAGGCTCCTGGGTGAGGTTTTTTTCCCGGAGTATTTCCTCACCTATACGACAAATGCCAGGAAGCGTAGGGCCCATTAGTCCCCGAAAATCATCCGGCCATTATCATCATCATCATCATTTCACCGGTGTGGAAAGCAACGGGAAGCTACTACACATATAATTCCCTAGTATAGCTGCGAAGCATAGCATGAAAATGCTATGATTGCAGTGAATGACCTGCCTTCGGGTAGAATTGCTATGGATGGATATCTTATGTAATCTACTATTGAATAACTAATATTCATTTTTTTCTGGCATGACAGTATTTCTTATTTTTTCTAATTTTGAACATCTTGCTGCTCTCCCAAAGAAATCCATTTCCATCGACATAAGTTTTTGTTCTACGTTTTTCTTGAATTTCCAAACTTCAGCTCAATAATAGTAATTGAATAATAATAGTAATAATAATAATAATAATAATAATAATATAATATTTAATATCAATAACATTCATGATAAAATTCCGTTTTGGTATCTGTCGCTATATTTTTTTCTAAACAATGCCATCAGGTTGTAATTACGACATTCCTGGTATTCTCTCTTGATACGGCGTACTTATAAACTCTGAGGTTTGGACGCCTGGAAGACAGTTTACGGCTGACCCAATGATAAAAAAAGGGTGATGAGGTGGTAATGATGGAGAGACCTTAATATAAACTTAATCTAAAATGGAAAATATGATATTCATGGCTAGATGTTTTCGGCGGCCGTTTGGGCCTTGAATCTTCCTGACTATTTGTCTTATAGTTTAGAAAAAAAAACCGAAGACATCTCACACAGGTAACTTGCCCCGACCAAGAATCCAACTCAAGCCCGCTGCCTGAAATGTCATTTATACTTAGTTACAGTAAAAAATTATAAACCTTAAAGGTTTCTTTTGGTCAGCTTGTCAAAACCGTTTAAAACTATGTACATTGGGGTAATATGCAAAACCAGAGAATAGCTTTATATTGTTGTGATGAATTGGTTTTCTCTTATTTAAAAGACGCCAAAAACTATGTCGGCGGTAGCAATGTTGCCGAAAGCTTTACTCACGCCGAATGGTCAAGGGCGATAAACCAGTCGATAAAAGTACCTTGGTCGACGATTTTTCAGTATAAAAATACAACAGTCAAGAAACGCGGACATTGGTTCCATTGGGGTAATATCTTCGAACACAGGGGAAGCGCCTAGTAGGTTGGCAAAATGTGGAGTGGGAGAAAAATATTAATCATGATTTGAGGGAATTCAAGTATGCAGGGGATAATTGGAAAACATTAACTCAAGATTAGGATGTATGAATAGCTTATGGCCGCACAGCCATTAAGGGAGGTGATGGGTGAAATTTTCGACATTTTCGGTCAAATTTAGCATTTTTATTTTTTGTATTTAAAAATACCATGTACCTTAAAGTATAAGTTGGTGAATTTTCACTGTCCTATGGCGCTTGTAAGTCTCCCTAATGACTGTAGGAGGGCATTTATGCTACATTTTCAATTTAACTGCATGCACACTTTCAAATTGGCTTTTCCACACTTTTATTTTCATTGCATTTCTATTCATTCCAATCAGAATAGCATTGACGAATTTAATGAGAGAAGCACGACATTTTCACTGCATGTCCCACAGACTATGGCTAATAATTCTGTGCATGGATTTTGAAACAACGATGATAGTTTTTTAAATAAAAAATAAAATATATGTAGTAATCTAAAAAAAATCATATGCAGAGGATGTATATATTTTTCTTCCTATATTATAATGATATAAAAACGTTAATACATAGTGTTGTTCCAAATACGTCAGTGGTCGTGTAGAAAAAAATTCAAACATTTTACTAAAAAATTATGGGACAAATTAAAAATTTTAATATGCATATTTTTAAATGGATTTTCTTCAATGCCTCAAAACGGTTTAAGCGTAGAAGGATGCAAATTCAGTATAATATTGCCCATTATGGCATGAATGCGTGTACAAAATATCAAGTATGTATCTTAAATAATCTAGAAAATAGAAATTTCACCCATCATCCCCTTAACCTACATGTTCGATAGGCAAAGAGTTAGTACAGTAGAAGAAATTAAAATTCAGTGTTTAACACACAGAATATCTGGCATCGACATCTGTGTTGTTATCAACCGACGATGACCAAGCTCCCGGCACTGAGACTGACTTCAGTCCCCTTCGTTACCCGCATGGGTGTCATTCAGCCAGTCTAACAGCGATATTGTGTCTGCATGGTAGTGGTTTGAAGTGCTTCGTATGAAGTGCTATGTCTGTATTAATGCCGTGCTATAGTTTACTTAATGTTACCACATATTTGCCATTATAACAAATAATTTTTATGTTCGATTCGTATGAGATTAATTCTTGTATTTCCGACATCTCATGTGATTAGATACGTGATTATTTTTCTTTTTTTAATTTTACTCAATTTTTTATGATAATTATCATCGTACTTTGTATATGTGCCTGAATTGACTGCTAGTGTATCATCATTTCCAATGGCCCGCCGTCGTGGTGCAGGAATTTACTTTCGATTTGCCAGGAATGGGCTATCGCTGGTCTCCTTGCAACGGTCGACTCGACAATGAAAGGAAATGTGTATGTGTGTACATATATATAATCTCGTTTTTCGTTACGTCTTGCCACTCTAAGTACTGGGTGATCTGGGACACATAACATATCATAAAACGGAGAGGTTAAATTAATAATAACGAAGAAAGAAGATATTAATATACTTTTACTCAAGTTGAAAAGAAGTCCCCCGTTATAATGGCGGTCTAGTGCGGAATCTGGATGTTGAGTTTGCATGCAGGTGGATTCCTAAAATACCACTGACTAGTGATGACGTGGCGATTGTTGTACCCTTGTATTACAAATAACGAATTCAATTAGTTAGTACAGATTCCTGCCATCGCGCAAGGTTTATTGTGTTAATTTAATTATTGTACATACATAACGTGACACAAGTTTTAATGTTATGTTAAATGCTATTAGTTTATATGTTATATTTGATTTCAATTGCGTTCACTGCACGTTGCGAAACTATTTTTCCTGAAGTGTACGAAAAAGACCTAGACTCTAGTGGAATTCGGCTCAGCCGCATTCCTACTTGGGGCTTCTTTCTCTGGGAGTACTCCAAATGAATTTTTTTTGCGCGATAGTGCGTTTTATAGCAATGACGACCATGATTGAAATGTCAACTTGCTAAATTTCGGGGTTGCCAAACTAAATACCTCTATTGTAATAAAATAACTATACTGTAATATTACATAGTACAAACCGCGTGTGGGAAGTAAAACCACTGCCTTCTATGCATACTACATACTATATATATACAAAAATATCCAAAAGGTAGTGATAATATACATTATACGAAACAAATCACTGCATTTTAAATAAACTGAACTTTATTATAAATAATATAAAACAATAAATACGTACTTGCCGCCATTTTATCACTAATTGGCGTCACGACCTCCTATAGTTTCAACTAATAGCTATACATTGCCCAAACTGTTAACGTTAGTCAGTTGTTTATAATGAACGCAAATATTTCCAACAAACATGTTATTATTTTACTTATTACTTACTTACTTACTGGCTCTATCGAACCCGTAGGTTCATGGCCGAGCGGACATAAGCTCTCCATGCATCCCTATCCTGAGCTAGTGCTTTTCAATCATTCCCTGCATAATGTACTTCCCTCAAATCATAGTTAATGTTATTCTCCCACCTCATTCTAGATCTACCAACTGGGCGTTATCCCTCTGGCTTTCCTACAAGAAGCTTCCATGCAAGTCTTTCATTCCCTATATGCGCAACATGTCCTACCTCGCAGTCTACGAGACTTAACTCTTCTTATTATATCTGGCTTCCTATAAAGACCATGTAGTTCATTGTTAAGTAGTCTTCTCCATTCGCCTGTTTGTTCGTCTCTCTCTGGTCCAAAAATTTTCCTAAGTACTTTATTCTCAAATACTCGTTATCTCCTTTCCTCCCTTAAAGTAAGAGTCCATGTTTCGCACCCATATAGTATAACTGGTAGAATAATTGTTTTATATATATTCAGTAGTTCACCGCTGTGGTCTCGAGGTAGCGTGCTGACTTGTCACGTAGCGGGCCCGGGTTCGATCCCCGGTCGGGGCAGTTTTTCTGTGTGAGGTTTTTATCGGGGTTTTTCCTCACCTGTAAGACAAATGTCAGGAAAACTTTAAGGCCCAAACGGTCCCCGAAATCATATGGCCATCATCATCATCCTTATCATTATCATCATCATCCTTCACCGGTGTGGAAAGCAACGGGAAGCTACCACACCTACAATTCCCTAGTAAAGCTGCAAGCATAACATGGAAATGCTATGATTGCAGTGAAGGGCCTGCCTTCGGACAGAATTACTATGGATGGATGGATATATTCAGTTTATTATTTTACTATCATTTATTATTTTGAAAACACAATTACGCAAAAAATAATGTACAACGCACGTTTGTGAAGTGTTTTACAGAATCTCGGAAATTCTGTAAAAACCTCTTCCCAACCTCGCATCGTAATATACTATTTATGATGTATGTGTTGAAATTTTGAGATTCAAAATATACAGTATTTCTCTGGCTATTTTTCCCTGTCGCGAAATACCGGTTTTCAAAATGTCTAGCGTAGACTGTGTATGTGGATTGTTTTGTTACTGGACACACAAGTGTTGGTTGGAGTCGCTCTTCAACTACTTGTATGTCCAACTCCAAGTGGAATTAAATTGCATTACCCTTCAAAGGACGTAGCAGATAACCCGCTACACATGCTATTTTTAGGGTTGTCCAATCGGTAAATTATTAAAATATATTATTTTGTTTGATGTATCTGATTTTTATTCGCAGATTTTGTAATTTTTTTGATACCTTCCTATAACCATTTCAATACATATCGATTCCCATTTATTCTTCCACTGCCCTTCCTCCAAAGCCTCTTTATTCCATTGTTCTGACAATAATTTTGACCACATTAGTTTTGGTATTTCTTCATATCTTCTTCCTATTTGATTTCATTCTTAAACCTTCTTTACTAATATGTTTTCCTTCATCCTTTTCATATGTCCAAACCCTCTTAATTGTGTTTTAATAGTCTGTACGAGATATCCTTGCATTTTCATCTTTGCTCCTATAACTTTATTTTTAATATTCACTCTCGCATAAATGTTTGCTGCAATATTAATTCCGAGCTAATTTTCACTTGTGCTGTAAACAAACTTACATAAGGTATTATTCCGGCGATTCCGTCTATAGGAGGAACCGTGGTGCTAATTTTCACCGATGTATTACTGAATTGTGTACGATAAAAAAAATTCTTAGGCAAAATCGTATTTTACGGAAAATAAGACTGAATACAATAAGATGAGAGCCTACCAATAATTAAAAACTTTCTCCATTTCGTATTTATGTATGACAAAAATTATATTTGGCCACCTAATTAGATGTTTATGCTTTTTCCATGATGTAACTAAATAACCTTCATTTACCGGTGCAATTTAATTATGTTCCATGCTGACACTACTGTAATTTCTGCTATTATTTTCGCCATATGCTCAATAGTTAATGTGGGATATTTTTACTAAACTGTTTGAAAACATTTAAATAATTTATTGACTTAGGCTTTCACGGCCGGAGTTGCTATGATGATCTTGAAGAAGATTTCCGGGCTGTACACTATGGTCTTGAGGCTTGATGTTCCCCGATGTTTCGCCAGAGATTGCGTCTCAAGACAAAACCTTTGAGGATGCCAGACGCAGTCTCTGGCGAAACGTCGGGGAACTTCAAGCCTCACGACCACGGCCAACAGCCCGGGAACCTTCTTCAAGATCATCATTTAAATAATTTGTTTCTGTCCACTTTTCAAATGCTTTGCTTTTGAGTGTTTAAGAAATTCTACAGAAAATTAACATATTTGGAACAATTGCTAGATAATATAGATTGCAATTATTTTTATTTCCGTTATTTCGAATATTAGAGAACGAACAACATTTCCTTAGATGCTTAAAGGTAAAACCATTATTCGACCAACGAAAATGCAGTCATACATCTAGTTTGTATACATTACAACTGGAACATAGTTCGGAAAAGGTATTGTCGACAGGAGTCCATTTCTGTCAATAAAATTTGCCTATTGTTCTTTGTTTAAATTACCACATCTCTGAACCATATGTTACTGTGTTTTTGACAGTTGATTATAACTTTTTTGTGATTTTGTATCTCATAAAACACTGTTTATACCAGATATTGCTGAATTGTCCTTATTATGATTAATTCTTAAAATACAGTAAAACCTGTCTATGAAGGAACATGACGGTTCCTTAAATATATTTCCGTCTTGGCAGTTTTCCTTCATAATAAAGAGTTCCCAAATTACAAGCTTGAATTTTATCACGCAGTGTAAGGGTTTTACATGGACACTTTAAAGACATAACATATTGACTAAAATACAGACAAAATAGTGTATTTAACACAGCTCAGTTCGCACGGCAATACAAAACTTTATTACGCAAAAGCGAGAAGGTACTCAACTACAGGAAGACTGAAGAGTTTCCCAACTCCCAGGCAGGTAACGTAAGTGGGCAAGTAAAAGCGAGGGATTCCCCGCTACGACACATAAGCAAGGGAATCCCCGCAATACAATGGCAACACAAGAAGGTAAAACGATATAATGCAGTAGCGTCATATTAAGAATTTTCACGTGTGCTCATTGATACTGTAATTAGAACGTGCTTAAGAATAATTTTCCGTCTTATTGAGGTAAAAATGAACTATTGGTACTTTAAAAACCATTCCGTTTCCGCGTTATGAAGGCTTTCGGCTTATACAGGAAGATTGTACTTATAAAATCATACCGTTCTGGAGATTTTATTCCGCCTTTACAGGTTTCTTTCTTATAAAGGTTCCGGCTAAGACAGTTTTACAGTAGTTTCATATTTATGTTTCGAATTCTTAGTTTATTTTGACGTACAAATGTGTATTCTTCGAAACATATTTTAAGTTATTTTTTGATTTCCCAATAGGCTATTAAATATACTGGGTTATTACCGTAATTAATATGAACTTAAGGCCCTCTAAGTACTAGAGAAATGTCGTCGAATTTTGAAAACTATAAAATAATATTTTTGTCATAATCTTCAGCAAAATTAACAAGGATTTAGCCCTTCAAATACCCGTTTTCGAGACTCAAAAAATTGGTCAGATGTTCTTCTAACTTCGCTCCTGCTGCCTGGTACATGATTCAGCACACTTCTAGGATTCTCTCAAATGGCATTCGACATACGTAACTCCTCCATTGTTTCTCTGCATTGTGAAATATCTTATGTTACTGTTAACTTGTATACCTTCTCTTATTGTTTAACTAAGAATATGATGACGTCAGGTAACGATCTGAAGAATCTCATCTATTGTATTTCCAATCTACTTTCATCTTTATTTCTGACATTGCAGGTTTCTAATCCAATCATCAGTTAAGATTTATCTGTTATTTTATAGAGTATCGTCTGGATGTCCCTTGTCATACGATTTTCCAGAATATCTCCTGATTACACCATTAATTTTATTAAATTTTAAAATTTTATTACCAGGATCCTACTTGCCATTGTGTTATATATTTCCCAAATTACACTGGTCAACATGATTTTTGTCTCATGAGTACCAATAGTTGTACTTAATCCAGTTTTTTTATCGTGTTTTCAAATATGTATTCGGAATTTCTCCATCACCCACAGTTTTTTATTTCAATTTCAGTTAATGGACTTAAATAATTATTTTTCCAATAAACGTTTTTTCGTCCATTTATTATCTTGGCGCAGTGAGCGATGAGCACGGGGAACACTTTCATCAGGAGATTTCAGCTATGGAAAAGGGATATCAAGGGAAATGGAATCCTAATATGCTGGCCGATTATTGTTGGACTATCAAGAGGGATGCTCCACAGACGAAATATGGTAGAACATCGTCATTTTATACTTTCTAGGTGAGTCCGAATGTTCGAATATTGTGTAGTTACGAATGTAGAAAATATTAAAGTGTTTGAAATTATAAATGCCTGTCTCTCGAAAACCTTGCGTGATGGAGAAAACCCGATATCATACTTGAATTCAGGAGAAACCATACTATCACAATCACATATTTTTTCTTTCTGAGACAAAAAAAAGTTTCTTTTTTTGTTGCTCAGTGTTATTGAAGGTTCAATGATATGATCATCAGTCTATATTTTAACTCGCCGTAATTCCTTTCCTATATTAATATTATCGTATCATTATTGTTATTACCCTATAAAATGTTGTTTGTACATGACATTTACATTGTTACATTTATTGTATCTTTAAGTGTTTATAATTAGTATAGTGTATATCTATATTTGTCGAATATTTATTTGTATTTGTACTGGTTGAGTGGAAGAGAGGGCCTTATGGCCTTAACTCTGCCAGAATAAATAAAGTATTATTATTATTATTATTATTATTATTATTATTATTATTATTATTATTGCTGCCCATTGATTTAGTGTTGTTAACTGATATTGTCATGCCATATTTAGTACATATTTTAAAAAGATTGAGTTCCTCGCTGTAGTTTTTTTCTGAATAATTTAGAATCCCCTGGTTATCAGCATACAGCAGTGTTGAAATTTGAATTCTCTCACTGAGAGAATTTCCAATTAGCTGTGTTTCTTTACATTTTTTTATCTTTT
The DNA here is from genome assembly GCA_030220185.1 of Diploptera punctata. Taxonomy (NCBI): domain Eukaryota; kingdom Metazoa; phylum Arthropoda; class Insecta; order Blattodea; family Blaberidae; genus Diploptera; species Diploptera punctata. The sequence goes on along the minus strand of JASPKZ010007817.1, from coordinate 3,703,703 downwards.
GGTACTGTAATGATATGTACTGTATATATGTATGTATATATATATATATATATATATATATGATATGAAAAGAAAAATGAATGCTTGAGTCGGGATTTGAACTCGAGTCTCTAAAGTCTGTACCTTTAGCGCTCTAACCAACTGAGCTACCCAAGAATTCCAATACAAGCATACAATTTTATTATACATGTAGTATTCTCAATTCACACAAGAGGTAGCGGAAATTTATTCCAACTGCCATCTCGCGGCAAATTTGCTTAACTGTTATGTTAGCCGCGAGATGGCAGTTGGAACAAATTTCCGCTACCTCTTGTGTGAATTGAGAATACTACATGTATAAGAAAACTGTATGTTTGAATTGGAATTCTTGGGTAGCTCAGTTGGTTAGAGCGCTAAAGGTACAGACTTTAGAGACTCGAGTTCAAATCCCGACTCAAGCATTCATTTTTCTTTTCATATCATATTTGCCTTCATTGCCAAATGTCAAAAATATATTTATAATATCTATATATACAAGCGTTACTGCTATAAAGTAAATATTCTCTAAAAATTTGCTTAACTGTTATGTTAGCCACCAGATGTCAGTTGGAACAAATTTCCGCTACCTCTTGTGTGAATTGAGAATACTACATGTATAAGAAAATTGTATGTTTGAATTGGAATTCTTGGGTAGCTCAGTTGATTAGAGCGCTAAAGGTACAGATTTTAGAGACTCGAGTTCAAATCCCGACTCAAGCATTCATTTTTCTTTTCATATCATATTTGCCTTCATTGCCAAATGTCAAAAATATATTCTGGCGGTAAGTAAAAAGCTTTCTAACCTTGTCGTGTCATGGAGTTTAGTGTCTTCTTGCGAGATATCAATACAGATATAATAATTTCTGTCGTAAAAGTATGATATTTGCTCTCCTTTTAATAGAGTATTTAGATACTTTTTTCAACGAATTCAGAATGATTGAAGCTATTCTCAAGAAAATATTTTAAAAATTACAAACCTTCACCGATCCTGTCTAGTATAAAGTCCTATCATTCCATGTTCTTAGAAACATGCCCCTATGTTTGAGCCTTTGGCATGGTTTACTGAAGTAGTCCCCGCCTGGAGAACTGAATGGGGAACTATTTGACCTCCGGAAAATTTCACCCCAGTTGAACCCATGTCCGTATATCTTGACGGTTGTATTTTTACAGTGAAAGATCGTCACTCTTTCGACCAAGGTACTTTTTTCGTCTGGCCTATCACCTTCGACCAGTCCGGCATGGGTAACACTATCGGCAGCAATACTACCGCCGGCCGCATAGCTCTCGGGATCATTTAAGCACGGAAGCCACTCCACCACGATAAGGTAAAGATATCATGGAGGGGATTCTATCTAGTAGATACCGAAAATGACCATAACAGTATATAAGTTATATGTGGCTTATATGTGTTCTAAACGTTTCCATTTGATTTTTATGTAGGTGTTTCATTCTCCTCTTTCATTCACTGTGCCACAAGTCCTGCCCAACGCAGTTTGAGACTTATCTGCTCTTTTTGCAACGTTTTCCCATAAAGATAATGAATTCGTTGTTGTCAAGTCTTGTCAGTTTACCTAACTTTTCATCTCAATTTTGCCCAAGCATTTTTTTTTCCTTCCATAAAGTAATTTTCCATGATCCTCATCTCTATAACTGGGAGGTAAAAAGTTGTATATATACTTATTTACTCACTGGCACTATCGAACCCGTAGGTTCATGGCCGCGCGGACATAAGCTCTCCATACATCCCTATCCTGAGCTAATGCTTTCCAATCATTCCCTGTAGAATTTACTTCCCTCAAATCATAGTTAATGTTATTCTCCCACCTCATTCTTGGTCTACCAACTGGGCGTTTTCCCTCTGGCTTTCCTACAAGAAGCTTCCATGCAAGTCTTTCATTCCCCCTACGTGCAACATGTCCTGCCCATCGCAGTCTACGAGACTTAACTGTTCTTATTACATCTGGCTTCCTATAAAGATCATGTAGTTCATTGTTATGTAGTCTTCTCCATTCACCTGTCTGTTCATCTCTCTTTGGTCCAAAAATTTTCCTAAGTACTTTATTCTCAAATACTTGTAATCTCCTTTCCTCCCTTAAAGTAAGAGTCCATGTTTCGCACCCATATAATATAACTGGTAGAATAATAGTTTTATATATTTTCAGTTTAACGCCCTTTGAAAGGAGTTGGGATATCAAGAGTCTCTATAATGCATAATAGCACGCATTTCCAGAATTCAGCCTATGTTTAATTTCTTTGTGCATCTCTTTCCTATTTCTGATTATTGTTCCTAGGTATTTGAATTCAGCCACTTCCTCAAAATTTCCCTCATTTGTCATTAGCTGTCCATTTCCATTAAATAATGAAATTCTACGTGTGACCATATATTTAGTTTTATTGATATTTACTTCCTGTCCTAATTTCTTAGTGTTGCTCAATAGTGTGTGCGTGTTGTCCTTTAGTATCTCCTCGCTATCGGCCAATAATACTACATCATCAGCATAAACTAACAGCTTATTAATACCATTGAGTTGTAAGCCTTCCTCATTCTCTAAAGATTTAATGGCATCCTCTAGTACAACATTAAATAGTAGAGGAGAAAGTGCATTTCCTTACTTCAATCCATTCTGGATTTCAAAAGTGTCCGAAAACTGTTTGCCTACACGCATCCTACTCTTTGTGAAAAGTTTTATATATTTTCAGTTTATTGTTGTTTCACAGAAGTTGGGATGTTTATTCCTATAGTATTTATAGTAACCGTAGGCGAGCCGTTTAAGTCATGATGTCTTGGTGCAGAGTTACAGGACATACGTTGGTTCGAGTCCTCATCGGGGAAGAAATTTGCTCATTGAATTTCGACCAGTATGGGACCGGTAACTACCCAAAATCATGAGAAATTTGAGTAGTAACAATAAGTAGAGGTTGCAGTTTGAGAAAACCAAATGTAAAGGATGAGGGACCCGACGTACTGACCACACGTCACCCCTATATTGGTTGTGTGATTAATGCAAGTGGTCATAAGGTCGGCAACCGGCTGGTAGACCAAAAAATTCTAGGCCTGTAGCGCCGTGAAGTTTATTTAGAGTTAATTTTTTTAATTCTTATGGGAACCGTAGTTAAAATTTGTATTGACATAAAAATAAATGACTAAATAAATAATTCGAAGTTGATTTTGTCAAACCACTGCCGCTGGTTTGAATTAGCAATTTTCATGCCACCCAGTTCAGTTCATGCGATGTTAAATAAATTAACAATGTAATGCCAGTGGTGTGACACTGATACCCATTTTCCCTCGGTTTCATGTATGTCAGGTGAATTTTTATGAGGTGGTTGTTAATGAATTTATTGGAGATATTTAGTGGTAACAGAGCCGACATCATAAATCAGGTATGCCGTGTTACCTGTCAAAGTGTGCGCAGTCGCAAAATGCTGTAATTGTTACAAATCGCGAGCCACACGCCATGTTAATGTTAGAAGAGAACAGATGAGTCCTCTATTGCGGGTCTCCAGGCTGTGGTGATGGATGACCTGAATTACCAGCATCCTCTGTATTGACACGCCCTCATGCCGTCACGCAGGAACTGCCTGAACTAAACGAATTTCTCAACAAGTCGAATTAATGGTTGGATATTGTTAATTTACGGAATATACCTTTCTTTTGTTAATTAATACTAGAAAGACTGGAATTCACGTCCTGCCTGTAAAGACTGAGGGTTCATTTTGATCCCTGTATGAAAATATGATAAAAATGATACTAGGTTTGGTTATTATTATTATTATTATTATTATTATTATTATTATTATTTATTTATTCAGTCATTTTGTACTATCTTTGGAACAGTCTTTATGTCCCACGTATAGTGGGAATGAGTGGACGTCTGGTTCCAGTACTGTCTTATTCCTGTAAAACATTCGGAGGATTGCTGGGTTAGGTTATATTATTATTATTATTATTATTATTGTTATTATTATTATTATTATTATTATTATTATTATCATCTTCATTATTATTTATCATCATCATCATCAGGTATCATGGCAGCTGCCGCCGACTTCCGGAAACTAAACGCCATTCCTCTCTGTCCATCCATTGATTTTCCTCCATCCTCTGATATTCATAGCTGCTTGTACTCCTTCTATCCAAGTTTTCTTCGGTCTTCCCCTCTTCCTCCTTTCTATTGAGATCCATTCCATAACAATTTTAGGCAATCTTTACTCTGGCAAAGGCGAATGCTCACCAGATATAGCGGGTACTGGGGAAATAAAATATCCAGGACGGACCAAAACTAGTGCTGCTGCCTTGCAGTAAGATACTGGACTATCAAAGGCTAGAGGAAGAAAACCTTGAACAAAAATTACCCGTGTCCCAGGTTGGGGGTTGATGCATCGGGCCAGCTCCTCGTTCATCATAAAAAGAAAAAAAAATGCTAAAAAACCAAAAATCATGCCTCATTATTTTTTATAATATTGTTATTATTATTATTATTTATATTATTATTATTATTTATATTATTATTATTATTATTTATATTATTATTATCATTATTAATATTATTCAGTCATTTTGCATCCTTGGAACATTCTTCATACCACACATGTATTAGAAATATGTGACATCTGGTTCCAGTACTGTCTGATTCCTGTAGATCGTTCAGAAGATTTCTGGGTTAGATTATTATTATTATATTATTTTATTAATATTACTATTCATATTATTGTTCAGTCATTTGCCATCCTTGGAACATTCTTTATGCCCCACATGTGGTGGGAATGAGTGACATCTGGTTCCAGTATTGTTGTTTTCTGTAGGTCATTTGGAGGATGTTCTGATCGTTCCTTAATACATTCTGTTGCTGATGGTGACACAAATGACAGGTCTTCCTCTCGCAGTGAGTAGGTCACGAGATCTATTATTTCCATCAACACTACTAGCTTCACGGCTACAACCAAACTATCTTGGACTACATCTAGACGCAAATTTAACCTGGCAAACACAAGTGAAACACATATGTAAAAAGACTTTCTCCATCTTACATTATCTAGACGTTTAAAGAATTTTCTCCCAGTTTCGTTAAAACAAATCCTTGTGCAGAATCTTGTGTTACCACACTTCGATTATTGTGACATTATATATAATGATCTAAACTATGACTTGTCGCAGAGACTGCAGCGTGTTCATAATGCTTGCGTTCGATTCATTTTCAATATCCGCCGTTATGACCATATTTCCGAACACTTTAATAACCTCTCTTGGCTCCGTCTTACTGACAGACGTAAATTGCACTCTCTTTCACTACTTTTCAAGCTTCTGAATTCCTACATCCCTACTTACCTGGCGTCTAGATTTGAGAAGTTATCCTCTTACCACAATATTGACACTAGATCACAAGATAGCAGTCTGCTAACAATTCCTCTTCATAGCACTTCCTCCTATTCTACTTCCTTCACAGTAGCCTCTGCCCGCTCCTGGAATCCGCTTCCTCAAGATATCAAGGGTTGCCGCACACTTGGTACCTTTAAGTCACGCTTATACAGTTACCTGTTGTCTAATAATTAATTTTTCTCTATTTATTTAATTTTATACTATGTCATTAATCTTTTCCTGTTTTTTATATATATTGTACATATTATATATTTAATTCGTTAAATTTAGAGTAAATCAAAATACATTATAAATATTAATTGTATTGTATTCATAACTTGTAATCGTTTATATATATATATGTAATTTAGATTTAAGACTATTTTTTTGTTTGTATTTTTTTAAACCTGGTTGAGTGGTAGACAAGGCCTTAAGGCCTTAACTCTGCCAGGTAAAATAAAGCTATTATTATTATTATTATTATATTATTATTATTATTACCACCCTTGCCACGTCCACGTCTTCGTCCAATTGAAATTACAGTTTTAATTTTAATTTTAATTGTTGTGAAAGTGCCATAAACGGTACATGGTTGTGCAGCACTGTCCATTTCATGCCACTCGTGGTGCAGTATTTCAATATTTATATTAAAATGTTTGTATTTCGGTGAAAAAATACTTTAAGGGTATTTTTGACTCCCCAGTCGTTGTAGGTAGTAACTTCTGTACCTCCGTTCATACTGCAATTGCAGGCTCTGAATTTCATAGGAAGTAATTTTACATCAAATGATAAAAGTTCATCAAATTGCAAGCCAGTTCAATATACCTATGTGGAGTAATAGTTGAACTTCATGGAGGATTTAAAATAACCCCACATTCTTTCTAGTGTTAAATTGTAGTGGTAATGGAATTTACTTGTTTTTTTTTTGTTTTAAGAAAGGAAGTATATTTTATATTTCTTTGCTGTGGGTCGTCATATTTCAATTCCTTCTGGCTTTTTTCGTGTTGAGACTTGAAAGTAGTTTTGAAGTTCCTTAGGACAGGTTACTGGCCTGACGCTAAGTAGTCCAGTGGTAGGGCTGCTACCTTTTAGTCTCTGGACAGACATTAGGATACCGCATTTACTTAGTACCTGATGGAACGGTTATACCGCCGTGACTCGGTCCTCAGAGCCTCGTTTGTGAAAACGGGTTGTACCACGAGAAGGTGAGGATGAGAATTAGGTAGGAGAGGTTATATACACACGTCACTACCCCTTACAACCCTGCAGGAAGAAGAAGACCAGGACGTCCACTCAAAAGACTTCTGGATGGTGTTTCTCTTGAGGCCGAAACAGGTCAACAAATGGCCTAAATTCGTGAATGTACTATGATGATGATGATGATGAGTATATTTTAATTTAAATTGCGCACGAGCCTGTTTGGTCGTACGTGCATATTATGTTCCATGAATAAAATAAGTATCAATATAATCAAATACATACATGGGTACACACCTACACTCATACATAAAAATACATAAAAACTATGAATATACGTAAGTCTACGTGTAGAACTTTTTTTGGTAAAATATAACATTTTTTATTTTTATATTAACCATACAATTTGATCAAATGCACTGCAATCTTCTTTGCAAATGAATAAATTCACTCGAATTCTTGACCCATAAAATCGTGCAAAAAACTAGCTCTTTATTTGTTAAGAGCTAAAAGGAAGAGAATATTTTATTATTTTTCGAAATTCACTAGGACACTTTTTTAGATTAGATTAGATTAGATTAGATTCGATTAGATTTATATAGCCTGGTGGAGTTAAGGCCATGTGGCCTTCTCTTCCACTCACCAGGACAAACATATATTACATCAGAATATAACAATCACAATTAGTAGAGTACATACACAATAATATACATCCAACCTCATACATAAAACGACCATGTGTATATATGTAAAAGAACCCACTTGATACAATAATACAAAACTTGATACAGAACAGATTAATAAAACACAACACAAACACCCACCCACTCACACACACGCGCAAACTACTCTCACCCCCCGCAGATATCAAATGCATTAGAAGGCTGTTCAAATAAGACTACTTATGTTATAACTAGAGCTAGGATTTTTATGCACTAAAAGGTAAAATTGCAACGTAGTATAACGATAACTTAGACTTATAACTGTGTTTTGTTTGATTTCACGTACAAACAATTGAATAGTATTATAAGAAATATAACTTCTTTCTGTCTTTTGTCTTGGTTTCACTCACAAACAATTGAATAATACATACTATCTCAATTATAATCTTACCTTTTATTACATAAAATTCTAGCTCTAATTATAACATAACTAAAGATGAAAAGAAAAAGTTATTACTAATTTCTGCCGAAAGTGTTACCTATTCCTTAGACAGGTCGAAGGCGATAAACCAGACGAAAAGAGTACCTTGGTAGAAAGAGTAACGATCTTTCACCAATACATCATCAAGAAACGCTGACATGGTTTCTACTGGGGTAAATGTTAGTTTTTTTTAGAAAAATTCGGTTATCGGGCGAGGATTACTTCAGAGATATTACAGCAAAGGTTGAAGATATTATACAGGGAATTATTGGAAATATAGGAAGATATTCCTAGGAACATGGAATGTTAGGACATTATATAACCTCCTAATTTCTCTCGAAAAAGTTGAACATTTGAGAATAAAGTTCTTAGGAAACATTTTAAGACCGAAGAGAGAATGGAGAAGACTTCATAATAGGGAGCTACTTAGTCTTTATGGGAAATTAGATATAATAAGAAGAGTTACTGGTACGTTTCGTGGACTGCGATAGGCAAAATATGTGGTACGAATGGGGAATATATTAGGGTTATATTATAAGCACATCTTATGCTCACTAAAATCTCAAACTACTAATTGAAGGAACTAGAGATTCAGGAAAGAAAAATCTTAATAACAATATATCAGTTGCTACGTCGATACCCTAACACTCACATATGAAATAACAAATATCAAACCACTTAATTACGTCACACATAGAAACATAAAATATTATCGTAAAGCAAAACAACTACTAACAGAACTCATAAAAAAATCTCATCCCAACATACTGTCAATATTACAGCAACTCACATAACTTACAAAGACTACAAACACAAGACACAATAATTGTGAAGAGAGATTTAGGTTTTCTTCCCTCAAACGCAGAAAATAACAACAACCGCAACTTAACCAATTACACTGGTCAACATGATTTTGTCTCATGAGTACCAATAGTTGTACTTAATCCAGTTTTTTATCGTATTTTCAAATATGTATTCCGGATTTCTCCATTGCCCACAGTTTTTTATTTCAATTTTAATTAATGGATTTAAATAATATACTTTTTTTAATAAACGCATTTTTCTCCATTTGTCCTTTGTAAATTAAAACGAGGAACATTTTCATCAGGAGATTTCAGCTATGGAAAAGAAATATCAAGGCAAATATAATCCTAATATGCTGGCCGATTATTGTTGGATCATCAAGAGGGATGCTCCACAGGCGAAATATAGCACAAAATCGTCCTTTTTTACTTTCTACTTTCGAAAATTGTGTAGTTACGAATGTAGAAAATAATAATTGTTTGAAATTATAAATTCCTGTCTTTCGGAAACCTTGCGTGATGGAGAAAAAACCTATATCATATCAGGAGAAAACATACTATCAGAATCGCATATTTGTTTCTTTCTGAGACAAAAAAAGTTTCTTTTTTGTTGCTCAGTGTTATCCCTGAATCATTTTTACTTCCTCGTAGGCCAAATTCATGAAACGACCACCCGAAACTCAACTTCGACGGATCAGAATAAAACATGGCAGACTGGATAAGGGCAAGCATACTTTAACCCCTCTTTTTGAGGTTAGACATTTAATTTATAGCTACAAGAAAAACACCGAAAAAGACGACGATAGAAAAGGACATTAAATAAGTCCCTAATCTATGAAGTGCTCGCAAGAGCACTCAAATTACTACCACTACTACTGCTACTACTACTATTACTACTAGTTTGTCTGAAGTCTGTTCCTAAGTGGTTTATATGGTGTTGAGAATAAGTCTGTTCCCAGTGGTTTAGTGTGCTGAAGTAGGTTAGTAAGGTGACATTCTATTAGTTGTAGGCTGCTGTGATGTACACAAATGAAGAGTTAGTCTATATGCATTACATGTGAGCGATTGTGAGGCCAGTAATGCACTGTGGTAGTGAGATTTGGGGTTTTCGAAGAAGGGAAATACTAAATAAGCTATATACGCATTTTCTAAAATATATTACAGGACTTAGTAAGGCCGTTTCTAACTGTGGAATTTTAAATCAATTTGGGTAATTTCAGGACGACATAAACTGCAAAATTTTTGTACTCAAGTACTGGTTGCGGCTAATCCAAGGTGAACAAACAACGCTCAGAGCAATTTGTTATGACCACCAAATTAGGAACGCAAATGGGAAATTCTGGGCAGACGAGGTTAGGAGAGAACTCCAAAAGATTGGGATGGGTTGGGTATGGGAAAAAGGGACTGAAAATCGCAAGAATGTGTGGAGAAAAATTAGGAGGTACTTAGATATAAACCGACAAAATATTTTGCCCGAATATGCGGGAAAACGATCACTCTTTTTACAAAGAGGCCTAAAACAAGTTTGGGGAAAAGAATCTTATATACTCAATCTAGGATTTAAAGAGAGATCAGGGCTTGCTTGGTTCAGGTTAGGGGCATGGAAATTTTAAAAAAATAGCGACGATCACGATATGCGAATATGTCCATTGTGCGGGAGCTTTGAAGACGAGATACATATATTAGGAAAATGTAACGATTCATAATATTGGAGGTGTCAGTTATTACCGGAAAGATTTCTAAATTCAAATCGTGGAAGATTGGCATGCTACGAGGTACTGGTAAACCCAGAATATTGGATAAACTTGGGTAGATTTCTGGACAAAACGCGGAAAATAAGAACAACACTTATACAGGAATAAATATGTTAACAAATTGCAATACCATTAATTCTTAATAATTCTACATAACTACGTTAATGTATAATGTAATTGTATTGATGTCTAATTGTAATATTATTGTGTTTTCTTTGTTGTTAAACATCAACTTATTGTAACGGACTGTCAACAGCACGTACGGCATACTGCCCGTGCGATCCATATTTGTAAATAACATTGTATGTATCTTATTTTTAGTTTAATAAAGTTCTTACATATGTATGTACATGTGTGCTTTGGCGGATGATCGCTTTCAGGGCGTGTCGCTAATATCAGGAATGACACCCAATGCATAGATTGCCAGATCTAAAGACTTTTAACCTTTTCACTGCTGAGATACTTCCAGCCTTTAAAACCTCCTTGCTCAATGCAGGGAGAAATATGGAAACAGTTTATTTAGGTTCCTAAGAGATGGCAGTATATGCCTGCTTAGTTTGAATGGAATGCAATACGTATTATATAACTAGCAGGCGTTTAAAGTTGAGAATGGATATCCACGCCCATAGCATGGCAAGCATTTTCTTTGCCAACGCATATACCCGTTCGTAGCAGTGTAAAGGTTAAAGAATTCATCGTCGCTTATATGATCACAGGAATTTTCAATAACATACATAATAGTTCCAATAGCTCTGTAATTATACATTTCCGAACCATATTGGACTACATTTCTTTTCTTCTCTGAACATGAAGAATTCATTCCCGAAATTTTGACGTTGAGTTTTATTACACATGTATATCTAAAAATACATAACTTATTGATACGTTTAAAGCGAAATATACCTTTAATTAATACGAACATTATCATAATTTCAAGTAATTAGAATCAGAGATAATCTACATATATTTTTTAAAATTACAAGACTAGTTGGTATGACATTTCAAACTAATATAATTTTTTACTCGTGAATACTCAGCTTATTAACAAAATGTGTGATGTTTTATTCCCATAATTAAACAGTTTCCAGATGGAAAAAGAAAACGCTGTTGATATTAATATAATATTCATTTCAGGGTATTTAAAATGACATGTTTGTGTAGACTGTCGGCTCCAAACTGACAGACATCATGGCTTTCAGCTTTGTATAATTTAGCCTTATAGATTCTCATTGCGAAAACAAAAAACCGCTATCTCATCCCAACATTCAATTGTTATCATTCATCTGTTTCAAGTAGTTCGTTCATTTGATTTTATGAAATAAGACTAACAAAACAAATAATTAACTCTGAAATAAAAATACGTTTTTGCGTAATAGTGCGTTTTGTCGTACTTACCAGCGATGGCGACCAATATTGAAAGTTCAACTTCCTACATTTCGGGGTTCGTACTTGCGGCCATGTTATCAATAATTGTTCTCAAAGCCTCCTGTTTTTTTCAACTAATAAACATTGCCCACACAGTTAACGTTAGTTAATTGTTTATAATGAACGCAAATATTTCCAACAAAAATATGTTATTATTTTACTATTATTTATTATTTTGAAAACACCGCCGCGCAAAAAATAATGTACAACGCACGTTTGTGAAGTGTTTTACAGAAATTCGGAAATTGAAAACCTCGCTATCGCTCGGTTTTTAAACATTTTCCCTCGATTCTGTAAAAACCACTTACCAACCTCGCATCGTAATGTACTATTACAAAAATGAGTATATTACGATGCGAGGTTGGGAAGTTTTTTTTACAGAATCGAGGAAAATGTTTAAAAACCGAGCAAGAGCTCGGTTTTTAATTTTCAAGTTTCTGTAAAACACTTCACAAACGTGCGTTGTATATTATTTTTTGTGCGATGGTGTTTTCAAAATAATAAACAATAGTAAAATAATAACAATTTTTTTTAATATTTGCGTTCGTTATAAACAACTGACCAACGTTAACAGTGTGGGCAATGTTTATTAGTTGAGACTACAGCAATCTATGACACCAGTCTGTGATAAAATGACAGAAAGTACGTATTTATTGTTTTATATTGTTTCAAATAAAGTTCAGTTCATTTAAATGCAGTGATTTGTTTCGTATAATGTATATTAACACTACCTTTTGGATATAATTTTTGTATGTAGGCTACATTATACGTAGTATACATAAAAAGTGGTGGTTTTACTTCCCGCACGAGGTTTGTAATATTAATATTACAGTATAGTTATTTAAGTTGGCAACCCCGAAATGTAGGAAGTTGAATTTTCAATCATAGTCGCCATTGCTGTAAGTACGACAAAATGCACTGTCGCACACATATATAAGTATTTGTAAACTATAAAACTAATTCATTGGCAAAGTTAAAACTAAGAGGTTCATGGACGCGCGGACATAAACACTCCACAACCTCTATCATGAGTCAACATTTTCCAATCATCCCCTGTTTAATTCACCTCCTTCAAATCGTGGCTATTCTTAAACGTCATTCTTGACCTGCCTAGTGGGCGTTTGGCTTTTGGTTTTCCTGCAAGAGTTTCCATCTTCATCTTTCATTTTTCATTCGTGCCACATGTCCTGTTCTACGCAATCTAGAATACCTAACTGTTCTTATAACATCTGGTTTCCCATAAAGATAATGTACTCTTATGAAAGTATTTTCCGTTCATCTGTCTCTTTAACTCTCACTGATCCAAACATTATCCTAAGAAATTATTTCTTTAGTGTTTCTCTTCCCTTAAAATAAGGAAGCCATGTTACGTGTCAATATAACATAACTGGAGAAATAACTTTTATATATTTTTAGTAATGATGACAGCATCGAAAATGCTCTGCAACAATTCCTTTATACATTAAGTAATATCTCTCTAAAATACAATTTAAAAATATCTACATCTAAAACAAAAATATTAGCTCTGAAAGGAAAATGTGCAATAAGAACAAAAATAGTGATAAACAATGTAATTATAGACCAAGTTCAGAATTTTAATTATTTGGGTTGTCATTTTGGCAATGACAGAAATTTGGATAAACACACTAAAATACAACGATACAATTATCTATGTGGCACAATTAAGCGCAATTTATTGAATAAGACTAGAAAATAAACTATTTTGAAGTTTTACAAAGTATTGGCAGTTCCATCTCTTATATATGGATGTGAAACCTGGACATTAACAAAGGCAGATAGTAAACAAATAGAGGCTGCTGAAATGAAGATGTTGAGAGCAATAACAGGATACCAAAGGACCGATAAAAAGAAAAACGAAGATATAAGAACAGAACTTAATATATTTAATCTCTGTGAAAGAATAACATATTACCAAAATGCTTATCTTCAGCACATATTACGAATGAATGAACAGCGCATACCAAGAAGAATGTATAATTATAAACCAAAAGGGAGAAGAACGTTGGGAAGACCATTGAAGAGAAGGAAGGACCAACTCGGAACAGGTCACTGGGCCTAATCCTTGTTGTTGATGATGATGATATATTTTTAGTTGAAGTTCTTTTTTTTCCAGTGGAGTTGGTATTAAAAAGTCCCTGTAATATATAATATCATGTGTCTTCATAGTTTAACCCAAGGTTAATGTCTTTCTGCACCTCATTCCTGTTTCTAATTATTGATCTTTTGGTATTTAAATTCAGCTAATTCTTCAAAATTTCCCTCATTTGTCATTAACTTTCCATTTACATTACATATTGTATTTATATGTGTGTGATCATATAATTAGTTTTATTAATTTTTTAATCCCAGGTGCACTTTGTTACGAGGGAACTGTCAAATATTGCATGCCAAAACCTGAAATTTCCTCATGATGCAATAAGGCCATGTCCGAAAAATTATATGCCACTTGTAACTGCAAGACACAGAAATTTAAGCCAGAATCCAGCAAAGGAAGCACTGTGCAAATGAAGTGACGTCCATGCGAGAGTAGAGCGAGTGGGGTGAGGCGGGACGAGGCACAGGGGCAGTTTGTCAGGGATATTCAAATCATGAGTTATATTACATATCTAAAGATTAATGAGCGATTTGTTGTTGGATTTTAGTGCCTTGCATTTAGAGAGGCAGATAAACTTCGTTTGGACACTGCGTTGTTACACCATAAAGCTTCTGTGTGAGAAATTTGATCAAGGTAGGTTTAGGCATGCAATGGTTATTAGTGTTATTTAAGTATTTTAAAGTGCATATAGTGTTTTGATATTTCTTCTCTATTAAATCTTATTATTTTAATTGAAGTTATTCATATACAAATATTTTTTGAACATCGATTCATTCAAAACTCTTGTGTTGGAAGTTTCGTCACATAAAATTCATAGAAGTGTAAGTTTTAACATTCAGATTTACAACTCCTGTAATGGAGCATACAGTATTTTATTCACTTAATTGGTTGTTTAAGACAACACGTACTAATGAGAAACTCTCAGAGGCACGAATGAAATGGACGAAGAATTTAGTACATTTTGCTCCACTCTAAGAAAACTGCCAATTTATTTGCAAGAGGGATTTTTTTTATCTAGACACAGTAGCAATTTTCTCAGAAACGTCTTAAAACTTTCTCTTTTTCTAGCTTCTTACTTCCTATACCAATCTGCCAGCTTGTGCATAGGCAATTCTGCAGAATTCAGTGTCGCACTTAACCCAACATGAAGGAATCATTTTTATTCAAAAAGTTTTCCAAACAAGTGAACTTGCTCTTTCTACGTTGTCTCTCAGGATTGGTCTCATGCATGCAAATAGTTCCGGTTTGTTGTATTTAGCCATAATTCTCTCTTTATTCAGCAGCATTTGACTGCCTGCAATAGAATTTTTACAGCTTTATTATGAGTTGATTCTCCGTTGAAGTCTGCTTTTTGTTCACATACAGTATAACTCTAAAAATTTAAGGCACAGAACAAAACAGACGCACTATTTGTTCCCCATATCCATAAATTCATGTTGTTATTATTACTGATGCTGTAGCAATAGACTATAGTATTTTACCATCTGTAATATGAAGCATGAAATTTCGTATTTCACCTAAATGGACAGTGTATTTCTGTCGTAAGACTGTTTTTATGAAGGATGCCAGGTATAGTAATAACAAAAAAAAAATATGTATATAATTACATATTTATATGTAGATTTTCAATGTTCACACATCTTTCTGTACCTAAAGTTTTATTTTCCTTCTCCACTCGTCCCTATCCTGCAACTTCATGTCCTCCAGTCCATTTGTTCTCATTCCAGTTCTTAATTCTTGCATCCACAAGTTTCGAGATCTACCTTTCTTTCTACTTCCTGGTGGACACCATTCCAATGTTTTTCTGGGTAACCTTTCTTCTTCCTTTCGTGATACATGCCAAATAATAATAATAATAATAATAATAATAATAATAATAATAATAATAATAATATAATAATAATAATAATAATAATAATAATAATAATAATAATAATAATAATAATAATAATAAAACAATAATAATAACAATAATAATAATAATAAAATAGTAATGCTAATAATAATAGTAATAATAATAACAATAGTAATAATAACAACAATAGTAGTAATAATAACAATAGTAATAATAACAACAATAGTAATAATAACAACAATAGTAATAATAATAACAATAGTAATAACAACAAAATAGTAATAACAACAACAATAGTAATAACAACAACAATAGTAATAACAACAACAATAGTAATAATAACACAATAGTAATAATAACAACAATAGTAATAATAACAACAATAGTAATAACAACAACAATAGTAATAACAACAACAATAGTAATAACAACAACAATAGTAATAACAACAACAATAGTAATAACCAACAAAATAGTAATAACAACAACAATAGTAATAACAACAACAATAGTAATAACAACAACAATAGTAA